>JBAMJR010000040.1:0-80000 GCA_038501785.1 Myoxocephalus aenaeus | reverse complement strand
ATATTTAGCTCAGAGCACTTTGTTTTCACTGAGCTTCATCAGACAGTTGTATCCAGTGGTTGACTCGCATTATAATCTGGAACCATTTTGTCAAATGAAGTAAGACATGAACAGCTGCAGGTTGACAGAAACACTATTACCCTTTGTCAGTTTCTCCTTCGTGTTATTCCTTTTTCTGGAATGCAATCAGCTGTACGACAAGCTGACACAAGACCGTGAAGAACAAGACGCATCTTGCCCCCTTTTTAGCTTCAGTGGAACTGTTACAAACATGAAGGAGGAAAACTAGTCTGACTCAAACTTGTCCACCGTCTAAGTGAAGAGGCAAACGAGCTCACAAGACATGTTTTGTTCCAGTTTACGTAATAGTCGGAAGATAATGGATGATGCAATTCCAAACTTCCCTATAAACTGTTGAAGCAAGTTTCATTTCCATCTGGAATCTTCAGAAAATGTCAATACGTTGAGTAATATTGAGTAAGAATGACACTTAATTAACTGGAAGTTGATTTAGAATCAAATACAGCTGCAAGGGAAGATTATTTTGATCATCAATTAATCTGCATAACATTTTCTTGATTAATTATTTGGTCTATAAAATGTCAGATAGTAATGAAAAAAAGACAAACCATAATTTCCTAAGGGCACAGTCTGTAATGTCATCAAATCTCAAACTGTCAAAAACCTACAAATATATTTAGTTTATTATCACATACGATAAAGTAAAGAGCCAATCCTCACAAGAGAGAAGATGTTGATTATTTTTCTGTCGATTGACTAACTGATTTTTTGCAGATGTTTTTCCTTGAATCCCATTGAATTCATCTGTGGATTGACATGATGACATGATGTGATATGCTTGCAGTCGGCACTCTGTGTCGTGTGTCTGTATGTAGAAGTGAATAGAGTCCTCACTATGCAGCGGAGTCGTTGAGCTGATACTCTCGTGATCGATCGAAGCACGCCTGAACTCCTGCGTCGCTCCAGAGCCTCTGAATCACACCAGTCAGCTCTGCCGGCATCACCCCTTCCTCCGCCGAGCTCGCCAGGACAAACAGCTGGCGGGCATCGTCCTGGCAATAACCACAATAATTGCTGTCATTGTCGTGAATAAGGATGTGGCGCTTTAAAAGGCATGTTTAATACAGACTGGAGGTAGTTAACTTACCGCCCGCGCAGCATCCCCAAAATCGATCTTTAACCGGCCCATCGCCCTGATGATGGCCATGATGGACTGGATGCTGTTGCTGTACACCACCACTTTGTACTGCTTGCACTCCTCTTCTGAGTAGCCATCTTCATGAATGATTCTGACACAGTAACACATCCAAAGAGATTTTGAGAGTCCATATATATACTGTATGTGACGGTGTGAACAATGGCTTTAACAAATGTGGGTCGAATGACAGATACAAAACATTCTCATGCAACACTGTCATTAGGGCTGGAATTTGAGCTTTGATGAGCATGCAGCGTGCCTAATGTGGGAACTGGGGGAGTCTATTCAGGACCTGCCAGGCTACAGCGGGCCACTGGGGCCATTGTTTAACATGTTATTCAAAAGGTTGCTTCCTACACTGCCTAAGCCGAGTGAAATGATGGTCCCACTTTACTTCCATAGTATTTCCACAAAGATTAGCCCCGTTTGTAGCCACAGCTCTGCCCGTGTTATTAAACTCTGACAACAAGGCTGCAGCTGAAAGTGGGAGTGAGGAACTGTTTCTCCTCAACGTAATGCAACAATAACGCCAACGTTTCTTACAGGATGAAGTTTGACATAATGTCATGTGCAGTGTTATCAGGAAGCTGTAACTTACTTCATCTGCTTTACTATTGTGCTTTTTCCAGATTCCCCAGCACCTGAAAAAGAGGCACAGTAGTGAGATAAGAGCAGCCGAAACACCTCATAATATCTGACAGATTCAGACCCCTCTCACATGGACGTCGGATCAGTGCCGTGTGCAGTGTGTGTGTCCAAACACCCGAGAAAAAGCAGCCTTGTGATAACTTTTAATGGCAGGGATTTAAGCGGGGCCTGGGGGAACGTACAGTATATGGTTGTGAAGTGTCACATGGAGGAATCAGATGCTCACTGCTCAAAATAAAAAGTACAGTATATACCACAGCCTGAGGTTTAAGAGGTGCACAAACACAGAGAGGATAATGGGAAATAATGAGTGTGAAGAGCTCGGGCGCCTCTTTGGGAAGCTTTCACAATATTGTCTATTTGTGAACTGATGACTGGCCCAGCTGATATCAAAGCTGCCATTACAATAAAGGCCAGAGGAATTAGGAGAAGTGGGGAAATCATTTCACACAAGGGACCTTTACAGTAATTCTACAACAATCGGCCAAACAGGAAACAGTTAACATGCTTCTGGCTGAGCCAGTGTTTTTCCACTGGAGAGACAATACCAGATATCGTGCTGTTCTTGGCGTTTGAGAGCAGAGGGGCCATTAGAACAGCACACATGATTAAAAGTCGCAACATGCAGTGTTGACAACGAGCACAGAATGTTTCCTTATTGATAAGAAAGATTCTTCTATTCCCCTTTAACAGAACACCTTTAACTGAACGTCTTTTATGCTGATAGCCAAATCAATTTGACTCCTAATCATGCTGTTGGAAACCTCATGGTTCACACTATTCTCGTCCTTCTGTAACGACTACAACGACTGTTAGGAGTCACTACAACAACATAAATGAGATCTCTGTTTTTGTTGGAATCATACAGGAACAATTATTTTCATAATCAATTTATCTGCATATTATTTTCTATTATCTAGCAAATCCTCTGTGTCTAAAGCTCAAAGGTGACTTTAAATTATTTGTTTGGTCCAAAAAAAACTAAGAAGGAAAAGCACATAAAAGCACATAAAAGCCACCAGGAAGTGTCCGAGGCAGCACGTAACCCCTGTAAAACTCCAACCTGTTGTTTTGATACTTCTGTTTTTGTATAAATTCCACAAAGCAGATATTAAGTGTTAATTAGTGAGCTTTAGAGTTGCCACTCTTGTTACCTTTGCCAGGCTAGCTATTTTTGCCAGGCTAGCTATTTCCCCTGTTTCTAGTCTCTATGATAAGCTAAGCGGACCGTCTTCTGGCTCCAGTATCATATACACTGCTGCAGAACCATAGTTGCCCTCTGGGAAAATCTGGAAGCACGATTGATTGGCCGCGCAAATAAAGGCGAATACACAACCAAGTCAAGCTAAGATTTGAACCTAGGTGTCTGTGGAGGCGTTTCCTCTGTGCCATCCGTTGACTCACTTTAGGATCAGCTATTTGTCTTAGCTGAGGTTTAATTAAAGAGGCATAAAAACATGTGTGCACATGAAACATTAGATGTCAAACTCACCCAACCAGTGAGAAATGATTTCCATAAACATCTGGGGTGAGTTTACACTGGCAGCAGAGCCTCTTTTTGCTTTATATAACCACAATAATTATCAGCAACCTCAGGAAGAAGAAGTATTCAGGCACTGGAATTTGAAATACAAATACCTGCTTCTTCCAGGGACAAGTCTGAATGTGTGACATTCTCAAAATAAGAATATACATTGTCTTAATACTGTTCCCTTAAAAGGTGACAAGACACGTTTCCACTGCCAGTTAAGAATCGTTAGCAGATTCATTTTGTCAAGGAGGTTTACAGTAGAGTAATATGTTCAGATGGCCGGCCAACAAGAATTAAATCCACAAATTCTTTTGTTAAGCTTTCACCAGCAAAGAGATTTACGCCCGCTCACACAGACAGGGAGGGGAGGACAAATTGTGTTGATCCCTTTCCTCAGTTGTCAGTCACCAATTCTCTCATTCATGTCATTTTTTGGCTGATCATCAACCGTGGCTTCCTGCCAGTTCACAAACCAACTTTACACAGACGTTTACTGAGTTGTCTAAACCCATCAGGGAGTCCAAACCAGGCCTCATTCAACAAGGATCTGAAATGCTGATTTTCTTTTTATTAATTACTTTTCGTGGTCAAATGGGAGACCATTTTCATCAGAAGAGTACGCTGGTTCTCCGGCTATGTGGTTTGGTACAAAGAGCAGCAGCCAAACTCCTCTTTGTTTTTTCCTAATACTCTCTTGTTCCAGCACAGACAGGGAGTGGAGGGCACAGCCTGGAAAAATAGCTTCCCCCCACACACACACTGTGTTTAGAACTTGAATGTGTCCATACAACAAGATGTTATCCTGCATTGTAATGTTGCACCATCAAATGCTAAATATGTTAAATAAGATGGGATTCATCTGTATCCTCGACAAACACATCTATGTGACCTCAGGTTTCACTTTTGTTATTACACTCAGGGTTTCACTACCTAAAATAGCTCCACGCGACAAAACAACGCAATCAGGCTTCAATCTATCAACAAAACAGTGGAAACACTTTGATAACAAATCCCCTCACAGTTGTGCGTAGTGGCTCTGAAATGGAAGGAAGCAGATTAACCAGCATGGTTTTGTTCCGCCATATCTTAGATCAAGGTGCAAAACAAATCACTGCAAACATAAAGGGACAACTGCATTTCTTTGTGAGAATAATGCCACAACCAGGAAGACAAACAATACGGATCTTAATAAGATTTACAACATGGCATTTCATTTTTCCTGATTTTCCTGATAATACATTGCTGTGATTTGGTGAGATGCAGCTCTCTGTGGGCTTCATATGCCCTCATGTCATAGTGCCTTCAGATCGTCCACCTGCATCTATGAATGCCATGATGATGACTAATGTAATAGCTGCATCTGTTCTCAGAATCTTCCATTTAATCAAATACTTGGCCCTTTTACCTGGTCCATTTATTCTGGTATGTTAATGTTAGCTCAAGTTACAGGAAAGATGAAAACACCTGAGTGAGGACTAAACGTACAAAATGGTTTTGGTCAGCCTCTTAAATCTGCAGCATTTAAGAGATGGGTGTTTTCTTCATCATATTATATTATTCTTCATATTATTCTTTTGACATGAGCTGTAAACTATCTTTCACAACATTTCATGAGAAAAAAGCAAATGTCTCAACCAAAAGCTCAAAAGCGTTGCATCACAATTGCATCAGCACAATCCGCTGGTACTGCACAATTATTTACAGTGCAAAACATTGTGGATGCAACATATAGCTGATGCTGCATGTTCAAACGTTGTATCCGTTTATTACTTCAGTGTAGTTTCAGCTGATATGCGGGTGAGAAGTTACAATCTGTATTTTAATTTTACAATGAACTATTCCACTCTAGTGCTTAGATGTATAGCTTTAGCTAAAGGGCTCTCATCAATATATTTATATTAAAGGGTAACTTCTGTCATTTTCACCCTATTGTACTATGTTTTTGTGTCTCACACTATTTTTAATTGCTCCAGTTTTGAGGGATTACGCTGCAGATTGTAGATGCTAAACGGGCTGCAATGTAAATAGACTTTCACACAGACAGCAGCACCACTGCGCTCTGAAACCAATTATTTCCAGTGGCTTGCACCTCGTCGGCTTTTCACGGCATTAAGTAAAGCATGGGCGCTTATTCTCTCTGGACAATTGCTCAGCATCAACGTACAGCCACTAAGAGTGTGTGTTTTTGCCACTGACAGGCTCAGATTGTGATTATGTCTGACAACAAGTATGTCAGGACTGCAGGGAAATAAATGTTTGTTCTGCCTTTTGACCCTGAAAGGAGTGTAGTGATGAACTTGCAGAGATTTATCACCAAACTTTGCCGTTCCCCTCAGCTCTACAGAGCGTCTTTGTATATTTCAGCTCTGTTTTGGTTTTACGGCCCACAAATGTATGTTTTAGGTTCACTTACATTGTTCTCCTCAGTGTCATTTCTCGCTGCAGAAGGCAGTTGTTTTCACTGAAAAAGCTTGAAAAACTCGGCTGTACACTACCACCGGACAAAGTTAGTGACTATAGCTGAAGAACATACTGGAGCATTTTGCTGCTAAAGAGCCAGATAGCTCCCTGTTGAGAACAAAACCGAGCAATAAGAGTGTGACATTTGGCAGTTTGCCAGAAACACAATTCCAAATACAAGTCTATTCTTTGTTGGGAACATACATTGCGTAATAACACAAGACAGACAGTTTTTTGTGTCCGCATGCCAAAGTTGGGAACTTTCAAATCCCACACATTGATAACTGCTGTGGTGGCATACAAAGTGTAAAATAACACAGCTGTCTCTCAAACAGCAGTTCCTCTGATGGGGGTGTGCCGGAAATGTTTCATCACATGAAACGCTGCCCCAAAACCTGTGATGAGAGGCCAAGAGTAGACATCGCTTTAAGGCAAGGGGTCACAAACTAAAAGACATCGAAAAGCTGATTGAAGTCCCTACAGAGGGCACAGAGCATATACATGCTGAGTGCTGCTAGACTCCAGGCATTTAGTCCCTCTGCACATCTGTGCAGGCCACACCCACAGTGTAAGAACCACCAAGTTTGTGTCTGCAATAAATACCAGCAGGTAGTGTGCAGTTACAATATTAACTGGTCAGTACAGGCAAGAGTTGTTCCAGTGAGACAACCTGAAGTTAACTGTAACAGTCCTGTGTCATATAATGTGTCATATAATGTGTCATATAATGGCAAATAGAGCCATGTTGATTTAATCCAATAGTCGATGAATAGAAAATGATTTGTCACTGATTGTTATATATACCAGTTAATCATTTATGTCATGTTTCTAGCAAAATGTCAAATCTTATGCAGTTCTATCTTTTCTTTATTGTGAGCATTTGATACACCGAATCCTTTTGAGCTTTGAACTGTTGTTTGTACACATTAAGAAATATGAAGACATCAACCTGGGCTTCGGGAAATTGTCATTTTCTGACATGTTATGTGTTAATAGGCTATTCAGAATTGTCAGCAGCTGCCTTACAACTCAGTACACGCTGTATCATGATGTATACTATTAAATAGTATTATATACAATTAAATGAAGTAAAACTGCTGCAGCATATTTATACTGACCAGCTCCAATACAGATACAAGTATTTACTTGTATTTACTTCGTGCTTTTAGGACTTTCAAATTGTTGAACAGCATTTCCATGCAGCTGTAAAGTGTTGTTTATACACTGAAGTTAAACAGGCCTGGGTGAGTTACAACGTGCTTTGTGAGAAGTGACAACACTTAGTCAACAAACAGTGTCCTCTGAGCACTTCCCAACAATGCATAACCGATCGAAAAGTTCTGAGGCAGCACAGGACGTGTACTCCCTTTTCCCACGAACATCTGGTTTACTCAGTTCTGTCAGTGGAGACATGATGAGCCACAGCTGCATTAAAGCAACTGAAGGAGAAGAGTTTGGAGTCATAAACAAAAACCTGCAGTGTAAAAAAAATAATAATACCCAAACACTCATGACGGTTAAAACTGATTTCACGGATCAAAACGCAGTTCATACCGAGCAGAAGCAGTTTCACTTCTCTGGAGGACTTCTCCCTGTCGTCCCGCAGGTTTTTGTCAATCATTTTACTCCTCTCCACCGCGGCTTTGTCCTCGGCGCTGATCGTGCAGCCCATGTTCACTCTCACGCGACTTCTTTAGTGTCGGATTGTGGATTCAGCGGCTCATGAGTTGAAGGTAAAAACGCCGTCAAACGAGCCCAGTGCGAGCTGAAGTGTCCCAGTGCCAGGAGCAGAGAGAGAGAGAGAGAGAGAGAGAGAGAGAGCGAGAGAGAGAGAGAGAGAGAGAGAGAGAGAGGGGGGAAAGGCGTTGGCACCGGAGGCTCGTCAGTCCAACTGAGTCCACAGTCTGATGCTCAGTTTACTTTGCTGATCAACTGCAGGATTTTAATTGGAAAAAAAACTCCCCAAAATATTTATAACAAATATATGTATATCCAAATCATCCGAAGTTTATAGCCTACTCTCACAGGAACGTACAAATAACTAAAACAATAACTAATCAAACATACTTTAAGCAGAAACTTGTATGAAATATCCGCCGCAGGACTATAATAAAAAACTAGTTATAACAATCTCCAGATTTTCCCCTCAAAACTGTTGCTGCTGCGCAGTCGCGCGTTCATCCAGCTGATCCAGCTGCAAACCAAGAAAAGGGAACTGAAAAAAAAAATGAAAATCGACGCGCCCCAAGGGGCTGATGGGAAATGTAGTCGCTTCTAAAATGCCGGATTCGTGAATTCTGTTTGTGTAGCCTAAATAATGCTCAGAGTCGTACACGTGATCATCACAAGCTTGTATTTAACTGGCACTCTCATGTAGTTTAAAACACACGTATGCAGGGTGTCTCTGCAGTCTGCACCCAGTTACAGTCAGAAGGTTTGTGGTGTAAGAGCGCCCCCCGTGGATTTACAGCTGAACTGCAGGTGTAGATTGGATCGATCTGGTGCTCGAACAGACTCAAACGATACACAGGTTCAGTTTCAATCGTTAGTAATCATGTTAAACCTCTTTTGATTCTGGTCGTCTTATTAGAAACTAGATCTGTATTGGATTTCAGTAGCGTTTCGTTCTCTTCACACTGGATTTAATGTCATTGTATTTTCACTACATGCACGTGTTCTTCCACCTTCTCAGTTATGTTTTTATATTATAGTCTTCGTTGTACAGTTGGTGCAGCTTTCTGGTTGACCATGCAGCCACGAATCATACTGGAACCACCCTAGTAAGGTGCCCTTTATACAGGGTTTATCCATTGTAACTATTGACATTATTAATATTGAATTAATAATGTACTAATGCTTCATAGATCATTTAAAACCCATTAATACGAACACATATTATCTTTACTGACTGGACCAGATGCCCACTTATCCTCTGGATTAAGTATATATTTACTAACAATTTATTAATAATAAAAAAAACGCATTTCCAACATTTTTAAATACATTATCTAAAAATTGAAAGGATTGAAAGCAACAAAAGTGATTTTTCACAACCCCAAATGTGTTATTGTTAATGGCAGTAACTAACCTATAAAGCATTTCATGACATGATTTATTAACCATTATTAAAGCTGTTAGTTACTAAGTAAGAAAGTGGTTTGTTCATAGGTAAAAAGCCATTAATTTATTATTCGAGGAGATTTAGAAATTAAATTTCAAGAAAGTTACGAATATTATTTAAAAGTTGCGATGTGAATAGTGACTGCTCATTAACTCAGTCAGTCACTTTATAGAGACCCATGAAAGAGTAACAATAATCTCTCTGTCTCCTGTCTCTTGTGTCTTGTGTCTTGTGTCTTGTGTCTTGTCTCTTGTGTCTCTTGTGTCTCTTGTGTCTTGTCTCTTGTGTCTCTTGTGTCTCTTGTCTCTTGTGTCTTGTCTCTTGTCTCTTGTGTCTTGTCTCTTGTGTCTCTTGTCTCTTGTCTCTTCCTGACAAACAAACCCATCAGCGCTGTCACCATCAGCAGGTTACCAAGGCAACAGCTGATTTCAGAGTCAGGATTTAAGGAAGTAAGTGAGACATTCATGTGTTTGAGGTAATCTCGGATCCAGCGAGGGCTCATTCTCTCACAGAAGGTTTTCTTGCCCTGGGAGCCTCACATCCGTCTCAGATGATCCCAGCTCTCTGTTTCGGCGTTAAGTTTGCAAGAAACACACCCGGCTCACCCACTGAATGACTGTGCGCTGCACCCGGTGGCCCCCCAGGGTGACATGATGGTGGCATCTGTCCTTGAGCCCTTTTACTGGGCGTGTTGTAGCCCTTCACAAAGGTCAGGCTGTTTGAACTGTTTCTCTGCACTGCGGGAGGCGCCCTCCACGGCTCAACATGAAAGCCATGAGTCACTCTGTCCGATTGGGAGCAGCAAAGGAGCGGCTATGAAGTGGGATCATCAGAAAATACAGGACGAGCCCGGATGCTGCTGAGAGGACGCTGGAATCTGGGGGTTTTGCTGATAAACAACTGAAGCTACATGCCGAAGCTGAACATTTATCATAACCTAGATTTAGGAGACCTATTTAGGGGATCTTTGTGGCATTCATTTGCACAATCCATATCTAAATAATCTTGCCTTCCTTCCTATTTCTATTCTTCTTATTTAAATCACTATTTAAGATTTATATTTGAAATCCCTAGGGAATAACAGCTTTGATTCATCCATCAGTGCACTTATTGAAAAGAGTGATTTTTTTGTTGTTGCATGAAGCGTTTGAGTTGGGTTGTAATTACATCATGTTGGGCCTGAAGTTGTGCTCGAAGGTGGTGTTTTTGGGTGTTAGAAATTGAGAATAACTGAGTTGTCCATAAGCTTCAGCATCATCCAAATGTCACTCCTCTTTGATCCTGTTCATGGTGCTTCACTCTGCACCACCTTCCTGCAACACACACACTCACACGTGCAGCTAGAGGGCAGGAGAGAAAGAGATGATTGACGGGATTGATCATGTGTTATAGATGCTGTTATTGATCTGGTAAATAAATATGACAACACCCACAACACTCAAGTTAATGTTCTTGCTGTGTCTTTAATCATTTCAACTGATAGGTAACTAATACACAAGGACATCCTAACAGGAGGAAAAACAATCCTTAATAATGAAGAATCCAAACAGCCAACTCAGGTACAAAAAAAAGAGAGGAACCGGGAAATGAAATCGAAATGAAATCAAAGGGAAATTAACATTTTCACTGAATTGATGATTTAAAATGACCAGAACTGTAGCTGACAAAGACCATGAATATTTCCGAAGCTGGGAATATTATCTGCCATTCACCTTCAGAACAGCTTACTTCTCCGTCCACATAATCAACAGATGGTGGCAGAAATAGAGCTTAAAGCATTTAATCAGATTGGTCGGGGGAATTTTGCTGCTACGGTAACGGAAATCCATCTGATTGAATAGTGGATTCAATCACCATAAGGGGCTTTGTAATGACCCCGGACTGTGTGAAATATCACAGAATCTATTACAACATGATGATCAATAATGCTCAATGAGGAAGATCTCAGATTATCTCAAGAGATTAAACCACCCTTGTTCCTGCACGCTGGTGGTTATTTGGTTGCATAACATTGAATATTAATAATTCTTATACAAAAGTATTTTTATAATTACCAACAAAAATAAATACAAAATGCATACATACTGCAGATTACTAAGGATTATGGCAGTGATTTCTTCCTGTGCTTACTGTTGTATTCAGTTTGGGCCTCACAATATGCGCCATCATTGTGACACAGAAGAAACCTTTTAAAACCAGATGACATGACGACCTCATTTGAAAAACAGTCAGCAACAAAGTCATATCACAAAAAAATTAAGAACCTTATGTATCCTCCTTACAAAGGGACCTTTTTTTGTTCTGACTCCCAGCCAAATATGAGCTTTTCCAGTACGCCTTGTGCTGGGTGTCTTGTGATCATGCCAACAGTCCGGTATGAGGCGGTCCAAAATAGATGAACACAGCAAGAAAGAACACGTATAAAAAGAGACACATAACATTTTTAGTAGGAGATTTGTGCCTTGTAATTTTCTTTGGAACATGTGTCACTGCTCGTGTGACTTGTGCAAACTGTTTGTATTCCACCTGAGATCAGAGAGAGTATCACCAGAGTCCTCCGTTTGTTGCGTAATGAGGCCAAAGGCAAAGCTTGCCATATGTAAGCATTGTCTCACCTGTGTGCCGCTGTGTAGCCACAACAAACCTGGTTGTTTAGAGCACAAACATAAGCACACCCACACTGCCCCCGTGTTTACCTGTAAACAGCACAGACATTACGGTTTGACGGGGATCGGTCGAGATGTCTGAATCTGTCCACATTCAGCCTCGCGTCAACAAACTGACAGTTTAACCGTGCTGTGAGCCGATGTTTTTACAAAGCTTAAATCCTTTACACCATAACTGGCATACAAATCAAACCAGTCACAATGTTTTTCTTTGAGTGGAAGGGGGTGAAATCACGAGTATACCAATGTGAGATGATTTTGGTGAGGAGGTGATCATCACAAGACTGAGAGCAGATAAACATGATAATGATGCTCATGGAAAATGCTTAAAAATACGCTGGTGTGTCAGCCTGTTTATTATAAATACCATCAGCAGCACCAGCTGTGCAATGATCCAGTTTAACACAATGAATATTTCAAGACGATTTTAAAAATGGCTCTGAATAATCACTCCTTTCTGCTGGGAAAACAGCCACATGTTTGCATTAATTCCTCGGTGTTATGAGGAGATGTGAAAGTGGTAGAAAAAGAGAAACTGCTGAATCACTGAGTCAATTGGACTGATTGTCTAGGGGCTTCTTCAAGACTTAAAACACAAAAAGGACAGAACATTTTGTCCGGTATCGTAGAAACAAAAAGATGTTTCATGTAATCGCAGTGATGTGTTATGACTAATTCCATTATATTCTAATGTCTGATAGGGAACTTTCCATGAGGAATAATGAAGAAATGCATATCAAAACTAGCAGTTCTCTGAGCGTTTGTCTCAAAACGTTCTTTTAAGGGCTCGCGTAGTTTTCCATGAACTGTGAAAACTGTGTCCTTCCTGAAGTTTTGCTTTCCCAGAATTTCAGCACTTATTTTTGTTAATGTGTGTGTGTGTGTGTGTGTGTGTGTGTGTGTGTGTGTGTGTGTGTGTGTGTGTGTGTGTGTGTGTGTGTGTGTGTGTGTGTGTGTCACACCACTGACCCATGATTAACAATGGTTTAGTGTCCATCTGCTAACCACAGAAAACAGCCCGACACTGTGTGGCTCTAAAAACATGTTACGCTCCATGACTGATACAAGTGAGGTGATTTACACAATATTCTCTTTGTCTTTCTCTGAAAAGCTACACAACTTAAATTCCTCGAAGAAGACACCATGTTTTGCAGATAGTTAGTTAATTCAACACATTAAAGAAAATATGAATGAAACTAAATACATTTATTGGATTATAGATGGTAAAATAGACGGTACATGAGAGGCGGCTACAGCTCTGGTACAGTTTTGCAGCAGTTCTCTGATACATGAAGCTCATTGTTCAGCTGTTGCCGCTGTATGAACTCTGAAGTTTCCTCAAGGATCTGCCCAGGGATGTGAAAGTCAGCTGGCGTGTTCTGCTGAACAGCTGATTCCTGACGGCCTTCAGTCTCTGGCTCCTCTGGGCTGGCTCGGCTGTGAGAGTTGCAGGGCTCCAGATTGCATCCAGTGCCCTGAAGGAACTGCAAAAAGTTCTCCTCAATAGAGGCCTCACGGCTGGGCAGCTGCTCTCCTTCGCTGGGCCCAGCCCGCTTGAAGAGGCAAGCCAGGTGGCGGCCCAGCTGCTCGCGAATCTGCCGGTTCAGGCAGCCGTAGAAGAAAGGGTTGGAGGTGAAGCAGAAATAGCCAATCCATGTGACCACATCCTCCAGCTGGGCCAGCGAGGCGGGCGAGGTAGACACCACAGCCGAGTAGAGATGGAAGGAGAAATATGGCAGCCAGCAGCAGAGGAACTGGCCTCCCACTGCCACCAGCACCACCGCAGCCTTCCCGCCGCTGAAGGTCCTCTGAGGAGTGGTGCGAGCACCGGTCCCACCGAGGCTTGCCGCCATGGTGGAGTGGCTGCTGATGGACTCGGACCGTTGTCGCGGCGTGTCCATCCAAGTGGGAAGGGGCCCGTGCTGCATGGCTGCCACTCGCGCCACCTTGAACATGTTGCAGTAGACCACCAGAATGATCAGCATGGGGCACAGAAAATAGATCAACGTAAAGAAGACCATGAAAAGCAGCCGTGTGGTCCTGCCTCCCGCCCAGTGAAGGGAGCAGTGTCTCTGACCGTGAACGAGAACGGAAGGAGTACCCGCAGCCTGGTTCGCCTGGAGCAGCCATCCCAGGAGAGGCAGCACTGACATGACAACGGCTTTAATCCAGATTCCCACCAGAACCGTCACCACCACCCCCACCGTCATCTTCACCTCGTGACGCATGGGGTGGACGATGTAGTAGTACCGCTCTACGTTGATGGCACAGATGGTGAGGATGGCCGCACTCACTAGACACACACTTAAGCAGAGGTAGCTCCGACACAGCGCCTCGTCCACCAAGATTCGGTCTGAGAGCATCCCCAGAGGCATCAACACCAGCGCTGCCAGCAGGTCCACCAGACACAGGTGGAACACAAAGGAAAACTTGCGCAGCTGCGGCGTTTTGGTGATGACAATCATCACGGCCAAGTTCCCCACAACTGCTAGCACATCGATGATGAGCATAGCACACAGTGCCAAGGATTGGTTCAGATCAACCCCACCTCGGATGCTCGCGACCGGCGAGGTCACGTTAGAGATATTCGGGTGCAGTGAGGCTGAAGATATGGGAAGGTTGGCGAGAGAAGTGTTCCAGGAGGGGCTCGGTGTGACAGAACGCTCCATGAGAGGATGGGATAAGGAGGAGAGAGTCCGCTGAATATCACGGGCCCATCACCCATCCTCCCCTGTCATAGGGTGTCACTGAGAAGCTTAGGCGGGGGTGTCTGTCATGGCAGCTGGAGATGTACAGGCACTGAACCCCAGAAGACTTTAGCCTGGAGCTCTGCAGACAATGACAGGAATTTTCACTCAATTCCTTGCAACTTTTAGTGTCCTTCTTTCTCCAATGTGACCTTCAGATGGAAATATCTGAAAGAAAAGGGAAGGTTCTGTGTTAGTTTTCGCAACATGCTCAAGATGCGTTATGCTGCGTTCACACCAAACCGCGTCAGTTTACTCGCTCGATAATAAAAGTGTTCACACTAGGGCTGCAACTACCGATTATTTTAATAATCGATTAATCGGTTGATTATTTTTTCGATTAATCGATGAATCGGATAAAAAAGCAAAAAAGCATTCATTTCCAACCCTTTATTCAAAAACAAAGTGACAGTGCAAATTCACAGTGCAAAACATCTTCAGAGAGCACAAACAGGTTGCTCCTTGAACATCCCTGAGCTGTTAATAAAAATAAAAAAAATTAAAATGGACTAACACTAAAAACACACACATGTATGCTTTACATCTGCCAAATGTGAGCCCTTTTTACTGTAATTGATCTCCTTGGAGCAGAGGCTGCATTTAGCATACCCTGCTTTATCAATATACTGGGACAGTGGGAAGCTGTACTGCTCCTCTCACGTGTGTTTTGACCACTTCATCTCAGCTCTGCATCAAGCTGCACTGCATATAGAGCGCCCTCTTCCTTAAACTATTTCATTCACATCATCTTATCTGGGTCTCTTACGACCACGAAATGACGTTGTTAGCTAAGCCCAACTACGTGATTTGATTCATTCTACTTTGAGTAAAAAAAATAAAAAACCTGCAGCCAGATCCGCTGGTGTGCCGGTTTAACGTTAACGAGTGACAGCGTGAACTGAACCAGACCGGGGGGTTACGGCATGTTTCATCACGTTACGTTTTTTTACAAGCAAGACTGAACTGTAACGGAACATAAAGTAACTTTAACGACAATACACAACCCAAACATGTTAGCTAACGTGATAGCAAGCTGACTAGCTTCCATTAAAAACAAGTTTGAGGGAAATGAAGACGCTGTCGACATCTTAACGCTGATTGGCCAAGACTCGACATATCTTTGATGTTCTATTTTTGCTAAGATCACGACCTAAACTTTTCTCCGCGTCTCACTCCAATCTCAGAAACGCTGGCGACCAGTTGCTCTGCTCCGCTCTTTTTTTTTCCTCCACGACTTGACTGCCGTAATAATCGCACGACACAACGAATCGATAATGAAATTCGTTGCCAACACTTTTGATAATCGATTTTTATCGATTTTATCGATTCGTTGTTGCAGCCCTAGTTCACACCAAACGCGGCGCGTCAAAGGGGGCATGGCTTATCTCCGTTGCTTATCTTCGTGAAAAGAGCTAGCATTTCCGCTATCGACCATGGAAGAAAGAACCATTATTTCCTCGTTATACTTGTTGTGGAAGTCCCTAAAACGTCGGAACATTAAACGCCCTCGTGTTTGGGTTCATAACACCAGCCGTAGCCGCACACAGCTCGGTGCGTCAAACGCTCTGTTCGCCCCGCGTCAAACGCTTTTTCGCAACCTATCGCGTCTGTGCATTGACTTTGCATGTAATCTGGTCGCGCGTCAAATTCGTGTCGCGTTTTGTGTGAATGCAGCATTAGAGGGTATTTCATGAAAAGTAAAATGAACTAATAAGATTGTAAAATATTGTATTTTAGGTGTAGTTCCAAAAGATGAAAAACTACGTTCCAAGTTGGATATTTTCATGGTAGCAGGTTGTCTGGAAATATTATAACTTGATTGATTTGTTATCCCAAAAAACACCTAAATCGTGTTCAGACTAGAAATACATTATGGAAATGTTAAATAACAAACCTAAAAATGCACATGCCAGAAATCAAATATTGGCCACTTCTACTACATTAAATGAAAATGGCTTTAAATATACTCCTGTGTAAAACATGTAATTATTTCTGCTGCTGTGATCCTGTGAGTCTTGTATAACACTTGTGCTCTCACTGTAAAGCCCCCACTGAAGCCTGGGTCATAATTTACTTCATATTTGACATCTGCATCCTCAGATGTGTGTTTTCAGGGCAGCAGCCGGTGCCTCAGGGAGAAGCTAAAAGCGCAGAGTGGACCATATGTCCCCTTTACCAGAGTCAAGAAGCAAAATGGATGAGTGAATAAACTGCAAAACTCAGCACTACAGAGCTCCCTGCTGTCTGAAGTGATGGGAGGAGGAGATCGATAAACACTTTTTGTATTATTACAACCATGACGTGAAAAATATTAAATGTTAAACTTCCTATGGTTTTCTCGTTTATGCATACATTTTGAATGACTGAATACATATTTTGTAGCTATGTTAAATGGAAGAGCACCTTCAGCACAGCAGTAAGCGCAGGTGTCTTTGTGGCCAGTCGAGTAGTCGTGAGGCCCTGCGCTGTGTTTACTGTCATAACCTCACCTGGAAACAACCCCACACACTGTAAAAGCTGTGGAACGAGCGCGAAGGCTTTGGTACATTTCCATATGCTGCACACCTGCATGTGCAAGTTTTCCATTTCACCAGTGTGACAGGCTTCATCCCTGCAAGGCGCCTGTTGTTATTCCTGCGCACGTACGCACATTTGAGCAAGACAGCCACCTGAAAGAGGTAGGCGCACGTAGGCGGCCTTTGCTGAATAGGTCAAAGGGTGACAGTCACCTTCAGCCCAATAATCTACCCAATAAACAACATCTCAGCTATGATGTAGCAGCAACTGTGGAGCAGCCCTCTTGAGATTCTTAGTTTAATCAGCATTGATTGTTTTACTGCTCTTTGGTGTCCGGGGGTCACTTAAGTGCTCTAAAGATCACCAAAATTGAAATTCTTGCTGCAAAGAAACTTATCACCACAAATGTTCTAGTCCCTCAAAGAGCCTTTTATGACACAAAAAAACAACACATTAAAGAGCATCAAAATGTGCCTGTTACCCGTTTGAAAGTTGTTGTTTTAAAGTAGATTTTATCTAGTTGAAACCACACAAAGAGAACTATTTCAATATTTTAGGGGGAAAAAATAATAAGGGGGAATAAGTGGCTCTAATGCGGCACATCCTCTAATTAAATATAATCAAATCATTGAGATGAATACCATTCAGAGTCAAACTCTGAAGCTCTAAACAAAGTCACACGAAGCTAGAATTTAAGGTTGCAGCAGAATCTCTCCGGCTGCCGATTGGAAACCATATGACCCAATAATATGCACATGACACGGTGTTTACTGCCAGGAGAAAACTAGCCTGTTGTTCAAGTGTCCCTTTCATTACAAAGCACTTCACTCCTCAGCAGCAACATGCAAGTGACAATCAGGAGTTTACATTAACAAACGTGAAATCTCTTTCCAGAAATGTTGTCCTTTTACATGGACACACAATATGATGAAAATAATAAAACACTGTCTTCAGTATTGCCCCCTTGAGTCAGATGTGACTCTTTCCAGCATCCTAACTTCCATACATTGAAACACACACACACACACACACACACACACACACACACACACACACACACACACACACACACACACACACACACACACACACACACACACACACACACACACACATCTCTCCTCACACCCTGCGAACAGGGCAGGTATGTGTGGTGATGTGTGTGAAGATACATCGGTGACATACCTCAGTCTGGAGAGGGCTGCTTCCTCCGATGCAGGTTCACAGTCTACTGAAGGAGTGCCGACCTGTTTCGCTTTCTCTCCCCCACACACACAGCAAACACACACTGACACAGCAAACACACTCTCACACACACACACCACGTCACACACACAGAGAGAGAGAGAGAGAGAGAGAGAGAGAGAGAGAGAGAGAGAGAGAGAGAGAGAGAGAGAGAGAGTGGAGAGAGGCGCTCCTGTCTCTCCTCCTCACCTGGCCCCTTTCATCTCTTCATCACCTCCCACCCAACCAAGCTGACCGCCCCCCTCCCCATCCCTTCAAACACACACCTCCCTCCCATCAGTTCTCTTCTAGCCAGGTCTTCGATTCAGGTGGGAGAGCACGGGCAGAACGGAGAGATGGTACAAAAAAAGGAGGAGAGGGCTCCTGTCTTCCAGCCTGTAATGCACAAAGATTGGACACACACATACACACTTTCATACACACATGTGCTGTCTCCAGCACGCGCCCAGGGCAACTGCAGAGCCGTGCAGAGCAGACAGGCAGGCGGCGGGTGGGCAGGCTGGCAGCACCCAGCCTCCCTGCTCGCCACTGGGTCTTAGTGCCTTACTGTATCTGGGCTCCTCGCTTTGCTTTTCAACCTTTTCAACGAATCTCACCGCAGGTCAAATCAAGTCCCCCTAATAGGAGCAGACGTTGCAAACAATAAGGATAGAAAGTCCCCTTTATACTCTGGATCAGCATTTCTCTGATTCTCTGTCTCCGTATGCTCAGCTTGCCGAGATCTCCCTCCATGCACAATCCAGCAAAAGCCCTCTCACGAGGCTGGATTATTGATTCACAGAGAGGAAAAGAATCCCAGTGGTCAATGTTAATGAGCTGAGATTAACATTTACAAAATCCTGGCGTACACAACATACATATTACACTTTCTGAACTGTTTCCTGCTGTGAGGAACGGCTTTGTTTTCCACTGGACTGTGAGATGTATGGATCTAAGGGATTGTGATATTCATTTGTTGAGAGCAACAATATATTGACTCTCCTTGGGGATTTAAAATACATATGCTGTATATGTACAGTATTCAGTTTGTTATTATTTAATCATGTCGACTCATCGAGATTAAGAGAGCTGAAACAATTAGTCAATTATCTGATTTATTGATCGACAGAAAATGTAATTGAATCAGAATGGTTACAGTTTAATCAAGAGAAAGTAGCAAAATATGATTTTGCATTAAACATATTTGAGTTTTGGACTGTTAATTGGACAAAACAGGACTGAATGTTACTTTGGTTTTAAAGAACTTGTTTTTTTGAAAGATTATATATGATAGAAATACGTGTAGAGTGTTGTGATTGCAGTCATAAAAACATCAGATATAAAGCATAATTTGCACAGGTTGGCCCACTGTTGCTGCCTCTGGCTCATGTCCTCAATCATACTTTTAGTAATCGTGCCAAATGAGAGGATTTAATAACAATGTGCTTTGGACACAAGCAGTAACCTTTTGATGTATGGCGGTGGCTGTTGTATCTGTCAACTCGACTGTATTTCACTGTGCATATCTCCTTTTGTTATCCAACATCCAGTGTTAGGACTTTATTTTTAGGTTTTCTCGTCTCAATTGATGCCTTGAAAAATTGCTATTTCCTCCCCCAGGATTTGCATGAATGGACTGTCCCACACAACATCAGTAAGTGGCATCTCTCTGTCATGCAGTGTATTTCCTGAGGGATCCATTCATCAGAGGAAGTGCAGCTGCACAAACACTGATTTGTTTATGAGTCATTGCTTTTTGTTACTGATAAATCAATTGGCAAATTGAACACATTTCCAGTTATTGATCCAAGTGCAGTTCAACAAAGGTTATCTACCATGAACCTGCTGCTGCCGTTTGAAGATCACACGTTGTGCTGCTGCTGAGAGGCTGCGGTCGCTCATACGATCTGTAGGAAGAAGGATCAGAAATTAATTTGTCCCATAAATGTGTTTTAGCATTGAACTGTGTTAAGGCGACTGAAGATAAATAAAACCCCAGAGTGTTTATGTGTAATGATCAGGGATTGAAGAAGGAAACTGAGTATAGAGGAGTCTTTGTTTGTGTTTGTTAATGTTCCACTCTTTTTGTGTCCTGTGACTGCGCTCGTGTCTGAGGTGTTGAATAATGACAAAAATAGCAGATACTTGCTCTGGCCAGGAGCACCAATCAGGGGTAGGGGAATACAATGGTTTCCATGGCAACCCCCTCCCATCCCCCCTTCTCTCTCTCATCCCCCCCTCCAATCCCCCAACAGCAGATAAGAAAAGAATAAAAGTATTAACCTCAGAGCACAAATACACCCTCTCTTACACACTGGACGCATTACCAGCCATTTCGAGTAGAGTTAATGTGTTTTGCCACCATGTTGGATCACTGATTATTCTCAGCTTCCTTTTTCCCCATTTAACTGAACACAGGTGGGCTGATTCATGCTCAATTACAGCTGCTGATCTCATGTTGTTGTCCATTGTGATCTCATATATCATCAGCAGGGGGAGCTCTCACATTTAACAAGTAACTGCAACACCTGACATCCCAGAACGTATTGCTTTTTTTTTTTTGCCAACTGACAAATGCTCACAGAGCAATACTTTTAATAACATTTAGTTATTTATATGGTCGTCATCATGGCCATTAAATGTATGTTTCACACTGAAATGTTTGGCCTCATTCGAGCTTACAGACTGCAAACAAAAGCTGTGGAACAGTTCATCAGTTTTAAGAAGGATGCAGTGCAGCAGGCACACAAACTCACTGTTGGAGCAAGAGGAGATCATGTTTGGGCTGACAGACACCAAACCCCCATGGATAACTTGAGCCGTAAAAATCATTTTGCATTATTTCATTTAAATTGCTTCGCTCAGGGCTTTATTTTCCCCATGACCTACATACCAGCAACTGAGGGTGCACATAATTTTAAAGGCAAATTACCTATTTGTAATGTCTACATTTTCTTTTTGTATATAGCATTATTTAGACTTTTACATCGTCCTCTGTGAAGACCAGTAGTCAATACATTTATAAAACATGCGGGAAGCCAGTTTAATCATCTTTGCTCAAGTTTCATCCTCCCACGGTACCCAAGAGAACAACATCCACCTGGAAGGTCACATCAGACTGATTACTAACACCGTATCATGCACCGCAGCAGATGAGGGAGATGCGCACTTATCTGAGCTGACAAATCTGGAGCAACATTGTGCATCCTCTCATATTTCAGCTAAACGAAGAGCTATTTGAAACCGGATTCCGATTCTGATTCTAAACTGCCAAAAGTAATGCTAAATTCTATTTAAATACTGCAGCTGCAAGGAAAGAGCAGTGATCCAAAATTGTAGGGTTTGTTTCAATGAAAAGTGTCACATGGTTGGTCTACATGGTCCTCTAACTCCTTTTCAGTTAATAGAGCATCCTGTTTAACAAAAATTCTGCACAACACCGGACCATTTCAGACACATTAAATACCCAATAACACATTTTATTTAAACACTGCATGACTGAAATCTACTTTTTTTTAGAGCTCACTTTAACCATTAAGATCATAAGCATATTTTGGAATAGCTTGCTGGGAGTCCTGGGACAGCCAGAGAAAACACTAGCCAGTGACGGGAACTGATTTCTGCTGTTAGATTTTCCAAACGAATGCATTGGAGTCCAAACAGACACAATTAGCTCTCTCTGTTGGCTCCAGGTTGGCACTGTCATCCTCTGCACACTCTGAGTCACTGATGAGTGTCGACGCTCCAGGCCGCTCTGTCTGTCTGGGGACGCATAATGACACTGAACCTCAAAAAAGACTGTTTTATAAATTAAGTTAAATTGAGGGTGATATGACATCTTGCAGGCATTTTAATTCCTCCTGCTGATTATAATTTTCTTATCACCATCTTTTTTATTTTTCAACATGCTTCAGACTACAACGGACTGCCTCAAGCCCACAGATACTCGATGACGCTTTTCAGTGTCACACTTTTTATTGTGAGAACATCATGACTCCCCTTCGAGTTACTGTTTTTTATTCACTTACCGATTGTGACTAGTTTTGTGTCATTGGACGGATTCATTTGTCACTTTCTGTTTATTGTAAAAAAAAAAAAATCCTGTGATACTATATGCTCTATGACTTTTTTGACATTTAGATAATCTGGCTTCCCATGAATAAGGACATTCAGTTGCATTTTTAGCATCAAGCTGGTGGTTCAGTAAGGTGAGAAGTCCTTGGTTGAGTCACAAATGGCCTACAGGGGCTTTGCTGCTTTACACGGCGGCAAGACACGACCACACGACCACGACACACAGCTCAGAACCACACAAGTGGACTTGGTGGACCAGAAATATAAGACGGAAAATGATGACATTAATCGTGCAATATAAATAAATCTAATACATAAAACCTTTTTTTTCTGTTAAACTTGTAACACAAAGAATACAAATATAAAGTTGTTGATTTGCATGGGGTTATGTGCTGGACTAGCGCTTGGCGTGCACAGTTAGTGCAGCATATCACCCCCTTAAAACCACAATTTACAGTTGTGCTGGTGGAGCCTGACTGTTTCCAATCGTAATGCTAAGCTAAGCCAATTGTATCTATCAGATATGAGCCATCACCAAGCAGAACCAAGCCCGAGGCCTTCACACCCCCTCCGCTCTGAAGGTTATACCCATCATGCATCACAAGTCTCGTCTTCACTGATAACGACAGCATATTTGCATTTATATTCTAGAGCCTCTTACACTTCCTCACTCACATCAGGAAGCTTGAACTCAGCAGTTTTTGAAGTAACATCAATATCCACCATAAATATGAGCACTAAGTGCATTTACTGTCAGTGAGTTGAGCCCAGATGTATCTTCACTTATCCCACCTTTCATTTTTTTGCTTTCTCCATTTTGACATTATGGAAGTGGGTGTAATCTCTAACTTTGTATTTGTCATAAGAGGATTATGTTTGCTTTCTCTCTTCAGAGAAAATGTCTAGTTATATAACAAAGAGATCATTCTTTCTTTTTTTTTAAGTCCCATTATTTATGAGATTATTGTATCATTTGTACTGTAAACAGTTACATGTAAATCCAACATTATTTACCACAGTGATGGTCCAACAAATCCACTTCAGTCTGCCAACTCATGAAGCCGTTTTTTTTATGTGAACACAGAATTCGTACAGACTCATAGTTGATGTTTGCATGTGGACTCAGATTGGGGAGTGACACACATGGGGTCTTAGCCTCGGAGTCTGCAGGTGGATGCAGGGGTGGAGAACAGATTATTCAGTAGTGAAACGAGAGTTAGAGTCTACATCCATGAGGCTGCACTTGGGCTCAACAGTTCATTGAGCTAAACACTAATGTTTAGCTCAAATGTTTAGCAGATAGCCGATAATGTTTACTATATATTTGCCAAATTACTTCAGTATGTTAGCATGCTAACATTTGCTGATTAGCTGAAAACTAAGCACAGCTGAGGCTGATGGGAATAATGATAATATTATTTATAAGACACTAATCAAAATCTGCGATTACAAAGGGTTTACCAAGAGAAGGCATAAGGTAATTATCAAAGTGAAAATACTGAAAAATGTTTGACCAGAAACCAAAGACCACCTGACATTTCCATCTATACAAAATAATTAAAAACGTTTCCATTACACTTCCTTTCATACATCTGTGAGACAACAAAAGTTACACTATTTCACTCTCAGTGTCACATTTGTAATTGTCATGAAGAAAGTTAAACCATGACTAACAATGCTTCACCCAGTTTTAACTTGAATTCTTGAAGAAAACTTTGTTTGTCACATGCTTCCACAACCGCATTTAACAATGGCAAAATGATATCAAAACATCCGTTTACAAACTGTCACATAACACATGTAGTATTATCCAAGTTTCATTTATCCAGTTGTATGCTCAATATAGGCCTATTTAAGCACATGCATTTTTGCTTAAACAGTGTTTTTTGTATTCTTTGTTTACCGTGGAGGCATACGAGAAAAAACTAAGATGGAGAAACATTCCTTTGATGAAAAGTTGAAATACAATTTTATATGGCAATATATTTTAATGCGAGAAAGTTAAATGACTTCAGTTGTACAATAGCTTAAATGTCAGTGATGAGAGAAATAAAGAGTGATTGTGTGTCAATATCACACTGGCAACCTATTCTCTCTGGTTTGACGGGTGATGAAAGAGCATTACTCACTCTAACTGTCCAAATACACATTAGGTGACAGAAATAGTCATGACATACATATTTATGAGAACATTACAAATGCCAGAGGTCTGCAAAAGTGAAACATTGACACGACAACTTGCCATGTCTTTAGTACAGTTTGTGAGCTTTTCGCTCACTGGTGCTGATGATGTTGTTTTTTTTACAGTAGTTTTTTACTCTCAGCCCTCATCTCTTCTCTCCACTGCCATCTTGCTCACGTCTTCTGTGCTCATTAGAGCCAGAGAGCCGAGTCCTGCAGGCGGGATGTTGTGAAAGCCAGACAGATGCTGCACAGTTAATAATCCAAGCCAGCTGTCAGCATTCAGAAGGGTGAGACACTGGAAATCAGCTGAGCAGCCTTCAGGCTCGTCCGGGTCTCAGACACAGTGGCTCAACAACCTAAAACACATTTTTACTTCAGCCACAGCAGCACATGCACAACTTCACAAACTGTTTCTTTTACCTGCTGCCTGCAAAATACAAAAACCCATAAAAAAGCTATCGATCCACATTTTGGGGAATACACTTATTACATACAAGCATATTTCTTTAATGCAGCAATCATCATGCACAACAACGGCCCTGGTTATATTTTGACACAAATGCTCTTCCTCAGAAAAAAAGGCCTGCTCACACTTTTACATTATGTAACAAGAAAAGACAAGAAAAGCATTCGGGATTAATTGTTTCATTCCCATGGTTTCGGACAGTATCTTCATGCTAATTGGGTGCAGTTTAAATGCACCCGGAACAAGTGAAACGTGTCACCTGTGTAATTACGTTTGCTTCCTTCTGGCTTTATTGATCCTAATTGCACATCATTCATTACATTACGTCTTCTCTGTCAAATGTAACGACTGAGCTTTGATGTACAGTATGACAATATGTTGTTATGTGAGCTCAATTAATAATGCTGTAATATTTTTCAAACTAAGAATTTATATTCATCAAAATAAAAATAATATATGATTATTTCTAATTAGCCTCTGTATTATACTCAATTTTTTTCTTTCTCAAAATAACACAAAATAAAGCCTTTCAAGTGTGATTCAAGCTTAAGCGCAAATCACAAAATAATATATAGGACTGGAAAATAAACATGTACATGTGTAGATTTATGTGTTCATTAAAAGGACAAATCTATAAAAACTGCAGGATTTTTGACAACAAGGGATTTATCTCGCTGTGTTTACAGTCGAATCAGATGTAATAAACTCAGTGGAAATCCATTAACGAGGTTACAAAAAGGACATTTGATGCCCAAGGGCACCACATCTTTTAAGAATCACTATGCTTTGACTGTGTGTTTGTGGAAGAGGGATAGTTGTATTTGTACTTGTCACTGGGTTCACAGCTCTGTGGTAATGAAACAGGATGGAATTGTAATAATGACCCTGCATTAAACCTCCGATTCCCAGAAACCGTCCTCACGCCACAGAGAGCAGAGGGCTGTGATTAATAGAGGCAACAGCAAGAGAAGTAGATATCCTTTTAAATCCCTTACAGCTCGCCACAGGGCTGTTCTGAAGATTATTACAGACTGACACTGTCATAAAACAAATCTATTTAATATCAGGAGCATGCTCTCTCTCTCTCTCTTGTGATCCCAGAACGCCCGGCATTTTCTCTTGATTGTGGTTTTGGTTGCAGTGTGTCCTGGACTCCTGGACCTGATAGCCATTAATTACCATGACACAGATGTCAGAAACCAAATCTGAAGTACCAGGTTTGCAGTAGCAGTGTAGAGTCAACCGATGCCTCCGAAGGCCAAAGAAAAAAAGGTATTCAGACAAGTGAAATTAGCAATACCACAGAGTAAAAACATTCTGAAAAAAAGGTCCTGTAGCTGAATAAGAGTTAAAACTGCTTTCATCAATACTTTCAAACTAATTATGACGACATATAACGTGAAAGTGTCGCCCATACGGGCAAACCCACAGATGATTGCAGATTCATTTTAAAGCATTACGTGCCACCGCCACTGAGGTTGCTTTCGTCATAACGAAGTGGGCGTGTGTGTATACTCTCAGCCCAGAACCCACTTTGTTTTGCATTTTCTTATTAAAATTGTGCAGCGGGTGGACAGTCTCAGGGTCCCGGTATTGTGCAACAATTTCTGCCTGTTGAAACTGAACTGTGCGCTGCTGGGAGAGTGCTGCACTGCCACAGTAAGCGCTTTCATCCCTGATGCTCATTCGCAGGCTGTTTCTCTGGACCTGCTGAGTGAGTGTCTGGTCTTGATTGGAAGATTGGCACATGGGAGAGCACCCAAGGGCGAGCCTGAATAATAGATACATCCTCCAGCAGCAAAGTAACTGACTCATTTCACTCCCTCATCATACAGTGTCCTCAGCATCAGCAGTCATTATATAACAACTGCAAAGGCCAGTTTCAGCTTAACAGTGTCCGTCTGTCTGTCTGGAGTTGCTGCTGAATTGGCTTTTTGGGCCGACTTCCCACTAGTGCATCATGGGATTGGAGAAACCACATGCCGGAAAGATAGAGCTATAATTGAGGTTAGGTTACATAGGGGAAAGTTTAAAACGTTAAATCCTCTTTACTCGCATTTGAGTCACTGCTGTGCATTCATGCCTGAGGGGTGTGTCTTACGCAATCAGGGCAGTCAGGTTTTGTTTTGGCTGGCGCAGTGAAGGTCAGAGTTCAAGGTCAATGAGAGGATGTACCAGATAATAGTCAAGCAGCTCAAGATGGGAATTGAGAAAGTGTGCATTTGAGCATTTTGACAATGATGACATGTAGAATTAGCAAAGAGCATCAACGTGTCTATTAATCGAAGAGGAAGTACACTCAAATACATTAGCAAACACACAAGTGAGTTGTCTGGCAAGCGGACACACAAAAACACACGCGCACACACAGACACACACACACAGGGAATTGAGGAACGTCCTCAATGTGTGCTCCATTATTCACAGCCTAGAGCTAAATAAATAAAAAGGCACAGAGTACACACCCCAGATCTAATGATGCAACAGGACACTTGCTTTGGAAAAGCCAAAGGACATTCTGTCCAACACTTTCTCGCTCTGCCACCCTCCCTTCTTCTCCTGTATCAACGATCTCCTCTTTCAGCCCTCTGTCTCCTCTCCTGCTCCACCAAGGCCTCCAAAACGCCTCCCTGTGTCCTGCTCGTGATCCAGCCACTAGCTTGGTGGTTTGGAGGACATTTAATGAGCATTTCATGTGAAGGTGCAGCTGATTCATGTTTCCAGGCTACGTAATCTCTTATGGGTTGTGATTTCTGAGCCACTTAGCCTCTCGATTACAGTCCCTTCCTGTATTGTATATCACCAGCCCATTATAATGTAATGTTCCATATCTCACTGAGGTTTTGGAGAAAATTATCCGCCATTAAATTAGATTTCCTAAAAAAAAAAGCATCTTGATTCCCTTCTAATATTGCCATATTCACAATTCAAACTATATTACTGTGGTATGTTGCTATTGATATTTACTCTGCTTCTTGTCTGGAAAAATGCAGAAAAATGTGTATCTCAATATGGCGCCGGTATAAAAAGATATCCAGGACTGCAGCCTGTTACTTCCTTTACTTCCGTGCATGCTTTCCTCTCAGCCTCATTACAGCACTCCACTCCAAAACGCAGATTCAATGTTCTGCCTGCCCTGAAGCACAATCATTGCCATTTGACTGGAGAGCTGTAGAGAAGACCTCTTTGCCCAGGCTCGATGTGCCACGAGTGGCTACAGGCACTGGGAAGTGAAAAGTGAGGGAGGAAAACGAAAGTTAAGTGCTCAGTAAACAAGGACTGGAGGTCAGTGTTTCAACCTGCCCACTCTGGCTTGATGGACTCTTAGCAAAGACAACGAGAGGGACTCCGGGGCATGCACCGTCTCAGTCATGTGCGAGGGAAGTCCTCATGCCAAGTGATGGGCTCTGTGTTGACTGCTGCTGCATTGCTCGCTGCACCTCTCTGACACGCTTCCAAAATGGCTCCAGAGCAGAGAGTAATAAAAGACGAGTCTAAGAGACGAGAGTCCAAGAGATGAGTCAGACGAGTCTAAGAGACTCACGCTGAATGAAACATTTAAAATGAGGGGAAAACTCCGAAGAAATGTGCAAAGCTGAGTGCTAAATACAGGATTAACTCCTGGTGGCTGGAAACCAGCAGCACATACTCTACATACTTATCACGATCAAGAAGACATTTTTTAATTCTTGTGTCGAACACATGGAGCCAAACATTTGCAAGGCAGTGAGTCACTGACTATTAGAGTCTTTTCCTGCCTTCTCCAAGGGACCTCGTCTTATTGGCCGAGTGCAGGGGGCACGGCTCTTATTGCAAAGACAGAGGATCAACTTTGTTTCCCCACATAGTTCATTAGTAGAGAATCATCCGTTTCCTTTGGGACCAGCTTGCATGCATCAACTCCTTTATCTTTCCCCTGAGGAGCGGATTAACAGGTATTAGAGACACAGACTGGGCAATGCTTCGTCTTCCAACAGCTCTCTCTCCATTCAGAATATGAACAGAGCTCAATTATGTCTTCTGTTCTGTTCTTTCTCTACAGTACACCTGAATGCAGATGTAATATTTCCCCAGCTTCAAACAGATCTGTAACGGGCCCTCGGCTCGACAGTTTCACCTGACAGAGATAATTATGCCCATGTTATTACAGCAAAGCTTGTAGCTGCATTAGTGACAGCTTTAATTAGTGAGTGAAAACAAAGTGTGCCCTGCCTCTTGATTGTACCCATTGTTCATGCTCACAGGCTGACACTTGCAGCCCTTTCTCCAGGATTGAGAGTCGTCGTCTCTGCTGTCTGGATGGCTAAAGTTCGGCCTGTTGCTAAGCAATGGGAGACTAGTACGTGCCAAGATTACAAACAGCTTTGCTTTTATTGAAGCATGTGTCGTCCATGTGGGCTTTCCCTCCCAGATATGATTGTTGAGTGACCTCGTTTCATCCCGGCACTTCTGAACAAACATAAAACTGAAAGTGTTGCCATGGAAACCAAGAGCGGTCCAGATGCAGGCTAAACAAAGATTACGGTAACCTTTATAATGTATTTCCTTGCTCTTTCTTCTCGAGGCCGTTCCTGCATGTCTCAGATCTTTGTTTTGAGCCGGAGGGAAGATGCTGACCGCTGATGAGCTCAACGCTTCACTTCGCCATAAATACCTGCATCAGACACACTTTCACTGATTTATTTAGAACGTATACACATTATTAACAATAACAATGTCTTTGGTGAAAGCTGTATTTATCGGCATGATTAAACCAGATGTTGAATAATTACAGCTATGAACACATTCCAGCGAGAAAATGAACGATAAATTCACCTGGAAGCAGTTTTTATTGTGTAGCATCATTATATGTGCTTCACATTTCAACTACTTCAACTAATCATTTGGCTAAAATCTATATTTTTGTCATAAAAAGAATAATGTGAAAACAACGTGACATTGTGAAAAAGGGCCCTAAGACCCAAAAGGGATCAACAACTACTTCAGGAGCAGGAGGTATTTTTCCAGCCATCGGCTACAAACAACACTTATCTAGTTAATGTCGTGGCTCAAAACCTGACTTCCATTGAAGAGTTTGGTCTCGTTTTGAACTGAAGAACGTGCAAATTAATTCCATACCCAGTATGTTATGATCTAAAGTTTTACTTACTAATAAATGTGGAGGAGGGGATCATTGTTGTAGTTTCTGAGATCAGTATTGTGTAAGGCTTTTGCATCAAAGATTACATATTATGCACAAAGTTACTTACATTGTCTGAAAGCGTTTCAGGTTTGTTTTGTACACAACGTTCACAGACAAGCTGGCCAGCTGCTAGCTTGCAGACGCTCACAGGTCCACGTGTTTAAAAACAGGTTTACAAAGGCACTGGGACAACAACATCAATCATACCTGTGGGCAAAAATAACCCTTTATCTGTGTTGTGCCATGTCGTGGGTACAACATGCACAGCCAGCATGGAGTCTAGTTGCATCCAGTGGTGGCGGTAATGTTGCTGCCGGCTCGGAGACAAGTGTATGTTTACCATGTCAGCAGAGAGGCAGGTGGAGCAAAGAAAGCACCTGCTGTATGTACACATCATTTATATCGGTGTGATCAGGAGAGTGTGCTAATAATCTTCTCAGGTGTAGAATGAGATAATAGCTTTCAGAAGGCAAAATATCTTGTAATCCTCATGTTATCATTTGTGAAATATGATCGGGAAATACATCTCAGGTGCTAAAGTGCTAGTTACAAGACCCATATCATTTCACAATACCCCTTAATGATTAATACGTGGTGGATCACAGTCAGAGGAAGACAGATGTTCTGTCACATTTTTTAATATTACAATATATGCTAATGAATTATGGACTAGAGAGTAAAATTGGTAGCAGATGTTTCTCCCTGTGCTCACGGAGAGGAGTTTTATTTTTGCTGCAAAGATCGAGACATCGATCCGTGCTAGAAATCCCATCTGAGCAGGTAAACACAGATACACAAGAGTAGGAAAGACACCTCAGATTTGCTACGGAGCCAAAGCAGTCAACGAAAGGCCGCAGACAGTTGCCAGGCAACACTATCCCTATCACAGCAGGGAGTGGAGTCGAACATTAATCACTTTCAGCATCTCACAAGAGTCACAGTGCTATTGCTCCGGTGAGACAGGGGTTTCTCACTAGGTTTAGTTGGTTCACACCTGTATTTCCTGACATTTTGCCTATTGAGAAAGAATTGAGATGTCTCCAGCAAGTGTATTGGCATAATTAATGGTATTAATTTATGAGAATTTATATCATATCAGTCCATTTTTGTTCCAATTTACTGTTCAAGTTCTAACAGTCCAACAAAGGAGACATTTTACTGTCGAAACAGTGTTTGTTTTCAGAGGGAAACAAGTTAAATCTGTTTCAAATGAGTTATCTTGTGGAGAATTTATTTGGCACTCAACTTCCTGAAAACAAACCATGTGGGAAGTCAGCCTGCAGTTCAGTCTGCTTCAAATCTGTTTGTTTCACCTGCCAAAGCACACCGTTTCAAGGCAACTCCAGCTCCAATAGAGTTTCTGAAATGATATATCTGCTATGCTTGTTTGTCTCACAGGGTCCAGCCTTGCACCAAGACAAAAAAGGCCTGAGCCTAATGTCAGCAAAACAGGAACAATACAAGTTGACATTCAAAGCACAGAAAAGCACACAATGTCACAGTATTTTATGGTCCTCCTCCCTCTATTGGTCAAATGAGTTTGAATTTGGGATTAAATCAGCAAAAGTAACCCCTTCAGCGTCTGACCGACATTGAGATAATATGATCAGCTATGATCACCTGATACATCTCCATCTAATTTATCAGAAGAGGCTCTCACACATTCATGTTTTGCAATGAGGTAATAATTCATATGACATTAAAAGTATCCTGTGTCCCCTGTTGCGATATACTGTTAATTTATTAAATTATTTCTGGTGGCATTTTGAGTAGGAGGCTGCATGTAGCAGCGTATTGGCCATGCATGGGTTCTCACAGCTTTGCCTAAGCCAGGCTCGCTGCAGCAGACCTGTGAATTGAGGAAAACCCGAAACAAAATCTCAAGAGGCAGCATGTGGGCGGATTCACTTGAGTAAAAAAAAAATTACATGGTTCTCCCCGCTTAGTCGGCACTCATAAACAGACCCAATCAAATAAATAGAGTCTGCACATTGAGAACAGGAGATGTGTGAATATTATTGCTGGAAAGCTGGACAGGCTGATGGCTGCCTGCCTAACTGAAGCTATAAACAATTTTTTTGCTGATGTAAATAGTAAAACCAGTATGTTACCTGGGCTAATCAGCAACTAAATACTTACATAAATAGTACAATTAAAGGAGTGTCTCTTGTGTTATAAAGGCCCTCAAAGACATGGCACAGTAACAAGTTGACGGCTTTATGTGTAAATTTCAAGGCTGAAAGTTAGAATGAAAACTGCAGCTGAATCACACATCCAAGGATAATGAATGAACCAAAGATAGACCGTATGACACAATACAAATAATGCGTTAGAACATGTAATTAGCATCAGCTGTCGGATGGTGTGAAGATGGACTGAAAAATGCATGACTGCTTATAGCATGGCCACATTCAGCCACTTGTTGTTGGACTCTGTCTTATTTTACCCGATAGGTACAAGAACATCCAGCCATCTGGGTGTTTGTCGCACCCGGTCAACAAATATATATATATTACACATTAACAGAAATTGTATAATTGCATAAGTTTTGGCTGACAATGAGACTGCAGTGAAGTCTTAATTAATATCAGACCAAAAAGGGGATAATTAACAGGGCATTACAAAGAGGGGAAAGTTGGCAGGGTCACCAAGATGATTTATTTATCTTAGTATAAACATGACGTTGTTGTATTGAATCAATAACCTCTGCTCCGCAGGAGAGTTGGTCATTAGACTAATAATGAAGGTGATATAAACATACATTATCCTACAGCTATACAGCCGTTATAATGGAAACTGGATAACATGTTCATGGCTGGTTGGGCCCTCTCGTGGGGTTTCAGTCGTGCATCTCCGCAGCGCATCTTCGGTGCGTCACTTTCAGTAAACAGCGCCTTCTGAGTTAGAGCGCACAAAACACGTCCATCCCTGCAGCACTGCGCGGAGACAGCAAGCACCAGGCCTGCGAGGAGCCACATGGAAGCTTGCCAGCCACAGACTGCTCATTCTTAATTATCTCCACGGCTGCTGATGATACCAGACAGGAGCCGGATCTGCTCCAAATGCGCCAATTGTCCGCAGAGGACGGACGTGCGCAGGGCTGTATGCTCAGCTGAGAGCAAAGACAGTTGATTATCGATGGTTGTCAGCAGTTAAAAGGACGCGCGTGCTCTGCTCTTTACGTAATCCTTTTTTTTTTTGGCGTAATTTTGTACCGAGTATTGGATGCCGCGTGGACCAGGATTATTTTGGCGAGGATATCTCTAGGGCTCTCCCCGCCTCCCTCCATCCGTTTTTGTCCTCAACAGCAGACACACAGACTCATTCAGACGGGGACTATTTGTCTGGAGCAATATTGTAATTGTAAACAGAGCTGTTTTGATGAAATCCAACATTGCTGCATCCCGGTTGAAGGTAGGTGTCTCTCGGTTTCCTTCTCCAACATGGAAACGTGAGGCGAGAGATATCTCTCGCCTCACGTTTCCATGTTGTGCTCGTTTGTTTTTGAGCAGAATGGTGCAATGCAACGTTTGCACAGCTCTTCCACAAATGGATAAGGACATTTCAGAATGCGGCATAGCCTAAATTTGCATGATTTCACATTTGTATGCATTTGTTCTTTATGTTGTTTTAGTGTCGGCTATAAAACATTTTCAGCGTCTTAAAGAGATCAAGAGAGCGAGGGAGAGAGAAAGAGAGACGGAGAGAGAGAGAGAGAGAGAGAGAGAGAGAGAGACAGGGGGAAATGGGAAGAGGAAGACAAATCGATGCATGTCTTCCAGGAGTGTGAATGCACATGGGTGAGTGCGAGTACTGGTGTGTGCGCGTGTGTTTGTTTTAAAGGAAGACGTGCAAAGCAGCAGGTTAAAGTTAGGCTGGGCTGCACTCCTTTATTTGGTTATTAAACTTTTACTTATAAAACATTAAAAGGATGTAAAGCAGTTATACCAAGTGCCACAACATTACAATGCTGGTTTTAAGGGACAATTCTTCTCACTGAATACTTTTAATACTTAAAATAAGAGCTAATATTTGTTACTTTTTGTTTATTCGTAACCGTCATGCAGATATATATATTTGATAGAAGGATGGGAAATATAGGCATTTATGTTTGTCTCAAGGGATCATAATTAAACATAGGTATTATACTTGTGCTTACAGTCCTTACTGAAGTAAACAAACCGATAACAGCATCTAAAACATTTGTTGTTTGTCCCTGTATTAATGTGAGACATCAAGTTCATGTGTTCACTGTTTACATGTGTCACAGATTTCCATTGTGGTGCCTTTGGGATTTGAATACTTTCTCTCTGTGGCATAAATGTACCTGTGTGTCTACACGTGTTTGTTTGTACAAAGGATGATATTCCCTTTCATCGATCTATCCATCCATCCATCCATCCATTCATCTATCTATATATGTATATATAGTATAATCTGTATTTATGTCTAATAATTACATCTGTCTGTCGCCTCTGTTTCTGTTTTTTTCCCCAGCCTTCACTGTGCAATGCCTGGGGAATTCTCCAGCTGCTCTTCCATGATTTTCTCTGAGAATGGGATCGTAGTAAACATATCTGGGATTTAGATCAACAGCTAGCATGTTGCAGCCTTTTACCCGAACAGGTGACGGCCTGCTGAAAACAGTACCTCATTGGAGAAAGCGTCCGGGATGGGTCCTCTCCCTCACCCTCTGCATGGCTCTCCTCTGGTTTCCAGGGGCAGCGGCATCGATCCTAAACTGCCATAAGACATGCATCTGCGCCTCAAACATAGTGAGCTGCTCCAAGATGAATCTGACCACCGTCCCGACAGGTCTGCCGCAGTACACTGCTGTGCTGGATCTCAGCTACAATGAGATAGAGCGTCTGCGATCTGAGTGGACACCGGTCAAGCTTCTGAAGCTGCATAACCTCCTCCTCAGCCATAATGGTCTCCACTTCCTGTCTTCAGAGGCCTTCCAACATGTGAAGCCCCTGCGTTACTTGGACCTGTCCTCCAACAACTTGCAACTGCTGGATGAGTTCATCTTCGAGCCTTTGGTCAACCTGGAGGTCCTCTTGCTTTACAATAACCGCATTTCCCAGATTGACCGCTCAGCTTTTCTCGGCATGATCAACCTTCAGAAGCTCTACCTAAGCCAGAACCAAATCTCCCGCTTCCCTGTGGAGCTGGTCAAGGACAAGTCCCGCCTGGAGAAACTTAGTCTCCTGGATGTGTCCTCCAACAAGATCAAGATGTTTCCCCTCGATGAGTTCCAGGTGCTGCCTGCCTGGATTAAAAATGGCCTCTACTTCCACAATAACCCTCTGCTGTGTCACTGTGATCTTTACACACTCCTTGCCCATTGGTACATTCGAAAGCTCAACTCTGCTGTGGACTTCAAAGACGACTACACCTGTATTCTGCCTGGCCCGCAAAAAACCCATGTAGGCGTTTTTGATCTCAGCGGTGACAGTATGAACTGCAGCACATTCAAGGAGGCAGATGAAGAGGCTTTTTTGGAGCAGAGGCTGATCCTTAGCTGTGACACCAAACACAGGGGGATGTTAAAAACCTGGACGATGCCTGGCAATGTGGCAGTGACAACTGGAAGCAACCAGACAGCCAAAGTCTTGAAAGATGGAAATCTTCAGATTAATCCAGTGAGGACTGAGGACTCTGGGACCTACACTTGCTTTGGCATGAGCTCGGCCTTCAATGAGACGATCTATGTGGTGCTGAAGGTTCACAACTTCACCATGCATGGGGGCAGCGAGACCCTGAACACAGCCTACACCACCTTGGTGGGCTGTCTGGCCAGTGTGGTGCTTGTGCTCATGTATCTTTACTTGACGCCATGTCGCTGCTTCTGCTGCCCCAATAAAGGTAAGGCTCGGGGTGATGACAGCATCCACTCATCCATGCTCAGCGTGACCCCGACTCACGATGACCCGGCGCTCAAGGCCGAGCTGAACAGGCACGTGGCCTTCATAGACTCCAAGGACTTGCAGGGCCAGAACGGCAAGCTGAACCCCAATGGGGATGACGATGATGACGATGATCTGGATGCAGAGGCTGGTTCTCTTATGAAGGGGAAGAGGAAGAAGTCAGTAGCAGAGTCCATCAGCTCCGTCTTCTCAGACACTCCCATGGTGGTCTGAGAAGAGACTGGATGTATATGGTACAATGTGAGCCATGTTTTAGTTGACGTAAACTGTGACCTTGTGGGAGGAAACGGAGGAAGGAAGTTCATCTGTAGTTGTCGGCAAGTGGAAATAAGGATCTCAAAGGGAGTAAAAAAACAAACTGTCTTGTTGCCCACAAGGACAATGAGCAGGACTTTTCCAGCATTTTAATCTGTAGCACTTAATATTCATACTGTGAAGGAATGGCAGTGTACATGAACAGTGGGGACTACAGAAGTCTTATGAGAGTAAACGTAGACAGTATATTGTTGATATGAGCACTCAGGAAGTGATCCATTAATCTGCTAAAGTGTGGGAAATAGATATAATACAATGCACAGGTTGAAATTAGATTTGAAAAACGTAGTTTATATTTAAACCATGGCTGGCTCATAATTATATATATTACACGGACTAGAATATATTCATCTTACCTAAACATTAGATCATAGGTGTGACCCTCCATCAGGGAACAGGCCATGAATACATTTGTTGTTAACCTTGAGTCATCTGTAGAGAAACAGCATGCCATAAAACACCCTCATTAAATGAGGTCTCAGGCTGATCTGTAGAAGTGGGATAAAGAAAATGTGCACATGGAAAAATCAGTAGCACAAACATTATATTAAGAGGCAATCGCAGGTAATTAACATTCTACTTCATATCCGATACTTAGCTACACTCAACTATAGTTCATCAGCCTGATATTGATTAATATTCATAGTCGTGATATAGGACAAATCGGTATTCGAGAAAGAGGGATCAATTTACACAGAGGTATGGTATAAAATAATTAATCAGCTGAAGGCTGCTTAACTTGCTAACTTGAATGGACTATAAAGGAAAAAAATAGCCTCTTAGTTATTGCACATCTACAGTATAACCCAAAAAGAAGCCTTACACCATTCAAAACATAGCACATAGCCAGCAGATACACATTAGACATTGGCAGGGAATAATTTTGTCTTGAAAGATTATCAACATATTGTCTCAGATCTGTATACAGACCGGTACCATGTTCTTAGAAGGACTAATAGACTGAGGTGCCCCTTGCTGAGGAGCTTGACTCTTCCTCTCGACCAAGTTATATTAATTTGTTTCTCTCAGTCACACAAGCAGGAAGTTAAAGACCAAGCTAAAAGCTGCCAGCTTGAGTTTATTTGATTCATTCTGGTATGTATAATGAGCACCTTACATATGAACCGTAATGTGGGCATATGTCATAAATTATGTAGTAGATTTAAGTATTTTGCTTGGATGGACAATTACAAGTGTCACGCTGTTTTGTCCTGTGGTAGGTACACTGTGTTAGCAGGTAAACAGAGTCTGCCAAATAATAAAACCTACAGGGTTCCTCCAGAAGATTATGAGTAACGTTGATGAGGCTGTACCATTATTTGACAGGACAGAGATGATTCTACAGTTTGTAGCTACTGTCAGAAAACCTCTCGTAAAACTGGAGACACCAGAAGATAAGTTGAATTATTTTCCGTGCGAAACGCTCGTATGCTGTGCATATTTCATTAACAAGGTTTAAAGCAGGCGTGGACAAGAAAGAGTGATTTTAATAAATGGTGTCGTAATACAACAAGGCTAGCCCGGCGTAAATGCTAATTGCATCTTTTTTTTTATGGGATGCAGCTCTGCTTTGTCTCTCTTAGGAGCAGGTGTGTTATTATGAGTCACAACAACACAAAGCCTTTCTCTCTGGCTCCCTGCAGACGGCCAGCCTCAATTCAGTCCAGATGTGTTCACTTTTATTTGTGTACCTCTGTCAGTACGGAGCTGCCCTCACTTTAGTTCAAAAGCAATCAGTCAACCAGGCAATGAATGTGATGCCCTTTAAGTAGTCTTTAATATGTTTATGAGGGAAACGCCTGGAGCTTTCATTCAACATTTGCTCTCCCACTGAGTCTTATGATTTTAAAGTATAATTATAGAATAATGTATTGCTCAATGCTTCTAGGTTTTCCACTTCACCACAACACTACATAGTATAACAGATAGGTACATAAAATCCCATTCAGCTAGCAATTAAATGTTAGTATAGCTCTAAAATGTTAAGATGTACCCTTTTTTGAGTGCAATAGGTTTTTACGCAAAATTGATGTTATATTCACAGTTGCAGTGTGCAACGCAGCATCTTCTGTGTGTGGGTGAGAAGAGGAAGTCACACTTATCAGAGAGGTGGTGTGTGAATCATTCCACACTCGCACACACATAGGAATACCAGGTGGAAAAATGTAAAACCACATTTAGCACTACTGCTGACTGGCTGCAATTGGTGAAAAATCTGTCCCATTTTTAGGGCTCCAGCCTTTAGGTGTTGCCCTCTAGAATTTAAATATATGTGCTGTTTGTCAATCCAAAACCTCTCGGAATTCAAGCCCTGGTCCCTCAAGGCAGCATGAGAAGCTACTAAATGGCAGTTACAGAATCTAATATGGCAAAAAATGTAATAAACTCATACACATATATACGTAATGGCCTTTGCTTTGCACACATTGATCTGATAGACTCTCAAGGAATATCATGTGTCTGCCACGCAGTAAGTTAGTGTCAATCGATTAAATCGATTTGGCTAATGATTTTCACTCAAAATACAAGTTGCAGTTCTGTACAGAGAAAAACTAAGTGCTATTGCGAAGGTCCTAGCATCGATGAGAAGAGTGGCTTTGTTGTCTCCAAAGCAAATCTGCCTTCCTATATATATATATATATATATATATATATATATATATATATATATATATATATATATACAGTATATATATATGTATTAAGACTCACTTTTCTGTGTTCAGTATTGATTAGTTGTGTACTGCTATGTTCTACCAGTGTACTGACTGTATTCTTGTATAATCTGATGTCATTTTGCATTACGTCTGCCACTGTGCTACTGTTAGTCGTTTCAACATTCAAGTATTGACCATAAATGTAAATTTTTTAAGCGGGGTGGGGTTTAGTTTTTTATTGACATAGGATGTATTTTACACTTGACTCTGCTGAACAATATGGTTAAACTGAAAATATTTATTGAATATGTCTGTAAAACTGCATAAGAGGGGTGCCAGTTTTGAAATCATGAATCCATCCTAATGGGCAGTGAGTATGTAGCCAGCAGTTATTCTCAGTCAGTATCATAAAGCCATAAGGAATTCAAGGAAAAGCAGAGTGCTTCATCAGATTGGTGGCTATGTCAGGTGATATATGGAGTTGTGGGTGATTTCTCAAATGGATACAACAACAACTTTTCTGTCGATAAAAAAAGTCAAAGAATATTTTTATAAAAGCTGGGGAGGAAAATCAAGAGACCTCTCCGCCGATGAATTCCTGAAACACAACGGGTTCTGAATGGATTTGAAGAGACGGTGAATAAATCTTCTCAGGACGATGTCATTTTTAAGTTCTAATTTAATACGATGTACACACGTTTTCACATTTGCAGCATCAATAAAACTAAATCTTGGCTTCAAGATCTGCAGTTCACAGACCTTTTGCCATCTGCAGTAATGGTACATTTACTGTTCCCTTAATGATTAGGGAAGGGAGGTCTCTGCCCGACATACATCTAGCTCCGTTCATCTGACTGTCCAGTAGCAATTACGGAAACATCCTTTAGGTGGTGGGGCTAAAAGCTCTCTGCGTTCATTGTCCAAAGGACAAGAATGGACAATTAAAAGCACAGAGTTTATTGACCACTGCCTCAAAGATGAGCTGGTTGGTCACTGCCATTAAATCTGAAAGGTCTTGCAGCTAAAGTGGAATGGCTTTGCATGGTTTGCTTAAGAGCTTCTCTGACTGCAGGATAGGTGCAACATAGTAGGCATTAAAGATAAAGAACATGTAATTTGACTTAATAAAAAAGATCAAGATTTTCACTTTGTGCTGAATCGTTCTTTACTGTTGTCTCTTACCATTTCCAGAAATCCTCTATGACATGTTCCTGTATTTGTTTTTCTCTTTGCGGCTGATATCTTATGGAGTAGTTTAAGGACAAAGTTGTGATATTTTGCCAACGTTACTATGACTAATGTAGAGGTGCTAACACAGTAAATATAGAGTTGCCATTGGGGGATACTTCAGACACGCACCATGTATTTCCCTGATTAGTAACTGACTAATGCAAATCTCATCTACATAGATGTGTATAAACTCCATGTGAGTTATACATGTTCATTGTGAACTGATTCAATCTTACCTGTAATATAACAGACAAAGTAGGTATATAAAGTGTGTGCTTACATAACATGCTGGAAAGGTCTAAAGGTTCATCATGCTGCTTTTTTTTTTCTTCAAAGGAGCAACATTGATGGCTGAACAACATCTGGTGGTTAACTGAGGAATTGCACTACTGAATAAACACTGACATTTACTGGCCACATCTAAACCATTCAACACATTTAAACAAAATACTTTCCCTGATTTATATAACTGTACTTTGACTGGACAAGAAAATTAGAATAACATTAAAGTCAATGTTTTTCAAAAAGTCCATATTAAACTACTTCAGTGCTATATATGTGTGTGTGTGTGTGTGTGTGTGTGTGTGTGTGTGTGTGTGTGTGTGTGTCTATATATAGTCAGGTCCATAAATATTTGGACATTGACATATTTTTCATTATTTTGGCTCTGTACACCACAACAATGGAGTTGAAATGTACATCCACTCATCTCAGCGGTGGTATATACATATATATATATATATATATATATACACACACACACACATATACACACATGTATATATATATATACATATATATATATGTATACATATACATATATATATATATATATATATATATATATATATATATATATATATATACACATACATATATACATATACATGTGTGTATATATATATACATATATACATATACATGTGTGTATATATATATACACACACATGTATATATATATATATATATATATATATACACACGTGTGTATATATATACATATATATATACATGTGTGTATATATATATATACACACATATATATATATATATATACATGTGTGTGTATATATATATATATATATATATATATATATATATATATATATATATATATATATATATACACACACACACACACACACACACACACACACATGTATATATATATATATACACACACACATATATATATATACATATATACACACACACACACACATATATATATATATATATCAGATAGCACCATCTGGTGTTAGAAAATCTAAAGATTATCAAAGCAGCACTTGGGACAATAAGAGAAAAACCTTCAAATACGTCTGACCATCTTTAATGCTCTCTATTGGTACAGAACCACAGAAAAAAAAACAGAAGACACAGGGCGAAATATGGATTGAAGAATTTTTTATTGTTTTGATGATATCACTTTTCATTTTAGCAGCATGATGAGTATTGAGGTATTTTTACAATCTTACACAAGTAACAAACTGAGACATTTAGTCACGTAGAAAAATAGACTGTTTGCAAAAAGACATACATATGGTAACATGCAGACAAATATTTATTCCTGATGTCTGTGCATAAAAATGTGAAGACCTAAACATGTGGACAGAAACACACACACACACACACACACACACACACACACACACACACACACACACACACACACACACACACACACACACACACACACACACACACACACACACACACACACTTCTTCTCCAAGTTTTTCTTTAAGGCTGGCCTCTTTATTGGCTGTGAAGATAAGAGGTAAACAACTGTCAGCTATAAATGCAGTTATTGTTGGTAAAACATTCAATCAAGTTCAGGTCAAGAACTTGTTCAGTGCCACTGCCACTGATGTCATTTTAGACTTTACGGTAAAAAATCATTGATGTTATTCGACCTGCAGTATTGCATGCCACAGCTAGCAAGTCTACTCACTCTTCAGGAGTTGGATCTTTTCTCCAGGCCCAAAGCATGCGCGTGCTTGTTATTCTTTCCATTCTCTCTCCTCTCTGGGAAGGGGAGGACAAGCGTTGACACTTGGTTCTGGATAGCGAGGAGCTGATGGGCTGAGACTCATTGCTGCCTTTGCGCTTTTGGCCAGGACCTCTGTGGTCGTAGCCCACCACCTTCTGCTGAATCCCCGGGGTCTTCCCTCTGCTGCGGGGGGAGTGGTTGAGAGGAGGGCATGGCTTCTTTTTGTGTGAAAAGGTGCCATTTACCGTTCCTTGATTGGAGGGGACGTGTGGCTGGTCCTTCTCATTGAGGGGGTCCCTGATGTATTTGGGGGATTTGTCCTCACCGCTGTGAGCAGCTTTCTGTGCTGCGCTTGCATCCTGCACAAGTCTCGCAGATGTGGTGGAAGACGGCGGTTTGATACTGTGAGAGTTGTGCTGACTGGTTTTGGTTTCCAGTGGTCCCAGTGAGGTAGACTCAAGGCTGAGGGAGCCAGTGGATTTGGTGGGTCTGGCAGTCTTGACAGGTGATCCTACAGTTGGAGGTGTGACATGAAGGGACCTGAGACCTGATGATACTTGAGGCATTTTCCTGTAAATTAAAAAAGGAAAAACATGAAGCAGAAGAAATGCAAAACATCCAAGCAGAAGATCTAAGACAGGTCTGGTCAGAGCTGTCTGGCTGGCTATCAACCACAGGCACACACTGTGTGCCTGTGGTTGATAGCAAGTAGTTTATGGCCAAATTAAAGCTCAGTAAAAGAGCATTCCTTATCAGGCTTGTCAAAGGTGAAATAAACTATCTGACACCACTGACTATAAATAGTATTTAAAAAATATCTTCACCTTTTTTAGTGCTTATGCACATACATTTGAATATCTGGAGTGACTACCAAACCACAACTCGTGAAATAAAATCACTGAGAGTGCTGCCCAGCAGACTCTTGGATGAATAGCCCAGTTGGGCTAAAAGATCCTAATAAAAAATATAACAGGATATTATCACTTACCCGGATGTGGTTCTCGTGGATGAGCGGCAGCCTCATTTCGTTAGACAGAATATGCAGTGGCTGATCATCCCAAATGTAAGCTAACATCGCTGTGATTGACTGCCAGCTAAAGTTCTAAAATCGGGCTCCATTAGTACACTTAAAGCAGGCAAATACTCTTACGTTTTTCTTATGCCTCTGTTGATGACGTGAAAACTTGGCAATCAATACTTTCGTCCACTTCAGATCTTTTATTTATTTTTTATAAGAGTATCAGATCCTTTTTCTCATTAGATGATTACATTACATTTAAATGGGAATGCACTTTTTTTTTATACTGGCTCCTGACTAGGTGTCTCCCGACTCACTGAGCAACTCTTTTCTTCACCATGTCATGTTGAAATAGGTGTAATTTCTATAGTGTAGAGTAATGATACTCACTTCCACAAGTGTGTGCTGACATGGTGCTCCAACATGGCACTGAGGGCAAACCGCAGGTGCTGCCATCGCCGGTTGAAGGTGAAGATGCTGCAACCCAATGTGCGGCATCCAAAAGTGCATAGCTACAGAACAGAAACAGGTTTAAAATCATACAGACACACTCATTTGTCCTTTTGAGAGGTGTAAACTGTGAGTTTAAGAAGAATTCAGCCAAAAGCATTGAGACCCACCCTTTTCCTTTTAATTGAGAAAATGAAACTTAGCCTTGTGTTTTTCACTCTCTAAATTCCAACATCCCAACATCTTAACTTCTACCCTCTTAAAACAATCATACTAAACTACTTTTGCATTGTACTACCATTTCTGCACTCACCCCGAGAGGTTTGGGGTGCCAGGGTGTGGCAGGCAGATCTATGGCTTCCGCCTGCTCATAGTCTTCACTCTCCTCGCCTGAACACAGGCTCTTGTTGAAGAGAATTTGAGGCTCCACTTCCACAGTGCTGTCGCCTTCCTCCTCTGGAATGCTTTCTGATGGGACTCTGGACCTGCTTTGAAGGCAAAAAAGGTTACAACCAGCTGCACCAGGAAGGGTATTGATCATACACTTCCTACGTGTAATGTGTGTTACTGGAGGATTCCACTAGAGGGCTCTCCCCGTATAGAAGACAGCCATCAGGACAAGCATATTTGTCAGTGTGCAGAGGCAATAGGCTCGTTCAATAGTGCTGCGCCTCGCCTGGAATCCAGACGAGAGCAGGCGGCCGCAGCAGGAGGCGGTGACAAGAAACTGCGATCAAGTCGGACAGTTTTAGGCTGCCTTCAAAGTAAACAGAGGAAGTCACAGAAAAAATGACTTCCTGTTAGTTCCGAACTTTTGTCTACTTGTAGTTTACAGATCACGTTTGGATTTATTCATATGTGTTTGGAAATATATATTTATGTAGAAATGTGTGTGTAGCTGCATCCTTTGGTCTTTTTATGTCTGCCTGTGAAATACATTACTACTGGTTTAGATATGTGTTGTATAAATACGATTTTCTATTAACAACCACACAAAATATGTTTTAAGATTAAACATGAGACGAATAATCCACAATCAAGCGTTAAATATTACAACTACACATAAAATAAGGATTTTCTAGAACACGTGGTGTTTGCTGTCAGATCTAAGAGCCAATCAGCTCTCTGATGTGGCGAGAGCCAGGCGTTTCCCATCATGCACTGGGCCAAGCAGCCGGGGGAGAGCCACTGCAGCGCCTGCCTCTGAAATCGACGGCCGGCTGGCTCTCGCGAGGGTATCGTTGACCACGTGTGCATGACGTCAGAGCAAGTCGGGAGCAAGTCGGACACAAATCTAACCGGAATGCATTGCGCGCCGATCGCTGCCAATCGATTCTGCGCAGAACTGGCTCATCTCGAACGAGCCTAATGACACATCGTACAGATGTGTGTAATTATCAGAGATTGCAGACTTGGTCTATTAGCTTATTTTCAGAGGTTTTACGACATTTTCCTGCCTACTGACCCTGTCACCATACTGCCCCTAATGTTCATGTGCGTGCACAACCTACACTCCAAACAGATGCAAGATACGCAAGGCAACCATCCTGCAAACACACAAAAAGCAAGTATATCTACAGTTTAAGTATGTGATTTAGAGAAATACTTCATCTCCAGAAACAATTTGTTATGGTTACTCAAGGGAAGATTTTAGTGTATTTATATAAAAAAGAAAAGAAAAAAAACACACATCATACCTGAGAATGTGACAGTTGCTGTTAACGGTTTTACTGCTCTGCAGTGTTATTTTCTCTTGTTGTTGATGCTGTTGCTCTTTGTCTTTTGATTTGACTGGAAGCTGCTCCATATCTCGACGGGCAGAGGCTGTTTTCTGCTCCTCTGTCAACTGATCAAAAGTCTTAATCCTTCCCAAAGCTCTCTGCTGCTGGTGGCTAGAATCCGTCTGTGTAGACATGAACAGCACAGGGGAGAAAAAAAAAAAGAGGAGTTACATCCCAAACTATGATAATCAGATTTAAAAAAAAAATCTTCTATGTTCCTTTATCAAGTGACAAATGCAACCGCTACGACAAAAGTATCACATCTCTGTTAATAATAAACACCAATAAAGACACTGGTAACAATATTGGACAAAAGACAATACATTAAAAGTTTACATTGCATATAAGCTCCTGGCTGCACAGCTTCTTCCTCTCTGGATCCAGAACCCCATACTGTTTGTTCAGGTCACATTCTTTCTCTATGGGAAAGAAAGCAAACACAGTAGCCAGTGAGCAACAGAGACGGTCAACGTGATCCACTGCTGGTGGAGAGATTACAGACCACTGTATGGTCATTTTATAGAAAACTAATAGGCAACTATTATGCATACAATCTAATTATAATAGCATGTAAATACTGCTGTATACAACATGACATCTATTGCTTCTGTCCATCCTGGGAGAGGGATCCTCCTCTGTTGCGCTCCCTCAGGTTTCTTCCCTTTTTTCCCCTGTGAAAGGGTTTTTACTATCTTTATTGAGAGTTTTTCCTGATCCGATGTGAAGTCCCAGGACAGGGAAGTTATGGGTACAGATTGTAAAGCCCTCCGAGGCAAATTTGTATTGAACATACCATATCCTGGCAAATACACTAAATGTGTATTGGTCCTTGACAGTTCAGAAACATAGTAGAAAAGCAGTCAAGGAAGAAACAACAGATGTTGGATAAACAGAAGACTTACTGTTGGTATTTTTGTAAGTCCGGCTGTAGGTTCTCGTTCCCAGCAGAGGACTATGAGACTCACTGGACTGCCCAGCTGGGGGCTTCTGCACCGAGGGTAACTCTGACGGAGAAGTGGAGGAGGAACAGTGGCCAGGGGGCAGGGGTCCTGAGTGCCGTGGAGGGACCCTGAGGCGAGGCGTGGAGGAGGACGAGTGATGTGGGAGAGGAGACTTCTCCACTGAATGAAAACTGCAGAAGTAGTGAAAGTAGACTTCAGAGATTTATGCAATATAGGCTTGAAATTTAGGTTTACGCAATTTCCAAATGACAAGTGGGAGCATATTGCAAAGCATTTTGTATGTTAAACGTAATACTTTGTTGACATAAGTTCTTTGATGTTCTGCATATTGAAGAGTTACTGCATTCAAGTCAACATGTTTTTTTGAGACAAACAAATGTTATGCTGCTGTTACACCCACATCTATCTTCCAACAGCTTTAGTTAGATTCAACAAAGCAACAATTCAAAAATAAAAAAGGGATGGTAACTGGGCCACATTTTAAGTTAAGCAACGTCTAAATCAAAATAATTCACTTTCTGTATGATAACAATCGTAAACAGTACCTCACTGCCTCCTGCTGGGCCTTGCTAGGCCTGTGCTGGTGTACCGGTGACGCTGCTGAGGAGGCACTGGCTTCATGACCTCTGCCATCTTTCTGCTTTTCTCTCGAGGAATGATTTGCAAGAGGGCGTGCAGGGCGAAGTCGCTGCTGTGAAACCAAAGAAGAAGACTGTCCACACGTCTTAGTGAGAGGACCATGCCGGCTCTCACAGTGCTTCTCAAAGGCTTGAGGCTTCACCACCTGGCCACAGTGGCTGCACACCACCAGATTGATCTCATCGTGTGATGGGCAATGGCCAAATGTGTGCATATCTGAAGAGAGGAACAGAAGAGTTAATGTGATATACATGAACTTGAGGCAATGCTGAATGAGTGGGATTGAGTTTCAGGGGTCACCTTCTTTCTTGAGGGTCGTGGTCTCAAGGGGGTTTCTCCCATGCTTGCTGCTGTCGTCAGCATTGGACTCAGCTGCATGAAAGGAAGAAAAAAACTCGTGAGGGGACATTTTTGTAGCATCTTCCAAGAGGCAGGTATACCAATACATAGATAGCTTTGCTGAGGAAACCCCGAAGCAGGTCGCTCAAACCAGTTCCAGATTTAACGAGGTTTTGAGCGGATATTACTAATACATCTAAAAGTTATCCAGATGAAATTCCCTTCTCGAAACCTCACCTATCAAACATCGACTGCCAGCAACTCCCTTGTTGTGTGGTCCAGTCGCAGCTGGCTACTCAGTTTTGCTGTTAGCAAACTGGACAAATCCCCCTTAAGTAGTGCTGTTGTTTAGTGTGACAGTAGCTTACAGGCTAAAGCTAACGGTGAATTGACCTGACCAAAGGTAAGGCATTCGCGTTGTATTTGTAGCACACGTTACCAAATGCAAAATAAACTATTATTTTAATTCGTTTTCTTGTTTGTTACCGGTTAACATTCCTAGCAAACGTGCCCTGCACTAGGACCCAGCAGGTCTTTTGTTTGGGTCGCCCTTTATGCCGCTATGTGCGTGTAACAACAAATAAATCAAAGGCCGTGGGCACTGTGACGTGATGAAGATCGGGTCCACGGCAGGGCGGGCGACTCACCGTCAGATGGTGAAATATTCACTCTTTCCACCCAACAACTCCAGTTTAATCCGACAAAATCGTCGAGATTAGGATTTCGCCGATCCAAAGCGGCCATTGCTGCTTTTGCGCGTTCACGAGGTGATCGCGTCAGTTCGCGCGCATCACAGCCGCGTCACAAAGCTCGCGGCCGCGACTTTTGAGGTCGTGTAAGTAAGCTAATATAGGGAGGGAGGGAATAGATATTTGTAAAGTCGTCCTTAATACATCTGCATTCACAGCGAAAGTCACCATATTTATTAAACTCTTTGTTTTATATATATATATATATATATATATATATATATATATATATATATATATATATATATGCTATTGACTCTTGTTTGGTGAATTGTTTGGTGAATTGGATGATTTATGTCTATCAGTAACGGGGAAGAAACAATACATATTGGCAATTTTAGAATGTATTCATTTAACAAACAGTCAGGAGCCTCAGTAGTGTGTGGAAGAACCATCCACAGCCACAACAGCCTGGCTCCTCCTCCTCATGCTGGTCACCAGCCTGGTGAACACTGCTGTGGGATGACAGAATAAGCTGTTTGGCAATTTAATGGGCGCAACCCACATACTCAGCTGTACTGCTCATCCCAGAAATGCATGTTCCTTACAAATGGGGCACCGTTTAAAAAGGGAAATAAACAGCATTTCCAACGGTATAAAATGTATTGCCAAGAAGTATTGTTACAACAGAAATATAATCTACCAAACACAAATTTCCGAACTTTTTGTTCGATGTTTATATGTGTGTGTGTGTGTGTGTGTGTGTGTGTGTGTGTGTGTGTGTGTGTGTGTGTGTGTGTGTGTGTTCAAGTGGTGGGCCGTCAGGGCCAGCTAAGCCTTCTCTGCTGGCCTAAACAGAATCACAAAGTTATAGCTATTTCATAACTTAATTTTGTTTCACAAATACACTACATGCATTATAATTATTTTTCCCTATTAGCTTATTTTCTCATGTACAGCTCCTGTCTTCCTCTGTTGCTCTACTTCCAGCCTGCAGCACTGCTTCAAGTGCAGCTTTTTTTAAGGAGAGCTTTTATCCAATCATATTTCACCTCTATGTCTCTATGGCAGTGTTTTTCAACCTTTTTTGAGCCGCGGCACATTTTCTACAATAAAAAAATCCTGTGGCACACCAACAACCCAAAAATTTACAAAATATCACACTGTAGCATAATACAGCATATATGGTAGGTAATTAGTGCAAAGTAATACCTCACAGTACTTCTAGTGACTCCATCTGTGCTGTTTTTTAAATAATAGAATAGAATAAAGAACATTACAATCACTTTCAAGTAAACCAGATTGCTCCAGCAGACACAAAAAAAGTGTTATCACTTTGTTAGAAAAATGAAAATAAAGTTATATCCGTACAAAAAATTACAAATATTTAGTTACTACTAAATGGCTTATTGTGGAAAACAATAAGCTATTTTTTTGCAAAACAAAACAGAATGAGTGCAGATATGTGAGCATCAGTATTAGTGGCTGCAGTGAGTTGCTTTCCTCTACAAATCTTTTAAAACAGGGTTATAGATTTGATACGGCTCTCAATTAATGCTCAATGTTGAGAGACGCTACAGCAGAAAAGACCTCACGGAGGGAGATCTCATAAAGATCGGCTTTTGACAAAATGACAAGAATTGGGGAGTCGCGCAAGCGTAACCTGTTAACGGCGTACGGTGAACATTTAAAATCAGCATTTCCTCTTGCGCCCCACCTGTAATATGCCCCAGTTTGATAAATACTGACTTAAAGGAAACATGGTGTTCATTTATTTTAATGACAACCACAAAGTGTGCAGGCTTTGTCTGTGTGCAGCGCATCGGGGCGGAACTCCGTCGTGCGCGACACAGAGAGCAGAGAAGAATTGTAGACGCGACCATGGCATGTCATTTCTGTAGAGACAGAAATGACATGCCATGTGTAGATACGATCAATAACATACGTCCGTTTAGTTTGTTTAATAGCAGAACAAGGTGTAGACCTGTTCTATAGGAAACTACTCTGCCAGCCACTATATTGCAGCTCAGATGCTCAACAATTAAAAATGATTTGCGGCAACTAAATATATATTTTTTGACCAATTAAGTGAAATTGGACATTTTCCCACGGCACACCTGACGATCTCTCACGGCACACTGGTGTGCCGCGGCACAGTGGTTGAAAATCACTGCTCTATGGAAGGAGAGTGGCCCGAGGCCTTCTAGCTGGCCTTTGCAGATTAAAGTACATGGGGACGTTATCGTTGATTGTCATCGTCTTTAACCAATCAGATCTTTAGTTTGACATGCTGGGCATATTCTTTGACGTGCCAGGGCCGGCGAGGTGGCCTGGAAGTACGTCAGCATTCTCACGGAGGGTTACGGGTGCATGGAAACTTATTCCAGAAACGCAACTGGGAGGCTCGGCTGTCCTCACTGGCGTGCAAAGAGAGGAGGATGAACTTTGTCTTTAAGTGAACAGCATCTGGTGATTAAACTGCTTGTCGTGTTTTTACATCTGCAGTAGCGTTGTGTTAATGTGTCTGTAACGAACCTCCAATACCCACGCGAGTCTCGGGCAGCACAAAGGGCAACACGCTAGGATTTGCGGTTTCTTAATAGCTTTTATTTATGTCAGCTGTACGGTCTTGGTTGTCTGGTGTGCGCTCCCGGATCCAGTTCATCCTTTTAATGATGCTCAGCATTTCATGCCAACTTCTTACTGAAATGTGAACAGCAACTCCAGTCTCATCTATGTGACACTTATAAAAACACAGTTAACTCAAGCTAGAAACTGTGAATCAAGCAAGGCTATAGCAAAGTAGGAAATCATAATAATGGCAGTAACAGAGTAAACAGCTCATCTTATTATCTTACAATAAGGTAGATGCCAGGCAATAGCAAGAAAAACGGTTAAGCAGTAACTGGTTAGAGATCAGTAAATTGTTACTAACAGAAGGTTATTGAATACTTAGGACCATCACTTTGAAATACTGTCCGACATTGCTGGGGTATTAAAAACAACATTATAAACATCCAGGGAAAAGATAAGAAATGCTGTGTAATACATGTAATAGTAAAATATCATAAAGAGCAAACATCTTGTTAGTCTAAAATACTTTATTAACTGCGGAATTTAGCCTTCCGTAGTGAGCCGATGAGGCGCAACATTACACAAAAATATGCAATTAAATTGCTTTTACCCATTAGAAATAATCTCATAATGGCAACTGAATTTTATGATCCAAAGAACAATTATTCAACATGAATTCATTGTAACAACATGTTTAGATACCTATTGCATGTTTTAGGTTTGGGCTCAAATTTGATTTTGTCTAGACCTGTGTTAATAATAAATGCACTTCAAGTATTTCATATTTCGTACACTCAACAACCCTGAGGGTTTTTTTTTTTTTAAGAAAATGCTGATGTTACAGAAATGCTGTTGGCAGTTGACAAAGCGATGCTTCATTCTGATTTATCACCAACAAGGATGCACAGTCCACATCTGCAGTACCATGTTAAATAACGGGCACTTTGGGTACACATGTTTTAAAACATTCAAACTGAGCCAATATGAGAAAAACATTTGAATGCTACAATTTCCTGTATTAGAACAACTCAAGTTCTAATACATTTTCTAAGTGTATTTGAGACAATACAGCCCTGAATATAAAATTAATACTTAGCAAAAAAGGCGCAGTCAGATTTGGAAACGTATACCGTGTAATCTACAACATTTTGACAGTTAGTACCAGAACGACTCTTTCCATTTGAAATGAGGAAGCTGCGCGGTTACGATGGCCCGACTACTTCCTGCACATCTGCAGGCGGGTTGGCTGATTTGTGAAAAGGTGTTTCCTTGAAAATGAACCAGCAGTTGCTGCCCCAGAGGATGAGGTTGAGAAAACCAGAAATCTGCCAAAGAATAAGGCATAAGTCAAATATCCCAGGCTGTTGTGCACACGATGTCTGAAAAAGATCAAAGTTCCATGCAACTTACCACAGAGGCGTTCAGTCGGCCCATGTGAGGCATAGCACCTGCGGTGCACTTGTTCTTTACATCTTTGCACACACCAAGAAAAGTTACAATGTTTGCAGGACTGGTGGCCCACTTCACATCGGACAAGCCTTTAGCCCACGCAGAGGAGGATGCCAACCACAAGAAGGCCAAGGCGGCAGTCACCAACAGGTCCTGAGAGAAGAGAAATGACCAGTTTAAAACCAATAAACCGACTACAGTGGTAGCTTCACTCAAGCAGCTTTCTTGGATGTGGACTAGCTAGTGCAGTATGTTCCCTAGTTGCTTGGGAACCACACCTTCCCTCTTTTTCATTTACACAACTCTGTTAAATGCACTTTCTCTGACCTCCAGTCGGATTCCAGGATGAAGTGCACTCGTTGAAGTCTAGCAGCTGACGTCAAATGCAACATTTTACACACAAAGCAATATAAATATTACCTGCAAAGATAAAACTCCATTAATCTGTTCAGATCGGTGGTTTCACTACTGAATTTGCACAACAGCTCGAAGGAAAACTCTCCTGCTTCAAATACAAGCTCTTCCACACCGTGTCATTTCATCTCACTCCATGTCCAAGCTATTTATACACGGAGAGGAGGACTTGGCTAAGCACAAACATTCGCCAAAACTGCAAAATTCAGACAAACATACCACAGTGGGACCACGACTACCATCTCTATATATGTGCTGGTAGCCCAAGTAGAGGACGAGTGTGGCAGTGGCATAGAGAAAGGACAACACGCCAATGCAGACATAAAACTGGGCCGAGGATGCGTGGTCTCCAGTCAGGAAGAACTCGGTAGCGGTAGTTTGATTGATTTTGCAGTCAGGAACATGATAGGGATGCTGCATCAACCTGTGTAAACACAGATATTAAAATGATGACAATCCCAAAGAGTAAACACTTTCCAGTAAACTGGTTCTTCACTGTAAAGGAGTGTGAGACTGTTTGCGCTCTCTCTCTCACACACACACACACACCTGAATGGGTAGTTAAAGTCTGCCTGTATCTCTTGACTGGCACTCCCTTGGCACTGGACGTTGATGCTGGTGGTGCCGCTGTAACCTCCAGTCGTAGCAAAGGCAAAGATGGCGAACACCTGCAGCCGCAGACGCAGGATGAGAGGAGACACTTTGGCATTTGAGTGCTGATCAAACTGTTTCACACACAAACACACACTTCCCTTTATTTTTACGCAACACACTTTTGACAGGAAATAGTCTTAATCACCAGATGCCTTCACTGTGAGTGGTGTTCAGAGTTTACAGCTAAAACTAGTAGCGTATAAGCAATGCACTGCGACGTTTCATCTGGGAAGTGGAAGCACACATGCCAAAAGCAAAAACCACATTTTGTATTGTAAGTAGGCTAGAAATATTGTCGACCTTGACATGAACTGTTTCTACTTCATACATCATTAGCTACAGGTGCTACACTGGACATGCTAACACATGTTAGACAGACAGAAAAATATAAATTGTGGTATGTTGTTGTCACGTTACTTATCTGGACACACACGCCCTCCTGAACTGGCGTTATTAGAAACGTCCACAGCTCAAAGGATGGGCGTCATGGCCGCACCGGGCGTGCAGTGGGTCACAAGACAAACAACATAATCAATTCGCGTGGAATTCCATCCTCGGGAAGGACAGCTCGTGCTTCAGACACGCAGTTAGACTGAGGCCATATGCTCAAAAGGATGTGAAAAACTCACCCATTGCAGCAGGCGGATGAAGGCCAGCGGTTCTTTCAGAGGTCCCAGGTCAAACATGAACCCCGCAGACAGCACTTTCTAATAGGAAACAAACATGCAACGTGAGCGAGAAGCTGCTACACTGCAGAGGAAGTCACACGAAAATATGTGTTTGCTACAAAAAAGCTAAGTATGCGCCATGAAGCGTTCAAGCTTCCTGTCAGCGGGACTACCTGGGCGACGGATTCCATTGTGTGTCCGGAGATGTGCAATATACAACAAGAATATATAAGATACTATAATGTGCCTCTTTCCCTCGATCTGCAGCAGCTCTCTCTCTCTCTCTCTCTCTCTCTCTCTCTCTCTTCAGGCTTGTCAAACTTTTCTCCAACTTCAGCGAATCGCAGTACATAGCACGTGATCACTGACGTGCACTCGTCGACAGGCGGCGCTGCTGGGACAGTGATCACAGCGGTGTTTAAATGTGGTTATGATTTCAGTAGATATGCATGTGTTCATCGCATGTAGGTATTAGCAGCTATATTAAATCAGAACATATACACTAGGACATGTATAAGCAGACAATAGTGCAATGGTGCCGAGTGCAAGGGATGCTGGAATAAGGGAGTTAATCTATAAGCGAATAAACACTTAACAAATACTTAATTTCATGTATCACATGTAAAAATTATCATATTGCAGAATGGCCTCTGTCAGTATACATTAATGGATAAATGAATTGCATTATTATCAGTAGTAGTATGTAACTAAGTAGGCTCCACCTAAGTAGAATTTAGAGTAATTATATGCCATGCTACTTTACACTTCTACTCCAGTACAAGGCAAATCATGTACTTTTTTCCCCACTACATTTATTTGACTTCAGAACTGGTTACTTTGCAGATTTGGATTATTAACACAAATTATGCATATATTATATTATATTAATACATTATGATACACTATGATGGGTGAAGATACCCAGCTGTATATAAAGTAATGCAAATTTGCCTCATCTTTAGCAACTGCAACATTTAAGTGAAGTACACATTCACACATAAATAATTATAATCCAGGAACATAATATACATCATTCTGAAATGGGCTATTCTGCTAATGAGCACTCTTATTATTATTACTAATGTATTTAAGCAGTGTTTTATGTTTAGATAAGCAGGATGGGACTTTAAGGATTTAAGACTCTACATAAGCCGTACTTACCATATATCATTTATTTGTAACTAATTAACGAAATTTGTTCTGAAATATTATTTATGGGAACTTAGTTATTTAGTTTATATGGTTTTCACATGTTCATAATTAAGTTTTGCTCGATTAAATTACGCTAAACTGACACAGGGTCACTTTAAGAATACTTGGTTTCTGGGTTTCTGGGTGTATAATCCAACCATGTGCTGTCTTCTGTCCGAACTGTACTTATATGGAACTTGGAGGCAACAAGATACATATACAATGCAAAGATGGCAGGAGATGTTAGGGGCTCTATTGGGTCCCAGCAACAACCGTTTACCCTGGGGCCCCTTAACCGGTTAATCTGGCCGACCAGCTGAAAAGAAAAAAACACTTCATGCATGCTTCCAAAAAGCTGAAGTGTAACTTTTTAATTCCAAATTGCAAAAGGTCAGTTCTTGAAAATATTCAGGAACTAAACTTTGTCTGTCTCAGGTTAAGAAACAAATTTGTGGCGAATATGTACATCATTGATGATGATCTAATTTTAGATTAGAATGTTAATATCCCGCTTGCATTACAGTTTGCAGGGTGTTCAAAATGCAGAGGAGGACATCTAATGCACTGCAATGGTAATTATTTTTCACTAGAAGTCGCCATTTCCACAGACACTACCTGAACATTACTAAACTAACCCTTTTTACACAAAGCAAGCCATGCGTTTGCCATGACTCTCATAAGTGTGGGCTGAACTCATTGACACACAGATTGTTTGGGTCAAACTAAATGCTTGGTAACAGGGAAAGGCACTTTGTTCCATCCTTCAATTTTCCCACTGTCTCTCAACAAACTGCAACCAAAAAGGAAAATCTGCATAAAGATACCGCTCTCATCCTAACAGAGTACATCTCGAAGGCATAAGAGTGGCTTTGTTCTCCACCTTTTAATAGTTGACTGAGCTGCCATGGGGGAGGGGCTGCGACTCCATTGTACAGTCTTTTTGTGGAGGAATGCTTCTCCCCAGATCAGATTGTTTGGCTTTCTGAGTGAATTTGGGAATCAAGAAATACACAAGCAAGACTTGATACATATAAAAAGAGTATTACCGATGATCCAATGCACATTTGGGTGTAGCTAAATTGTGGGTTCAACTTTTAAGATTTTAGGTTTTAGTCAGGGACATTAAAACTTGTTCGACAGCTTTTTATTTTCAGCTGTGAAGAGATGACACCCTTTTGTTATGGGTACATGCCTGCAGACTTGTCGAACAGGTTATGCACTCTAAAGGACAAACATGAGCACAATTAAATACTCATCATGATCTGTCGGAGCAGATTCTCCCACCCTCTACTAACAGAGAGTTTGTTTCAGTTAATTCACTAGTATGACTTGGCAACTCAATCCCATCCTGTCCTACTGGAAGTTTACTACAATGGAAATTTAAAACTCCATATTTCTTATGTTCAGATTACAGTTGGTGGTCTGTATTTCTTCAGTCAGGCCCATGGCGGCTATGGGTACAGGATTCAATTTCCCTGCATCACATGACCAGTCGTCATGGGTTTGTTATGACCCGCTGTCTCATCACATGCACCAATTTAATCAGGAACATATTTGGACTCATTGCAACCAACACAAATATAAATGTAAGACTACAGCAAAAACAGCCACTTTAATTCATTCACAAGTGTTCAGATCATGTGATGCAAAGGTTAGTTTCTTCTTCGATGAGCAAGCTCAAGCTATCCTAAACATTTTCGAGAGATTTTGGTAACGGAGACGGCGGTGGCTAGAGCAGGTCACCCATAACCACAAGGTTAGTTCAATAGTCTCTATGTTGGAGTGTCTTTATGCAAACACTGAACCCAAGTTGCTCCCCAGACACGTTACTGTAGCCCACTGATCCTAGATGCTCAAAATGGATTAAATGCAGAGCTCAAATTGCATGTATGTACGAAATGTGTTTGTGTTAATGTCAATGAATTAAGCATTTTTTTCTCCAAAATATCTGCCATCAAAAATGGACCACTAGTTAGTTAATTAGTTGCAAATAATTTTCTCCAGTTGTTTTCAGGACTGTTCCACTGGTGGAGAGATCACTGAGATCCAGCGTAATGTAATATCTTCTTGGCTTCTCCTTTTTTTTTAAAGTAACTTATTTGCGCTATTAATTTGATTTGTGTTGTCTTTAAATTAGATTGGATGGAGTATTTATGATAGTAATGCTCAACCTAGCTTGGCATGCTTTGACAGCTAATAAGCAACTCCTCTATCTGACCCCGCCTTTTCAGAATGTAACCAATAAAAACAGCGGATAGGTGGAGCAGAAAAAAAGATCAGCCAATCACAGCGGCTCTTCGCTGCACAGAGCATTGCAGTCCACAGACACAATTTTCCTACCCGTTACAGTGTATCATGTTGGCTGAGGAGTTGCAGCGCGAATGATTGGTGTCAAATATTCCGGTTAATTTCGCAAAATTGCAATTTTTTTTCTGTTTTGATATTTGCTCCGCTGCTGCGCGGGGAAATACTCGGAGCGTTGAGGGTTTTCAAAGCCCCGAAATAATCGCTGTCAGTGTTGTTGATATCATCCTCGGCAGAGCTGTAGCGACCTTCAATTTGTAGGCAAGACCAGCATAAACAAAGACTGGTTTTGGGGTGTTTCTATCGTGTTTGTTTTGTTTTCGTTTGCTAGTGACACCAGAAACGAGGATGGGACTTTTGCTGCCCTCTCTCCTGCTGTTATCTCTTTCCACTTTCACAGCCGGTGTAGATTTTAAGCTGGGATCCCAGCCATTCGCACAGTCGTTTTTGAGGCATTCAAACAGTGAAGAGAAAGCTGCGAACATCATAAAGAGATCTCTGCCTGCATGGCTGGCTGCATCACCAACCCACAAGATAAAACGAAGAAGCACCGAGCTGGGCGACAACTGCAAAGCTCTTCAAGGATATGACACCAAGTTAGCAGACAACACCCACAGTGTAAGTTACCAACCGAGGTCCTGTTACTCTTCACACGTTCGACAATTAAATGAGCCTCGACAAGATGATGCGCAGGTGCTAACCAGGTGCACTCATAGGCCTAATCAGCTATTCTCTGCGCTTAGAAACCTGGCTCCTGATGGGCTGTTTTCCATTCAACTGTAAGCAATATAGCCCTAGATGACAGTTAGATACAATACATATTGCACTGTAGATTTATGTATGTATTTATTTGTTGTAGGCTGCAACAAAAAAACACAATTAAATCAACATGACTGGCGGGGTCCAAGTCTTTACACCTCAAACAGCCATTCAAGATACCACCTTGGCTTTCTGTTGGCTTTCTGTGAAACAGTAACAACGCCTATTTCCCTCATGCTTTAATAAGACCTACGTAGGCTGCACTGAGCTCTCCAGCTCCACCAGACCGGTTTACCTCTCAAATGTTCCAGTAATGGCCATGACCTATATCTCATTCTTGTGCAGGATACAGCTACATTCTGTATGTGAGGACGCCACTTGTCTGCCTCACTGAGAGTGAATCTGTTTACAGGGAAATTGGCCCAGTGGGATCCATGTGACTGGCTGTGTGGTAGTTATTTTGTAATAAGCCTAATTAAAAGTTGTGTTTGTGTGGTGGTGAAAGCAGTTAGCATTGGCAAGCAGGAACTCTGTTAGGACACAGAGAGACTTCAGTATTGTGATTTGAAAGGTCAGAAGGCTATATTTGGTCTCACTAGATGTGTAATGGATTTCCCTGTTATAGCACAGGAAGTAAAAACATCCAAATAAATGCAGTTTATAAAATATATATTTAACTATGCAGTGCCGTGTTCTATGCAACTTATTTGCATAGCTCTTCATTGCCATGGGATCAACTTTGCATGGCAGTCTCTGTATGCTTGTCCCCGGTAATCTAAAATTGACAGAATTCCTGGAGGCTCAGCTTCGTCATTCCCCTTGAGGTTTCTGTTGCAGGTCCCATCGGTACTGGAGCTGCTTACAGCATCAGACCTTGATTTGCACATAACTAATGTCAGAGTAAAGTCTGATCCCAAGTTGTGGGTATTCAGTAGCTGTATTCAGAAGACTAGTCCCTTCTGGGATTCTTGCCTGGTCTGATAAGTGTGCTTCACTTTTTACACTTTGTCATGTACGCTCAACCACATGGTGAGGGGGAAACACGGTGTCAGTCAAAGCAATAATTCGGCCTGGAGTCCAAATTCACAAATAGGTTTTGACTCCAGTTTATAATTGTGTGGTCAGTTCATCCCTTCTTGTCAGCTAAACTCCAAATCCTCACTTAATTTAGTGTCATTCACACAGATATTTTGACCTAGCTCAATTGGTGCTGTGGTTTTTAACATGTTTAATTTTGTATGTGTTTTACATCTTTTCTCAGTATACCTTCAATGACCTGAGTGGGTCGGTGTCGCTGGCCTGGGTTGGAGATGGCACAGGGGTGAGTGTATATTCAGTGAATGGTATGGAAGTGACGGGGTAGCAAAGAACCTGGTAGATTATACAACGAGGTCCCTCACATCAGGGTCTCATCATGCACGTTAATAAATGATCCATGCTCCACTTTCCTCAAGCTGAACCTCCTTTGTTTCGGCAGGTCATCCTGGCTTTGACAACCTTTCAGGTGCCCTTCTTCATGATAAGGCTTGGGCAGTCCAAACTCTATCGAAGGTAAGTCTCACAACCTCACCTGTTCGATAAACAACATAGTTTGCATTTGTTTTGCATCTAATTTGACTGGAACCATTTGTCTGTCAGTGAGAACTACGGGAAGTCGTTCGAGGACGTGACCAGTCTAATTAACAACACCTTCATCAGATCAGAGTTTGGCATTGCAATCGGGAGCTCTGGGAAAGTAAGTAATGTCCTCATCAAGAAGTGTAATGTGGGTCTTCTTCAGTGAAGAACCTTTAATGTCTGACCATTTTCTATGGTTTCATCAGTCTGAATTTTGGGCTCTGGCTTATAGGTGATCCTGACTGGAGAAATGTCCGGAGCTTATGGGTCTCGGATCTTTGTCTCCAATGACTTTGGAAAGAGTTTCACCCCTCGGGGCCTGACCTTCATCCCCCTGACTCAGATCACGTATAACCCTGAGGATTCCAATGTACTGATGGCCCTCAGCAACAGCGTGAGTAGTAAATGTGGAAAAGCTATATATTTAAGTAACCAGTTTGAATGCAAGCTAGTCTACATGAACTTGAAAGATTAGATTAGTAATTAGTAATAGTACACATGTCATTAATTTAAGAGGGCAAGTGACCTTTTTTATGGCAGGTTGTAAAACTTGCCATAAAACTCCATCGTCTCACTCCCTCATGGCAAATTGAGACCCCTGTTGAGCAATCATTTGTTTGCACAGAGTACAGTTATTAACATGGCTATAATCTTTTATGAGCAGCTCCAGTTGACCAAGTTCTGCGGGAGCTGTGTAAGCTGTGTGAGCCGTGTAAATCATCATCTAAAAGATCGTGTTTTTTCTGTCCTCAGAATGAACTCTGGCTGTCTGAAGATTTTGGCAGCAACTGGAAAAAGCTCCACGACATGGTGTGTCTTGTGAAATGGTGAGAGACGACACAAACTGATGATATCTTTGTCAGGTGATCGATCAACAAACAGTAATGTTATTCAATATCCCCAAGTGACTGGAAATATTTCTAGTGCGTATTGTTATTGGTTTGACATGCAGCAAAGATTTCAAAACATGACATTGTATCCTCCTTTTCTTTCCCTCCAACAAGCTAATTATTAAAGGTAGTTGAAGACAAAAGACATTTTTTTAAACATGTTTTGACTCCTTCACAGTTATGCCAGCCTGCTCTCCCTTACTGAGAGTTGTAATAACCTTAAACACCCTGAGATCAACATTTGGGGCGTTTTTCTCCCAAGACTTTTATTGTTGCTCCACCTTTGCAAAATAGCCAGTACAACTGCATTGCAGTGCAGTCAGTGACTGTTTAACTTGCTCTGTTGTGGCCAAGCCCTGGCCGCATTCTTGTTGTTTTTAGAGGAACTTCCTGGTACGTATCGCTTAGTAACCTTAACAGCTCTAGATAGCTGTTCAGTCACATTTAAGGCTCCGTTTTCAAGGTCTGAGTGAACTGAGAGAAATAGTCTTCATTACTAACCCAAAGACGTTGATCTGAACAAGCTTCTGGAAAAGCTCCTGGGGCAGACAACACGCAAAAGACAGTAGATATTAAGGAAGGGCATGCCTTTATGCTGGTTGCATTTGATAAACCATGTCATGTGATGCTTACTTTCACAATGAAGCAAAACTTATTATGGGAATAGATGGATAATACATAAATAATCCAGTATGAGAGCTGATTTCTTCCATCCTGATATGTTCTTTATTGAGATAAAAGCTCACTGAAAGCTGTTACAGCCTTTATCAACAAAGCAGCCTGCATCTATATTTTGCTCACATATCCTTGAGTCTGTGGACTCAGATGTGTGTGTCTGCTTTTCTGACATTTTTGGTACTTTCCACTCTGGTTCTAGGGGAAGAAAAAATACCATCTTCTTTACAGCCAATTACAACGGATCCTGCAGTAAGTGATCCCCTCTTTTAAGCAAAATCTGAAATGAAAGCTTGGTATGTGCAACTTTTGTTTCCATGTACTGAGGAGCAGCACACGAAATATAATGTATTTTAAACATTCTCAAGGAAGTTTCAAAGATAAGCGTCATCATGTTTTTATTGAATCCTCTGTTTATCACTGGTTAACTGGATTTGGATTGGATTATGCATAAAGATTGTAATGAGAAATGCTTTCAAGATTTTCATATTCCTCTTATGTGCTATATGCAACCATTAGTTAAACCTATGAATCAGAATAATTTGGTTGCCCTTTCATTTCTAAATTGACTTGTATTATTTTTCAGGTGAACGGGGAATGCTAGAACTGAAGAGGACGACAGACTACGGTAAAAACATCAAGACTGTCGCCGGTAAGATCTACTCCTTCGGCCTGGGTGGACGCTTCCTGTTTGCCTCTGTCATGACAGGCAAGGTCAGTCTACAGTTGGTCCAAATCTCCCACAGATACAGAAACATGATCAGGCATCCAGAAGCAAAATATCACTTGTATTTAGACATTTGTGTTTGTAAGAAACTTTTCAGTCTACTAAATTTGAAATAAAGTATGCTGTTGTGAGGTGAGACATGTTTGCTGTCCCTAGATCCTTTTTATGACATAGGGCGATTCAAATCAAGCATTAGGAAAATATTTGTGTTGTATTGGTATATTTAGAACAGGCATATCTCCATGTTTGGTTTAAAAGAGAAGTCATTTGGTTAAATCGCCCATGAGGGAGTTTGGTATTTTGAAGGAGAATCAGTGTGCTCCTTTATTTATCAGATGGGGAAATGTTCATGGAAAACAACAACTGATCATATTAACTTTAATGGTTAGAGTCAGATGAATAGTTTGCTGCACTCCATGGCGAGCTCATGTGGATATTGTTACGCTCAAAATACATACAGTAGCTCTCATGACACATATTGTGTGCTTATTTTCTGCATGACCCTGTTTCTTTTCCTCTGCCTTTTAGCACAAGGTAATTACTCTCCAAACTGATCTAATTATTTCCTCTTTCTTTCTGTACTGCCTCTTTCTCTGCAGAGCACTCTGAGGATGATCCATGTGTCAGTGGACCAGGGAGAGACGTGGAACATGGCTCAGCTGCCCCCTGTTGGTCACGAGCAGTTCTACTCCATCCTGGCAGCAAACGATGAAATGGTCTTCATGCATGTGGACGAGCCAGGAGGTCAGTCCATACATAAATACATCTCACCTGTTTACTCTTCCTGTTGTATAGCACACAGTAGGCCACAGTGTGTTCGCCTGTTTAGAGAATGTAATGTAAAAAATGAACATGTGGTCATGTAGAGAACTTGCACCATATTAACTCAATATTTCATTATTTCAAATGAACATCTCTGAAACCCTGCATCTGAATTTTCTCTCCAGTAGGTGTGAACTAATTTGTTTTTGTTTTTTTCTACGTTCACAGATACAGGATATGGCACCATTTATGTGTCAGATACCCGGGGCACTGTGTACTCAAAGTCATTGGAGCGCCACCTTTACACCGCCACGGGGGGCGATACAGACTTCACTAACGTCACCTCCCTGCGAGGAGTTTTCCTCAGCAGTGTCCTGGCAGAAGGTAGCTCTATTCATGTGCCTGTGCGTTGATAAGGAATAGCAACATTTGCCTGGACTCAAATTCTCCTCAGAAAAACATACACGTATGACTTCTCCATTACATGCCAGAGGGAGGGCGTTGAGTAAATATTTAATTAGATGTTCAGTGTTAGATGTGCTGTCTATCTGATGCGGCTGGCTGACAAATCAGCAGAAATACCACATCACCTGTTAAAATCCTGACTCCATCATGTCTGCTGCTCGCTGTATTTTCTGTTGAACAAGCTCCTCTTTCTTTCTCCGTGTATATAACATTTTACTGTCACACAAAACAACAACAAAACTACTTAAAGCAGGATTTGTTGCTGGCAGTGGATGTGTGATAAGAGAGGTTTCCAAAACAAATGTTATCCAGATAACTTCTACATTTATTGGCTAAATTCAGTCAAACTATCTCAAATCTGAAACCTGGATGGATGTGAACATCCTGTTCTCTTTTTCTTACCTCCACGACCATTCAGTAGTTACATGATTATTGCCAGCAGTGAGGTGGCAGATTGCAACCAGCTGAAACTTCTCCTGTGTGCCCACTCGTCGCTTGCGAGTTACCAGTGACTCACTACCTGTTTCTGAGTGGAACATGTACATACATTTGATAACTCAAAATCACATTCTATACCTGTTTAAACATTTAAACAAAACATCCCGGCCCCTTCAGACACAAAATAAGCTATCCGCTATTGCCGATGTACAATGAGTGCAAAGTATCGGACTGTAGATATAATGATTCATTCTAAGGTAACAAAAACAAAACACTAAATGATTCACTGAAGAAAACATACATTTTATTTTATATTTCATTTCCGCCAATAGATCCTCCTGAATGCTACACATTAGCCCTTTAAGCTTTATCTGCACACAGTGTTTTTGGACAGGGGTATCTCAATGCTTCATGTGATGTCTTTGTCTTCCTGTTCCAGATAAGTCTGTGCAGTCTGTAGTGTCCTTTGATCAGGGAGGGGAATGGGTTCCCCTGCGGAAACCTGCCAATGGCAAGTGTGACGCTACAACCAAAGATCCAGACAAGGTAAAGAGAGAAACAATGATTGATAGAAAATTGATCAGTCTTGATCAGTGTGCTTTGAATAATTATACATTGTTCATGTTCTTTTTTTGACTTTCACAGTGTTTGCACTATGAACAATAACAAATGCTTTTGTGTTTGCGTCTATAGTGCTTTCTCCACCTCCACGCGGCCTACAGTACTGCTATGAGGTTGAACGTCCCCATGCTCCCTCTGACTGAACCAAATGCTGTGGGTCTCATCTTAGCTCATGGTAATTATTCTTTTCTTTTTTTAGATGGAGTGGAAGTTATTAATCGGATAAACTAGAGATTTTTTGCCATATCACCTTTCCTGTGTATCTCCTCAGGGAGTGTTGGTGATTCGATCTCCGTGATGAAGCCTGATGTTTATGTGTCTGATGATGGGGGGTACACCTGGATTAAGGCCCTGGTTGGGCCCCATCATTACGCTATTCTGGACTCTGGAGGGCTGCTGGTTGCCGTGGAGCACAGCCCCACTCAAGCTATCAACACGATCAAGTGAGTTACAGTTGGAAGGAAAAGATGAGTTTGTAAAGTTCGGAGTCTGTTTGTCATTTATGGGATTTACATATATTCAGATTTTTATTTAAATTGCAAGCTATACAACTTCCTCTCATATATTATTGCTTTACTTCTAAAGTTTGTTTGGTTCATGCTAATGCACATTCTTTGATGTCCTGACAGATTCTCTACTGACGAAGGACAGTGCTGGGGTGTTTACAACTTCACCAAAGACCCCATCTACTTTACTGGGCTGGCATCGGAGCCGGGAGCTCGCTCCATGAATGTCAGTGTCTGGGGCTACAGAGACTCCCTCCTCAGCCAATACTGGATCTCCACCACAATTGACTTCAGGGAGCTTCTCACCAGAGACTGTAAGTGGCATGACAATGGGTTTGATATAACAAACTGACTTTTAACACACTTGTGGAAATCTGAAGACAATTTGTCAGTAGCTTGTGATTTGTTCGAGGTTATATGTAAACAGAGTCCACAATATTGATGATCATAGGTGGCGACAAGGATTATGTGCAGTGGTTGGCCCACTCAGATGACATCAGTGACCCCAACGATGGTTGCATGCTGGGCTACAAAGAGAAGTTCCTGCGTCTCAGGAAGGACTCTGTTTGCTGGAACGGACGAAAATACCAGGTCAACACCCAGCCAACCCTGTGTCCGTGCACCCTGGATGACTTCCTGTGGTAAGACTCAAGCTGCTTCCCAAATCCACACTACATACCAATTCTGTACAGTATATTCTACGTAACAATTGGTATCGTTTACTATTTTTGCAGTTGGTATACCAAATAAATTGACATAAACAATAATAACAGGAAGTAATGCAATCAATCATTAATCATGTCAGATGTCCATCACACTGTAGTGTTTAAATGTTTCCGCAAGTTAAACTTCATAAATAGGAAGTGAAATGTCTTTCTTAATTTAATAATTCTTTAAAACTGACCACAATACACTTTTCTTTCTTTTTAATCTGCTGTGAGCACCCCCTCCATTGCCTTTGTACATTGCATTGTGGGAGAAAAGTATCCATTTAGCACACATTCTGTCTCGTATACCTAAACATCCTGTTGAGATAGAAGTGCTGCTAACGGGCTGCGATTGCTTTTATTGAAAGTTAAATTACTGGTGTACAAGTCGACCAAGGAAAGTTAAAACGTTGCTTATTCAAATGTGATTACTTCCTTATCTGACACTGACACAGCTCATACAGAATGGATGTACTTTGACACATAACATTTGAGGAAGAGTTGACATTAAACATGGCAAATTGATATTGAATAGCAGTGTAAAAGTATCCTGGAGTAAAAATGAATTGTGGCTCGGGATATTACATCCACCCTTGCTTATCATCCTGGCATTTTCCGACTCTTTGCAGTGACTTTGGATACTACCGTAAGGAGAACAGCTCGGAGTGTGTGGAGCAGCCGGACCTGAAAGGCAAAGTGCTCGAGTTCTGTCTACACGGCCAAGAGGAGCAACTGCAGACCAGTGGGTCAGTGAACGTGTTGACTCTCTTTCATCATCAATGCTACAGGATTTGCTTCAACTTTACTATAATTGTCTATTCTGCTCCATCATTTCTTTAGTTATTGTGTAGTGTATTGCCAAAAGTCTTATCAAAGCAGTGACTTTATTTGTATTTTTTTAATATGAAAATAATATTAATATTAAAACAGATACTGTGTACATTGTTTAGTGTACAAAGCCATCCCCACTGCCGTATTTCACAGTAGAGACAGTGACAGAGGATTGCTCTCAGTGATGAGGAAGTCATTGTCATGCAGAGATAAGTCAGAAGAAGCAGATGAGGGCGAGCGTGGTGAGTCTCATGTTTTCACTGAGGAAGAATGACTGCTGACTGTAAAAGCAGAGGACATTCTTGGTAAATCGTGTTTGCTTCACTGCACACAGTTTGACTCATATAAAATGAATACTTGTTACACAGAAGGTTTTGTAAAATTGTGATAATGAATAAATTAACAATTAGTGGAAGAACAATAAACTGTTTTAGACTGATTTCTATTTGAAAGAGCCAAAACTCTAAAAATATATCAGTTACAGCTGCAAACCTCCAATTAACTTCCATGCACTCTTGACGTTTCTTTGGTCCACAGCTATAGAAAAATCCCTGGAGATAAATGTGAGGGAGGAAAGATGCCCGAGCGTAAAGAGATCGACCTCAGCAAGAGGTGTGTGAGTGACCTGGTGGCCCCTGAACTTCTGGTCAGTACCTCTGCCTACTTCTGGATAATGTCATGAGTATAGGTTCATTCATGCTATGTATGTACTGTATGTTTGCCTACAGTGTGTTCCTGCACGACCACTTCAACACACTGCTGTTGTCTGCTGTTATTTTTACAGATTGACAGTCACCCCTCCAAGCTTGTAGCCATTACGGTAACAGTCATCATCATCATTCTGCTGAGCATTGCAGCAGGAGTTGTCTTTGTCAAGAAATATGTCTGCGGTGGCAGGTCAGTGTTTCTTTTCACACAAATGTATATTGTCTTGTACAAAACTAAAATCTGTCCAGGATAGCAAAGTATATTTTTGTAATTGAGGCAGCACTTTTCTTTTTTTCTTGTCCTTCATGTGTGTTTTCCAGATGATTTTAAGTGACCTGATAATATTTAGAATGTGCCCTCCAGGTTCTTGGTTCACAGGTACTCGGTGCTGCAGCAGCATGTCGAGGACAATGCTGTTGATGGGATGGACGACCCCCTGGAGACCAACCACACTCAAAATGGCAAGATTGAGTTTCACGACGACTCTGATGAGGTACAGTGGATACCGTTTCCTCGCTCATACACGGGCTAAGACAGAAACACTGGGCTATTGTTTTACAATGGAACCGATGGCATACGTCTGTATCTTTAAAGCTTGCTAGATGTCCTATAGAAATGCAGAGAACTTAAGTAGTTACATAGAAACATAGAAGGACATAGAAAACAACCAACCCAGAATAAAAATAATCTCCTACACACCTTAATGCTGAAGATAAATAACTTTAATCAATGTTGTCAAAAACATCAGGGAATAATTGCTACTGTTAAATCAACCCTAACGGTGGTTTTGCTTGGGTTTATTAATGGAGGAAGAAAACCTTTACATGTCATGAGCCTCGTTTTCACGTAATTAAACATTAAGGACCCTGGTGATGAAGCCATGATGTCCCACTGTGCACTCCTCCTGTACAGACCCATCACCTGCTGTGACAGCTGAACTTGTCTTATATAAGTAGTGAAGGTGTAGAAGGAAACCGAGCAACATAATAGTCCACAATGATGATGAGATAACAGATGTTGTTCATTCTTGTAATTTGACCAACTAACTAAACGTTGCAGCGCTCTCTGGTGGACAAACTCTGTAATGGGACATTTTCTAAATGACCTCAAACTTTGGCATTTCTGAACTGCAATTTCTATTGTTAGCCGACATGCAGGGCGATACCAGAATACTTGTGGTCAGCTATCACTAGCCGATACATTGCCCAGGACGGGATCAAGGGACAAACATGCTTTACACTCCCCATTTTTGTCGACATACTGCTTGTCACATCATTTTCTTAGAGTTGAAGCTAAAGCTTCAACATTAGTCCAAGAGTAAGTCAGAGTTTTGAAGCTAAAAACATGGGTTTAAATTATTGCTCCAAAGCCACTACATTATCATACATTTCCCTACAACCAAGCTACCCGAGTAACCGAGTTAAGTGCATGTGTAAACATAGCCATAATGGTTTCTTGTTTGCTCACCTGTGTTGGTTCTGGCTTCATTGGTATGCTATTTTCTTGTCTTTACACAGGACATGCTTGAATAGCGGCCACAACCTGTCAACAGGTTTCCAGTTCACCCGAGGCCGGCCGCTGCTCCTGTCACTCTCTTGTCTCCAGCTACTTTACCTTTCACTTTCTATTATAAACTTTGGCCTCAGCTATCAGATGAAGAGTGTGCATCACTCTGCTGTCATCTATAAAGTATAATGAATGTACGGAGGCTTTCTGGGACTAATGCCACAGTTAAGGGGGAAGGAGGTGTTTTAGTGTTTTTGCTTCAGTTTTTGATTCTGTTTGAGTCTCCAAGTTATTTATTTTAGGGAACAAAGAATTTGTGCAGTAATTTGAACTGCCGACAGAGCCAGAGTAATGGGTTTTGAAGCAAAGCTTGTTGTATAAATCCACCATCATTGCATTACGGGTCCTGCCTCTCCCATCACCTGGGAGCGTTCCTGGAAATACTTCTCACTTCTGTTGGAGATCTGTGTCCTTTTTCTCATGCAATTGTTATTAAATCCGCTTTTCTTTGCCATTTTTGACTTGGTATGAATTTGCTAGGTGTAAATAAGGTTGCTGTTGGTTAATAACTCTCCCAAAACCATTTGAGTCTTAATCCCTACTTTTAACAAAGTTGTTGTTTGTCAAAAAGTGTCCCCCATATGGCTCAGAGTATGTAAACGTGAGGTTTTCAGCTTTCTCCTCTCTGGGCACTGATTTGTGAAATCCCCTGTTGTAGTCTGTATTTGGAATACAAGCCAGCGTACTTTTACTCCATGGCATTTAGAACCACGGTTGAAGACATACGTGGAAATGTCCCTTTGCATTAGTTTTAATAGCAATAACAATGTTTAGATTCAGTAAATTGTCCATGTAAGTTAAATAATCCTCATGGCATGTTTGGTGAATGAAGATGTCATTGTGTGAAACACATTAATGTATAGGGAGGTAAAGTGTGTCTGTTTCAAGACAGGATTTGTTAAAAAAAATGTATGTCTGCAGTTATAACTGCCCAAAGCACAAGGTCCTTTGTATGCTTACAGTTTGTAGTTTAACATTTTTCCTAAATGTGACCTAATGATTAACGTGATAAGACTAATAATCACTCTAGTCATATACGAGTTGTGTTTATAATCATTTGAGCAGTTTTTGTACTAACAAACTTTTGAACTTGTGTCACAAATTGTGGTTCGAAGATGTTCAGAAATGACAGAAATAATTTTAGTTTGATAGTAAATATCTGTCTATTTTTACATCAGATTCAAATAACTGATTTACTGATTTGGAGACAGAAGCATAGGAAGCAATAAGAAACTAATACATTGTGTACATGTTGTATAGCATAATTAAAAGTGTAGTAGCCTTTTAGAGTTAAGACATGGTTGTTGGGACTGTTTTTAAATTGGTATTTGCATCTGAGGTGGAGCAAAAAACAGGGTTGTTGAAAGTTTTTCATTTCACAGTGAACTGCTGTTTTTTTTAAAACTTTTTCATCATCCTGATACTGCTGTAATTTTAAAGCTAAACTGGATTGGTCAATGCCTCTCAAAAGATCTGTCTCATCTATCACACAGTCTTAGTTATTTTTCTCTTCTTTCAAACATTTATTGCACAATTATGTGTCTGTCTTGTGTTAAATACATTGCTTTCGTGCAGGTTTTATTTATTCATGACTTGCAGATTCAGAGTGCAGTAAATTGGATGTGGTTATACAAGTGCCTGTTGTGAGGATATGATGCAAGGCCCTCTCGAGATGTGGCCAGCATCTCTTTACTATTATTTATATCAACTAATGTGTAACCAGTTCCATCTAGTTTAGTGACACCCTGGAGTTGCACTTGTTGCCTAAATTATATCCTTGAGCAGTGACGTACATGTGTGTTTCATACGAGCGCCCATTGAACTGCATGTTATCTTTCACTATTTAAATCCACAGAGCTTTGTAAAGAAAAATAGCCCACAATATGCTGGTTATTATTTCTTTCATGTCTTGGTATGATAAATAATTCTGATTGAAATTTTGACGAGATTAAAAAACAGAGTGGATACAGGGTTATTATGTAGCTGCTATACACTGGGAGACACTTGGCAAGTTATTGTATGATGGTTTATTGCATTATGTAAAAGTAACACATTTTTCTTACTGTTTAAAACTGCTGTATAAAAGAATAAGTCATTGTGATGGTTCTGTAAATATACATGGTTACTTCTTTGTATCTGCTATGTTTCTCTCTTCTGTAAATTTCAGGCAATTTTCTTTGGGTTTGCCAATAAATTCATGAGTTCCTCTATTCGTCACCGAACTCTTATTTTACAGCAACATAGAAAAGGTTGTTTATAAAAAGGGATTAATTACCCCAAAACATTCTGGTTGTTAGATGGCTGCTTCAAGCAGGTTGAAATACTCTTAAAGTACAACTGTAGTTTCATCAGAGTTGAAAAATTGTTTTTATTTTGCCAATATACTAACTGCTTAGAAATTCACTGAGCAGATACATAATTGTCATAATTCCAACCCTGAACATCACACATGGTTAGTCAACAGTTCAACACAGGAAGTCCTCAGATTCTATACAAAAAGTTGCCCTCTCCATCAAAGAAGTCATTGCCAACTTGCACCACAGGGTAAGGCTTTTCCATTTCCATAAACTCTTCAAGTTCTTCATCTGTCAACAGCTGTCCATCCCAGCTCTCCTTGTCCTCTTTGTCGTCCTCTGTTGGATTTGAGTTAGAAGCGATGTCCTCTTCTTCTGATATAGTCACAGGGACGTCTTTACTACCAGCTCTGAACTGGGTGGCCTGAAGAGCAGCAGGGGCAGGAATCTTTGCCAGGGATCCTGTACCTTCACCTCGAAGCATCATCGCTTGCTCAGCCACCGGCACCACTGCACATTCTCTACTTCCAGGTGGGAGTGCAGCTAATGTGTGGATTCCAGGCAGCTTCAGCTTATTCGACTCGGTCCCAGCACCTGAAGGCAGCGCCTGCTGACCGAGACCCGACAGTACTTTGGCATCCTGCTTCGTTTTTCTATCAGGAGCGGGGACATGCTTGCTCCGGAGCACTCTCAGGATGACATCAGGGGTGACAGAGTAGCCCTCAGCCAGACGCTCTACTGTCCACTCTTCTGGTTGCTCTTGCTTCAGATATCTACAAATTGAGTAAATTGTTAAGCCTCATTCATGCAATTACCTTGAAGACAGAACAGCTATGTATCGGGTGAGTGGTTGTAGTGAGATAGCAAAGCACCTCACCTGATCTGCTTAATAGCATCCCAGGTTAGCTTCCTCTGTGGAGCTCCTAGTGGAGTCATCTGCCTTCTCAGTATATGATATTTTACAGTCTTCTGTCCCTTTCTCTCTTCCCTGAAAAACACGGGAGGTGTAGTTTAAAGTTACAAGGCAGCACACTTAAAAAGCATTTTCACATATCGTTTTATACTAGAATAATGTCGACTCTTACTCAGCCAAGGCCTGTAGCTTGTCTTCTACATCCTCCAGTTCATCAAATGACATCTCATGGCCGTGTCTCGGAGCTCTGTTGGACCCTCTGTCTCTGTGCACACGGCTCGGTCCCAGGCTCGCCCTGCTGGCTCCTCCGCTGGCAGATCGACACCCGTTCATAGAAACGGAGGGCATCGCGCACAGAGCACCGAGCCTAGAGAGGAGCGAGAGGACCTGCGGCGGTCGAGCCATGTTCACGCCGTGTTCTCCCTTCGCTTTTTGAATCAACAGCACGAGCTAGTTGTCCCACAGAGGAGGCTCAAACTGTCGGGCACAAGTTCACTGACATTGACGCACTTCTAATAGTCTTTGCTCAACCCGAATAACGTCCCCTGCTTGTTGTGCTCACTAGAGTTTATCAGTTTGCATGGAGTTATTACAGAAGGACACTTCACCTAAAATAGACACCTCCGAAACGTGTGGACGGACTTCCGCAAACGTCACTCCACACGTCACAGCGACGCGCGGCACTGCCCACTACCGGAATGGAGGCGCAGTTATGAGCTGGACCTCCATTAAACGAAGAGGTTGTCTTGTATAAAATGAATTGCAATATCATCCATTACACGACTTAACAGCTGCTTGTGCCATTTAAATGCTTTACAATACGACGGGCGGACCCATAGAGGCCATCATGTAACCCAAAGAGGAGCTGTCAAAGAAAACAGAAAACAACAAAATGGCAACATCTGCCGGTCGCCCGCGGCCCTGCAGCCTGCTCCGTCCCCGCGCTCATGTGTCACGCAGCTGCGCACCTCCTCCTCCCAGGCGCCGTTTGTTTCATTTGCGCCATTTTGTCCGCTCACTTTGTTGATTGGGCTTTAGCGAGCTGTACTAGAGCCAATCAGAGGGAAACCGGACAGCGAAGACACGGTAAGGGAAACCCGATTGAAGGCATTGGTAGTTGTCAGCACGGATTGGTTTGCCACGAACCAACCAAATTACTAACCCGGATAAATGCAAAAAAAACGAATGGTAGTTTGGTTTCGACCGCTGCGTCCTCGGGCCGATCAGGCTGCAAATACCGGCCCGTTCTCACCGTTGGCTCCTTGGAAACATGATCCCGGTGGTCCACGAGCCCCGGACAACGTTAGCGAAGAAATATACTCAAACAAAGGGATGGGCGGTACACGCCTATGTCCTCCGTCAGTAAACGTTGCCTCGTACATGATCACTAACGTTATAATCACATAGCAGCATAAAGGCGGGTGGTACCTGTTTACCTGTTAACTGTTTACCTGTTAGCTGGCCTCCTGCTTTGTAACGTTCACTACGCGTTGTACGGAGCTAACTAGCCCGACTAGCTCCAACGGCGATATCAGCTCAACACCCAGTAAAGACGAGCGTGAACCCAGTGTGTGTGCTTCCCATGTCGAGGCCAGATTCCCGACGTAGCATTTTATATATGAATGGTACACACGTTAGTTGGGGGGATGAGTTGAAATGGCGAAAAGGCCCCACTTGAATATCCTTCATGGCAAACGTGATCAAACAATGAGTTGGCTGCAGTAACCTAAAAAAATCGGTTGACAATACCTTTTTTTTTCTGGACGATTAAGAAGGTTGTATGTACATTTACAATGCATTGCTAAGAAGCATACATCTGCTGTCGGCTAATACTGTACGTGTCTTTCTTTAGTTTCTAGAGGAGGTTGTGACAATAACAAGCCATGGAGCAGTACACCACTGCCACCACTACTACTGGGGAGCAGATAGTTGTGCAGACATCCAATGGACAGATCCAACAGCAGGTGAGCACAGGGTTTACTCTTATTCGTTTATTTTTTTATAAATAAATCGTCTTTTACCACCAACAATTTAACCCACTGTGCTAGAAGGTAACAGGTACCCAGAATGAAAGCGTTCCAGTGGATTCCAGAGCCAATCTTTTTTTCTCCTGTTAATTACTTGTCTGAGACTGTATTATCCTGCATTACCTTTAGACACAGGGCACAGTGACTGCTGTGCAGCTGCAAACAGAGGCGCCAGTGGTGACGGCCTCAGGCCAGCAGGTGCAAACACTCCAGGTAGTGGTGTCACCGCCGCCGCCCTGTGTCAGAGTCATGACAGTGTTACAGCCTACGAGATTGCATGCTCCAACCAGGGCTGTTTTTCATGACCCTTCTTTGTGCTGTTTGGTTCATCCTCCCTCCCGGCATGTCTTACAGCTGCCTGAACTGCATGTTCCTCAGCACAGTGTGTTGCGTGTTAGCCTCGGGTTCCCGCTTGGGCTCTCATGACTACTGTTTGTCTGAGTTGTGTTTGTCTCTTGCAAGTTAAGCAAGTTTTTCGTTCTTCCCAATGAGAACAAAGGTGCTCTGAAACATGTGTCATATGGATGTGTTTTGCTGTCAGCTGAAGAACCAGAACTGAACAGCAAGGATCCATTTTCATTATTGGCTGTCACCTCATCATCTATCTATGCTTTTTTATTTTCTAGTGGCAAAATGTCAGTGGATTGCTTGTTTCTGGCATTTTCCCCAATGGTCCATTGTGGTCACTTACTTAATGAATGGATTCCAATGGCACAATTTGTACATGTTAAATTGCATAGTGAATGCAAATTAACTTGATGGCAACATATTTTAAGCAAATCAAGTTGAAAATAACTTCATCAATAATCTTGGTTCTACTCTATTTTTTGTTTTGTAAGTGTAACCGAATTGAATGGCAATTTTATTATAGAATATACTGTACATAGGCTAGTTTGGATTTACTATGGAGCCAGATAGTTTCATGTTTGTATCCCAAAACAGAAAAAAAAAAATCATCACATTTAATCCATGATGTGGTATCCTGGATGTTCCGGATTTGACATAATTTGCTTGCGGTCTGTGAGTCACCCATAAGAGATATTGAGGTAACAACAAACACTGGCAGTGGTGCTGTAATAGCTTTCTGTATCTCTCTGTAGGTCCAGGGACAGCCTCTGATGGTCCAGGTGAGCGGTGGGCAGCTCATCACATCATCAGGGCAACCCATAATGGTGCAGGCCATGTCGGGGGGTCAGGGTCAAACCATAATGCAGGTCCCCGTATCTGGCGCTCAAGGATTACAGCAGGTAAGAGATGAGGCTCAGTTACTAGATTCAGTTCTGTATTCATATTGAGCCACATTATCTTGTATAAGGACATGTATTCTCTGTGTAATACTATCGGCAGATGTAAAAGGTGGGTGTAATATTTTAGTATGAGAAGCACATTGTGGCTGGGCTTTCGTTTAATTAGTCATCAGTTGCTATACATGTTGCTGTTGATGAATGCTTCTTACTGGGGAGGTTTTCTAATTTAAAGTTACTACAAGGAACCTTAAACTAGTTCAATAAATAAATAAATAAATATCAGTTTCAATGTAATACTGATGCCTGCTAACGGGACCATCAGTGAGACGATTGGCTATTTCTATATAGTTATTTTTAAATGCCTGTCATCAATGTCACCGGATCAGATTCCGCATGCAATCTGAAGTTTTTCCCTTCCACTTTATTTGTGTAGATGTTTGAGCTAAATGTAAACTGGACACGGCTAGGATGTTCTTGAATCTAAAGGTAGTGCTTTGTCCATGCGTAGATCCAGCTGGTGCAGCCGGGTCAGATCCAGCTGCAGGGCGGACAGACTATCCAGCTCCAGGGCCAGCAGGGTCAACCCCAGCAGATCATCATCCAGCAGCCTCAGACAGCCATCACCGCTGGACAGAACCAGGTGTTAAACTCTGACCAGATGAACGGCAAATCCCTTTAGTCAAATTATTATTAACATGATTACTGAGTGTCTTCTCTTCTTACTTGTGGTCCCACAGGGACAGCAGATCAGTGTCCAGGGCCAACAGGTGGCACAGACGGCTGATGGACAGACCATTGTCTACCAGCCTGTCAATGCAGATGGCACCGTCCTGCAGCAGGGTAACCTCAAATTTCGCCTACATTTTCTGTTTGCCTTCTGCGTTGTAGACTTTATAAAGAGGAGCACGGCTGAGTTGTAATTTTGCATAAAAACTGTGATATTAATCTGTTTGCAGGAATGATCACTATTCCAGCTTCCAGCTTGGCAGGTGCCCAGATTGTACAGGCAGGCGGTGCCAACACCAACACTACTAACAGCGGCCAAGGCACTGTGACCGTCACCCTGCCCGTCAATGGTAACATGGTCAATGCAGGTGGAATGGTCATGGTAAGACCCTGTGCAGAGGTATCCAGCATCTTATTAACTTTTTTTTATCTCGACTCACACAGTATGGTGGAGGTCCCTTTTTTATTTTTATTTTTATTTTTATTTTTTTTAAGAGCACCAAATACAGTTTTTCAATTTATAGTTTTTGTGCCAATCATAACTGCCTTTCTCTATCCATTGTGAAACTGTAGAAATGTGGTGTAGTAATATATTTATATTGTTTTAGTAGAATCATATTGTGTTGATATGATTAATTATTTGGTGATGCATCAATATTTTTCCTAAAGTGGTATATTTGATGGGAAAGCTTTTTTACTGCTTTTTTTCTACTGCACTTGTTAGTGCACCTTTTTAAGTGCTTTATTTGTTCAGGACATTTGGTGACCTCATGCAATTCCCAGAATAACTCCACCCAGTGTCCGCCTATAGAGAAGTCTATTCAGCTAGAATGACTGAAAACATCTGTATTTGCACAGTAACTACTTGTTTATGTCAGCATGCTACTATACATGTGTGCTTTCCATGCCAGAGGCTTTAAACACTGTGTCTCTGTGTCTCGCCCTCTATCAGATGGTGCCTGGAGGTGGTGCAGTTCCCACAATGCAGCGTATCCCCCTGCCAGGGGCTGAGATGCTCGAGGAGGAACCTCTGTACGTTAACGCCAAACAGTACCACCGCATCTTGAAGCGAAGACAGGCTCGTGCCAAGCTGGAGGCTGAGGGCAAGATCCCCAAGGAAAGGAGGGTAAGACACATTGATTAACGTGACCCATACAGGCACATCGAAGCTCCTTCTTCCTCAATGCCTGCTAAATGTATGCCAATGCACATGTTTTGTCTAGCGACAACTTCGTATTGGGCTCATTCTGTGTTTATTCTTGTGCTGTGATAGTGTCCGTCTAGTGGTATTTTGCCAGGTAATCTAAAAGACCAAAGGCAAGTGCGAAAATGTGTTGCGTTTTTTTCACCAGTACTGGTACAGAGGTGGCACAAAGTATTCACAATATGCACTGAACCTATACATCTGCTTAACCCATAGCAGAAATACCTTCACGAATCTCGCCACCGTCACGCTATGCAGCGCAAGCGAGGAGATGGAGGACGTTTCTTTTCACCTAAAGACAAAGAGGAAATGGCCTTGGCCTTGGCACAGGTAAGAATTTGTGTGCAGGAAACATCACCTACATCAACACAAAATATACTAAATGTGTTTATAAATTGTCAACTAAGCACTTAATGTGTATGGAATTAGGTGTCACTTTGTTTGAATAGGAGATATCTCATTTTGTAATTAAACGCCTCATAATTTATTATGGTAACCTCACTGATCATTTCTCCTCCTCCAGCAACAGCAGGAGGTAGCCCAGGCAGCAGCAGATGAGACCGTGGCCCAGATGATCCGAGTCTCATAGCACTGTCGCCAATATCCTCTCTTCTGTCTGTGAACTCTGCCCTGCCTGAGACTCTTCATCCCATCTAACCTGATCTGCCACACCATCTACTCTCACTTTTACTCCCTCCTGCCACGGCGTCATACACCAAATCACAGCACCGCCACTGGGTTTCTTCTGTTATCTCTCCAGTCCGACACTGGTCTTCCAGAGAGCCGTCTATGTGGCAGCTGAGCCTGTTGACGGTTCTGGACGTCTTCTCTGAAATTGAGGACGCTTCCACCTTCATCTTATCTGATTGAGAGTTTACAACCAGCTTTTTATTTTCATAAGAATTTGTTTCAACAATAATGATGCATGAATTTATAGGTAACCAAGACAAGTCACTCGCAGCAAATAACAGCTGATGTCACATGACACATGTCTGTTTAAAAAGAAAAAGAAGAAAAAGATTTTGTCACCAGTGGATGCTTTAAATATTTTTTGTAAATGGTTCATTTGTTTTCAGAGACACACTTTAATTATTGGTGTCTTGTATCTTTTATGTGATGCCCTTTATTTTGACTTTTGCATTTATTTCAACCAATGTACTGTGGGGGCTGGACTCCGCATCATAAGTCCAACCTGCATCCACTAAGCAAAAACTGAAATGTGATACTAATGTGAAGATATTGTACAGCCATTCTCTTCCCCAGTGTGTATTCGATGTACTTACTAATTTGCCCAATTTTGCGGATGCATTTTATACAATTTTGTTGTTAGACATAGTGTTTGTAGGAAAACAATTAATTGGCGTTCTATCTATGTAGTTACCTCTTCATCAGTCAGTCCACCTAAGTGTTTCGTTTTTTTCATTGTCGATAATAGATTTTTTGTACAGATGCAGCAATGCATGTTTTTTTGTTTTTTTTTATAATGGAAAAAGGTTGGACATTCTTGAAACTTATGTCAAGTAAATTTTATTAAGAGACTCAAGGTTGTTCGTGGTTACTTCTTCACTCCCAGTTTTGGTTAGTTTAGTTCATCTTTTCATCATTCATTCAAGATGTTCCATGAGTCTTATCTATTAGCTTTCTATCAATACTTTATGGGAGTTGTAATTGTGCAAATTAATACAAATATAGCACATTTTCTAAATGTATTATGTAGTTTGTATATAAAATATGAATCTGCAAAATATTAGATAACCTATGTATGACATAGCATAAAATAAAAATGCAGGAACTAATAATAAATTGTACTCATCCGTTTTACATTATTATTCTATCCAAGTAAATTTCCCTGAGACTAATTACATTCTAAAACGTAGTGTTGTTTACACATTTTAATAAATAAATTCAACGTAATACATGTATTTAATTGTATGTAGGGACTAAAATGGCATGGTCTTTTCCGTTTGTTACACCTCCTAGGTCAAAGGGTCAAACACTGTCCCGAGCAGGCTCAGCCAATCAGACGCTGTAGAATACAGACGTTGGTACCACGGTCTGCCAATCACAAGCGAAGAGGGCGGGACATGTCCTCAGCCTCCTATGACGCTGAAGGGCCATTGAAATACTGCTTCTATTGAAACGGAACATCTAGGTTACACTCTCGTCGACTCACAAGTAGTGACCTGGTACTAACCGGTGAATGTAACCAAAACTAGCGCTACTCTTAATTTGAGGAACCAGACACAGCCGTTGCTTCTCCGTATTCCTCCGCACCGGCGCTGGCTGGATGAACGCCGCCTAACGTTCCTCGTCCAGGTGACAGCCTCGTCAAACCGCCCCCTCCCCTCCGGAGATGCTGCCGCCGCCTGCGGATGACAGCAGACCAGAGGACCGAAACAAGTGCCTGTGCCGCTCTTTAGAAAGTAGTGAAGACAGAGAGCAGGTTCACCTCTTTTAAACAAGGCTACGTATTGCTCCTGCGCTGGGGTCTAGTGGAAGAAGAGCTTCCGCCACGGTGCGGTCATTTTAAGCCACGAAGCTTAACGACGCTCGCTGACAACGCGTCTCTCTTCAGCCAACAGTCTCACCATCTCCTGGATGCGATGACCGACTCGGTTGTGGACAGCAAGGCGGAGGTGAAACAAGCCACGAAATATGTCAAGGAGACCGAAAACGTCGCGGAAAAATATTCGGCGTTAACCGTCAGCAAGAACAGCAGCGATGTGAACATGAACGTCGGGGAAATGCCTTCCGCCGCGTTCACCGCAGTCCCCACGCTGAAATCCGTCAAGAAGGTAAGACACGTGATGCTCGCCATCACTCAGGGCCACCGGGCAGAGAGACGGTACTGTCTGCAGGCACCTGCGGGGAGGACACAGCAGCATTGTTCTGCAGAGAAGCAGCAGTAAATGTACCGTGTGTTGAATTGTCATGTATTTATTCATAAGCCTCCAGAGAGACGGCAGGGAGGTTAGTGCAGCTCTGATGCCTCGTTACGTGTGATGCTGCAGTGTCACACTCC
>JBAMJR010000039.1:8592500-8628911 GCA_038501785.1 Myoxocephalus aenaeus | reverse complement strand
ATGCTGCCAACACATTTGGTCTAGAAATACTGAAATTGCGTCGACTATCCAACAACATCTACCACAACCAACCCCAAAACAACCATGTATAATCACTGTGTAATTAGATGTGCGTTATATGATGTTAAAGCAGGGGTGTCCAAACTTTTTTCACCGAGGGCCACAAACAGAAAAATATACGAATGTCTGGGCCACTCAGGTGAGGTATATTGCAAAATGAATCAAATGAGGTAAATTATGCTTATATATATATATATATATATATATATATATATATATATATATATATATATATATATATATATATATACAAATAACATCAGAGGAAACTTGGCCTTTTCCAAGCTCCGGTAGAAGTCGGTAGAGAGAGAAGCTGATGCTGATTCTTCAGAGAATCATCACTGCATCTCCATCAGTTCTAGTTCAGACTCTCTTCACTTCTTCTGCATCATCAGGAAGAGAGTCGAGAACAGCTTGAATTCTTTCTCAATGGCAGAAAGATCTTGGAAGCGCTGACTGAATCCTGTCATGAGATGTGATGACAGACACATATTTCCTATTTTTCGCAGAAAGGTTGACCTCTGAAAAAAGTTGCTTTGATTTCAGACAGCGTGGGGAAGAGCAGCGTTGACGTTATGTAGTTGTGTCTCAAAGAGACGAAGCTTCACACAGAACAGGTTCATGTGTCCGTGAGGTTTAGTACCTGTTCTTTGCCTTGCAGGCTCATGTTCAGTGTGAAATGATGATAAGATCAACTAGAGACCAGGTCTGCCAACCATAGTGTGTCACTTAGACTCATGTAGAGGTCGGTCCTTCTCTTTCAAAAACTGGTCAGCTAAGCACTGAGGGGTTTTATTCCCTGAGGTCAGACTCAGGGAATAAAACCCTGAGAGGTCAGACTCAGGGAATAAACTGCGCCGGAGGAGCTGCGCACCTCAGAGAGAGAGAGAGAGAGAGAGAGAGAGAGAGAGAGAGGGAGAGAGAGAGGAGGTCCGTGTTCAGCTCCGCTTTAAGCTACTGACAAGTCTTCTGCTCTTGTTATGAAGTCTCGTCTGAGAGGTTTCTGTGTCGCTGTGAGCTGAGTGACCTCGTAGCTGTTATGAGGCATTTTCTCCTGTTTTGTTCGGACGGCAAAAATGTGATTATTGAGCTAGCAGGCTAGCTGCTGTTTGCTTGACTTTCTCTCCATTATATTTTTAGAATCTGCCGCGGGCCAATAAAAAAGGGCCTGCGGGCCGGACTTTGGACATGCCTGTGTTAAAGGAATGGTGAAATAGTTTCGGGTTTGCGTTCTGAAAGAACGAGGTCTCGGATACAAGCGGCCGAAATGAGCTTCCTCCGTAGGGTGGCCAGGCTCAGCCTTAGAGATAGGGTAAGGAGCTCGGACATCAGGAGGGAGCTTGGAGTCGAGCCGCTGCTCCTTCGTGTCGAAAGGAGTCAGCTGAGGTGGTTCGGGCAAAGATGCCTCCTGGACGCCTCCCATTAGAGGTTTTCCAGGCACGTCCAACTGGTAGGAGACACCGGGGAAGACCCAGGACACGCTGGAGGGATTATATCTCCCGGCTGGCCTTGGAACGCCTCGGGATCCCCCAGAATGAGCTGGAAAGTGTTGCGGGTGAGAGAGAAGCCTGGGTCGGCCTGCTGCCACCGCGACCCGACCCCGGATAAGCGGCTGAAAATGGATGGATGGATGGGTTCTGAAAGGCATTTGTTGAGTCCTATTGAAAGAATAACGTATCCCCAAGAAATCCTCCATCACAGGATTAAATGACTACAGACCCGTCGCCCTGACGTCTGTGGTCATGAAGTCCTTTGAGTCCTTTGAGGCTGGTGTTGACCCATCTGAAGGACATCACGGGGCCCCTGCTGGACCCCCTGCAGTTTGCCTACCGTGCAAACAGGTCGGTGGATGATGCAGTAAATATGGGACTGCACCATATTCTGCAACACCTCGACTCCCCAGGGAGATATGCAAGGGTTCTGTTTGTGGACTTCAGCTCTGCATTCAACACGATCATCCCGAAGGTTCTTCAACCCAAACTCTCCCAGCTCACCGTGCCAGCCCCCACCTGTCGGTGGATCCCAAACTTCCTGGCAGACAGGACGCAGCAGGTGAGGCTGGGAAAAATCATATCCAGCACCCGGACTATAAGCACTGGCGCCCCCCAGGGACGTGTGCTCTCTCCACTGCTCTTCTCCCTCTACACCAACGACTGCACCTCTGGGGACCCATCTGTTAAACTCCTGAAGTTTGCAGACGACACAACGGTCATCGGCCTCATCAGCGACGGCGACGAGTCTGCGTACAGACGGGAGGTTGAACAGCTGGTCCTCTGGTGTGGTCAGAACCACCTGGAGCTGAACAAGGCCAAAACTGTAGAGATGACAGTAGACTTCAGGAGGAGCCCCCCAACACTACCCCCCCCCCCCCCTCACAATACACAACAGCACTGTTTCTGCGGTGGAGACCTTCAAGTTTCTGGGATCCACAATCTCCCGGGACCTGAAGTGGACCGCCAACATCAACACCATCCGGAAAAAGGCCCAGCAGAGGCTGTACTTCCTGCGCCAGCTCAGGAAGTTCAACCTGCCTCAGGAGCTGCTGATCCTGTTTTACTCCGCCATCATCCAGTCTGTCCTCTGCTCTTCCATCACTGTGTGGTTTGGATCGGCCACCAAACAGGACAGAGTCAGACTCCAACGGATCGTCAGGTCTGCAGAGAGAACCATTGGTTCCAACCTGCCCTCCATTCTGGACTTGCACACCGCCAGAGTCAGGAAGCGGGCTGTAAAGATCACCACAGACCCCTCACACCCTGGACACAAGCTGTTCCAACTCCTCCCCTCTGGTAGGCGCTACAGAGCACTGTACGCCAAAACCACCAGACACAGGAACAGCTTCTTCCCACTGGCCGTCACTCTGATGAACAGTTAAACAGACTCTTCATCTGCACTATCTGCACTTTTGTTTTTGTTTTACTACTGTCTTTAATGTCCTTTTTTATATTTATCTTGTATATTGTGTGTGGAAAAAAGTATGAAGAGCAAGTGAAACCGGAGTCAAATTCCATGTATGTGCAAATTTACATGGCCATTAAAGCTGATTCTGATTCTTTTTTGTATTGGTAGTAGGCATCAATCAGTCACTACTACTACTACTACTAAACATCTTGTCACATTCATGAAATTGTTTTTGGTTAATCTCCGTTGGTAGAGTTTGCAATAGGTAAAGTAGTTTGGGCAGTATAGTCATTTTAATGGATTGAATCATCGCAGTGAAAGTTCCATCTTGCTATATCTTCCTTAATTTTTCTTGTTAGTGAATCATAGTTATATTCAGGGCCGGCGATTGCTATAGGCGAACTAGGCGACTGCCTAGGGCGACAAATGGGTTGGGGGCGCCCTCACAGCGCACATTTCAACACTGTGAGCAATTCGCGACCACGCGACCGGGGGGTGGCGCTGGCTCCCGCGAGCAGGGACGATTCAGCTGTGAGTTTTCTCATCAAGTACAGAGAGACACGCATATTGAGAAACGGGCGCTGTAAACATCTTAACGCTGATTGGCCAAGATACGTCACATCAAAGATGTTCTATTACGGAGATGACAACAACTCGGCCAAAAATCTGAATTTTTTTGTCGAGAAAACGGGACGCTGATTGGCCAAGACTCGACACGTCACATCAAAGATCTTCTATTGCAAAGATGGCTCACTAAAAAAAAAAAAAATCGTTTGGGCGGTCTGAAAAATGTGCGCGAGCTGAAAAATCTATTGACTGGCCTTTGACTGGCCTTTGACATTTGCAAAAATGAAGCGGTCTAAACTATCTGGAGCACAGGGACGAAAACGATAAAAGGAAGAAGAGGAAAAGAAAGTCAAGTATAGAGGTAAGTCATTCTCATCTCAGCCATTAAGGTGTCAAACAAAATATATTTAGTATTGTGGATCACCTAATATTGGACGTTTCATTGCTGTCACTTAGGCTAGCTATAGCTAGCTAGCAACTGTTACTTTGCTAATTTCCCTACGTAGGCTATTACTAGCAAACGTAACTTCACTGATAACCTACATGGATGTACATGTCAAAAGACCAGTATCTGGATAACATATGCTAGTTATGAAAAGTACAGTTGCTGTCTACATTCATTATAAATGGCATAAGTTCTGTTTAGTGAATTCACAACTAGCAGGTGCATACACACACAGTAACCATTTTGGGGATAGTGGTGGTGTTCACCCTTCTGTACAGTTCCTCCCCAGGAATATACTAAAATGTATATGTGTCTTTTGTTTTGTTTTGTTTTTATTTTTGTTTTAAATTGGCCAGATGCACTCAGGCAATTTTTTCAGAGGCCGGCAACTGCTGGAGAAAGGACGCCTGATTCGCCTCCCTCTGAACTTTGTAAGTAGCCTACACAACTAGTACTATTGTTGCTGTTTTTGTTATTGTTATTATTATTATCAATTATTACTTTCATAATCACATCACATTAATACTACTAATTGTAATCAGTAGCATTATTTAGCCTTGTAGCAGTGGTGGCAGTAATTGTAATTTATCTACTACAAGTTACATGGTCAGATAAAATGTATTTGTACAATGCAACTATGTGGTAGGATGATAGAAATGACCAAATGCAATTGTGTAGCGAACAGCATGGATGAACTCTGTGTTTAAATACAACTGCAGGAGAAGGGACATCCAGTAGTACTCAAGGGGCCAGGAACACACAGCCTGCATCAGGTGAGTCTATTTAATAGTATTTATTCAAGCCACATCCATACTTTAAAGTACAATAGAAACATGTTAGCATGTTTTAAATACAATAGCTTGTTTTCTTAAAGAAGTTCAACCACATTCATGATCATTTCACTTATTATATTAAACACTGCTTGTCTGGCTATACAATTTGCTTGAATACAGGTGAAGGTGAAGGGACATCCAGGACCACATCAAGCACTCAGGGCACCAGTGAAACTACACTGCCGCCTGCAGACACCTCACCCTCCGCAATTCCTGATATCCAGGGAGAACCTATAGATCCTGCTGACTGGCCAGCCCTCTGTGTTTGTGTGTAAGGGAAAAAAAACCTGTCAAACCTGTCAAACCTTGTTAACCATAGTCATTCCCTATACAGCTTGTATCATGTTTTGAGGTTTGTTCAATAAACATATTTGAAAAAAAAGAGTGTTTTGCACAGTTTATGGACTTCATTTAATCCTAACTTTGAGTGTGTAATAAATTCTTTAAAATAATGAAAAAGAAAATGTTCTGAAACTATTCTGGTGTTTGTTGTCCATGCACCATTTATTGTTGAACTGCAATGTAGAATAGAATTATAAGTGGGTGAAAAACTGCTATGCAAAGTAAAGCAGTTAAGTTAATATATGTCTCTTCAGTGATGTAAAGTATTGTGGGTGGGGGGGGGCGCAAAACTCAATCTCGCCTAGGGCAACCAATCTCGCCTAGGGCAACCAAAGGGCCTGGTTATATTCTGCAAGTTTTTTAAGATCTTTTGTAATATTGATGCCCAGATATTTGAAGGATGTTTATTGCCATGCAAGGGGATATTTATTTTCAATTTCCCTTAGTGGGCTATAGTTATATGAGAGTAACTGGTGCCCTCCTTGTCTCCCATTTGAAATACTTTTTCAAAATGTAGTTTGTTTGAGATAAGAATAGCAACTCCTCTCCTGTGTCCTGACTTATATGATGAAAAAAAACACGTTAGTGAAGCCCATTCTCTTTAGTTTTTCGTGCTCTGTGTCAGTTTCTTGTACATATGCCACATGTGCTTGTTCTTTCTTCATTTTAGATAATATTTTACTGCGCTTAGTTGGATTCAAAAGCCCATTGACATTAAAAGAAATAAGTTTTACTTTGTCACTAACCATATACTGTATGTGTGTGTCTGTCATTGTATCAACAAATGTATCATAACGGAACTTAACTGACCTACTCCCTGAACAAGAAAGAACAAATAAACATACATGAAAGAAAAGGAACAAAAAATGTGATTCCAAGGTTGGGGTCTCTAACAGATGCCCCTGGGTTGAGCTAGAAAGAACCTCTAGCTGTGGGGGTAAGCCTCTCCTGCCTATGGGTTGAGGGCCCGCACTGCAGCGTCCAGTAGTCCTCCCATGTATATATTCACATTTAAATGGTAAACATTACTGTATGTTAATAAAGAACAAATAAAGTAATGGAACATGTTCAATATGCATCCCTTAGATTGAGTAGCACCGTCCGTTTTAGATTATATTCAGTTTACCAACTTTTTTGAGGTTATACAGAATTTATGGCTCTTCTGGAGGGGGTGAGGGCTGTCTTCTGAAGCCCCTCAGTCTCTCCTGAATACTCTTGACTCGCTCTTCTCTTGTCCCCTGCTGTGTCGGTCCTCTCACTGCTTCCCAAGCGGAGCGGGACAGCTGCTCATTCAGGCTCTCCCTCGGTGTGATCACGCTGACAGGCAATCCTCTGTCTTTCATATCTGTGGTCGCCTCTTCCGCCGACTGGTACAGCCGCGTCCCGTCTTTGTAAAACACTCGCACATTTAGCAGGGTACGGGGTCTGGAAGCAGATCTGTTTCTGCTTCAACACTCGCTTCGCTTCGGAGTATTTCTTACGATTCTGCAGGACCGTTGGGGGATAATCTTGGTCGAAATATATTAGTCTCTCGTTGAAAAGCACTCTTTTCTTTCCCCAGGCCTTCTTTTGTTTTGTATCGGTGGAATCTGATTATTATTGACCGTCTTCTCTGTCGCCGGTAGGTCTGGGGACGAGCGCCCGATGCGCCCTCTCAATACCAAGGTGCGTAGTTGAGGAGATCTCCAGCGTGTCCCACATTAACTTTTCCACAAACTCCACCATAGACGACCCCTCCGCTCCTTCTGGAACATTATGTATCCTTAAATTCTCCCAATGTGATTTCCCTTCTTGGTCGAGTAATTTTTTTTCCTGTTGATCCATAACTTTTATCATCTTGCCGAGCACCTGTTCCAAGTTTTGAACTTGATCTTCCACACTTTTGATTTGTGTCTCTGCCTCTATTTTTTGGTTAACGTTGGCCAGCTTGGAAGAAATATAATTTTGCTGAGTTATTGTGTCTTTGCGAAAGCCCCGTATTTCTTCTAGAACTTTCATTCAACTTGCCATGTCGTCTGGCTGAGAGTTATAATTAGCTCCGCCATCTTGTACCTTTACCTGAGAGCTGTTGTTTGAGTTTTCTTCATTTACGGGCTCTCCAATCATGTTTTTTTTTGTCCGTGTCCTTTTTTCCAATTGTTGCCCCGCTTACCCGCCGGCTTGTTCTCGAAAAATTTAATATTTGAATATTTATCAGGGCGTAGCAGTTATTTTCACGGAGGAGCTATTGCTTTAGGCTGTGTAGGGTTTTTAAAACCTAGTTTGTCATAATTGGACTCTGTACAATGTAAAATGAGAAGCTGTTTGGGTGTACATTACAATGCATGGAATATGATAATTAATAAGGGATATTATTATGAATGGCATGCATATGTAGGTCACTGTTTTTATTAATGATTAATGTATGACTAGATAAGGAATTGTAGTTCTCTTGTTCGCCTGAGGGGCGGAGCTGGAGAACGGACTTTAAGGATCTACCAAAGACGAAGGAGAAGAAGAGGAGGAAGAGGGGACGCGGCTCCGTCTCTCGTGGCGGACACGCCGGAATGTTAATGAGAGGGAGGGCTCTAGCTCGGAGGAGGAGATAAATTTGACTGTACCTGGGAGAACAGCCTCTTTTTTCTGGCCACCACCGAGGAAGGAGGAACTTCAGGCGAGAAGCGCCCGGGTGGATTGGAAAATAGCTCGATCGATCGAATGCATAACCTGTTCTGTCATTTCACTCTTTTTATTAAATATTCTTATATTATATCATCTTCGGACCCCGGTCCTTATTCCGCGCCAACTCCCAGAGTTTCAAGAACTTAACAGATGGCGACCAACGGCAGGACTCTGATGGAGCTGGGCAAACCATTCGGATTTACCACGAGGCTCTCCTCTTCCTAATCACGAGAGGGCCCAGCAATAAAGGTATTTAAGGGCCTGTTTAATCAAACCTTACATAGGTAGAAATAGGAAAATTAGTCGTGAGCAGGAAGAGGACGGTCGGTAGTGGATTTAAAATTATTAGCGTGAAAACACGACATAGTATAATTGTTGAGTGAGATGATAGTCGGCTTATGTTATGTATGTTATACGTTGAATGAAAGCTGGCATGGATGTGTAGGAAAAGCTTTGTTTGAAAGTTGGGAGACACGGAGTCTGCAAGAGCGGCTCTGTGTTCTTGAGTGGTATTTAAGATTGCATGTACTCGAGAGCTTTGTTGTAATACGTGCGGTTTGTATATAATTATATGTTGAATGGAAGGCTGCGTGCGTGTTTGTGAAACATAGTAATCAGCTGTGTTTTGAGAAGCTTTGCAGCGTGAGATCGCGTGGTCGCAAAATGGCCGCTCAGTGTTGATTTTCCCCTTTGTTTTTTCCAAGCACAATTGACTCCCAAGATAACTGAACTAACCGCAATAGTTATATTACGCGGGGTAGCATCACATGTATGGATGCAAATTTGCAGTAGGGTGCCCGAATTGTTTAGGTTCCATAAAGACCTGGCGTGGCCTGTATTATATAGAATATTTTACAGTAGGGATTACTGATACGGCAACAGTTTTAGAGTTACGCTTTGAATCGGCAGGTTCTTAGTAGTCTTTAAATACTCCGAGAATAACCCCTAGGACCTGAACATAGGCGCCATAAATTAAAGAATCGGAGCGACACGACGCCTGGACCCTGCTCCACTCAGTAGCTACGTGGTGGTATATACGACGGTATAAGCAAACCCGTGTTCCGAAAACGGAACGAGCCAGGAGCTTTTAAGGGTTTGCTAAGTTGTGTGTTGGGACACGATTGCTGTGAAGAGGAGGCAGAGGTTCAGAGCTAGAAAACGAAATTAAAAATTTGAGGAGACGACGCGTGAGCCGAGAAGTCTGAGCTTGAAGCCAGAGCTGTCTGCGGCAACAGCGCTAGAAAACGAGGTTATAACTGATTAGAGGAGAAAATACACAGAGGAGTCAAGTGGTGAATATAGCGAGTGGAAAAGTGGAATAAAGGGGGGAAGACAAACGTGGGACCTCATGTGTTAAGTAAACAGGAAATATCTTAAAAATAATAGCGCCTCTAGAGGTTGGAGGGGTATTTCCTCACTGACACTGACACTTAGAACAATAACAAGATTGTTTACACACACAGCTGACACATACTTTAGACAGCATAGAGGCTAATGGCTTAAAACATTCACACATAGAGAGAATTGAGGAGATTACCTATAGTTGTATATTAATAAACATTTTGGCAATTTCATTTTTGAAAATTTTAGTTTTTATAAACATCATACTGGCATGCCTTGTTGTTCAATCGCAGTGTGATATTGTGTTTTTGTCCAGTTTGTACCAGCGCTGGCAGTGTGAAGCCCCATAACTTAACCAATTGTATTCTTCCAACTACACAACATTTGCACGTTAGACACATAATGTTTGTTATTTTATTTCTACATTTACATTTCCTTATATAAGCCAGCGTCAGCACCTGATCCTTCCAAGATGTCTAGTCCAATGAACACCCCAGCGTGGGTTAAGGAAGCATGTGATGCAGCCCTAAACATGACGGACAACGGAAAGAAGGAGAAGGCAGACAGGAGACTGAGAAACCACATCGAAAGTACTGTGGAGGTTCTCGGTTATGTCAGCAGCCTGGTTGTCGAAGCAATCCCAGTAATGATGAAGGCTGCTTTCAGTGTGGGAAAAGTGGACATTGGGCTAGAGATTGCTGGGGCCGGAGAAGAAGAAGAGGGGGGCACATAGACATCCCTAATGCCCATCCTCTGCCAGCCAGATCCTGGGAGCGATGAGATCAAAGCTCTCCACCCATCAACCAAGCCCTTCCATCGGGATGGTTTCTGAATCAAATGGGATAAGATCCACAGTATTGTTTCAGAAAGGAGAGGGAGGATGAAGGTGCAGGTGCCACACTATTTTTTTTCGAATTTTATTCAAATTTAAGTTAAAATCATGAAATATTCTAACGGTGATTAGCACTGTTTAGTTATCCCCTGTAAGAAAGACGACCCAGTTAGTCGTCAAGTGGCTGATACTGAGACACAGGCTGTCAAGAAGGATCAGGTCTGACAACGACACATTTTGCATTCAAACACGTACAAGAGAGGGACATATTTAGAAATTACACATTCACACGGAGCAGACTATGACCCAACATTCCAGGGTAGTCGAGAGAGCTAATCAGATGATGAAGTCTGAATTAGCTAAGATATCGAGCGTGATCAAACTCTGAGGAGGTTTTTCTGAAAGATTAACCAAATTGCGTTTGAGTTTTTGTCTTACAGGAGCCAACCAGACACCAGCTGATGAGAAGGTGTCATCAGTGGAACCAGGTGACTGGTAAGGTTGAGTATCGGACAGGAAGAGGTTTGATATTGTAAATATTAATTATAAATATGATGAGCTCTCTTGCGCTGAGTTCATATTGTTTAATATTATGCACCACCTGACATGACACATGTTAGCATAAACACACGGGTCAACAAATGATCTGGATTAGAGTGGACACTGGGGTAGGGCCGTTTGAAGTCGTTGCAAAGGCTTCACACGCCCTCCAGAAAGGCCACGCCAAAACCAAGTGATATCATTGAAAAATGGTACCACTGATAAATTAGAGAAACACTTGTAAATATTTTTAAGGTTGCGAACGTGCCATCAGTGGACTGAGCCAAGGTGGATTGGGCCATTTGAAGTTGCAGCAAAGACTTCACACGCACTCCAGGTAAGAGGCCACACTAAGACCAAGTGGCACCATCTAACCCATTGTTTACTTGCAGATCCGCCAGCCAAAGTACCAGAACCAACCACCGGAGGCGCTGCGGAGAAGGAGGGAAATTCTGACCAAAATGGAAGACCCAAAGAGAAGCAAGACACGTGAGAAAAGCGATTGTACAGTCATCCAGTACTGCATCGGTGCAGCATTTGTAACATGCCTGTTGATGTTTCCCTTTATCTGGCGCAAGGTCCAGGAAGAGAGGGACATAAAAAAATTCATAGAATTACAGGACGCGGAATATGCAAGTTACAATTACACCAAGATAGACCCCACACAGGTGGCCACAATACACTCCCGAGAGAGGCGAGATGGGCATGATAACCGGGGCCCAATTAAGCTCCGTTGTGAAGTGGGTCAACAATGTGTGAGATCGTTTGACCTGTGCCGTGAGGGAGGCTGTCCACGAGGTGGCGTTGAACCAGGAGATGCGGTAATATGGTCTAACTCACTCCATCACAAATATTTATGCACAGGTAGTTGCCAGTGGAATGATGTGTTTACAAGTACCAACCCTGAGGGCCGGTATAATCCGAATAATAAAAGGCGTGGGGTAATCTCTATAACAGGTCAAATCAACCAATGTCCAAACAGGGAAAAGTCCACATATCATTGCAACATAGTCACGATAACTGTAAACAACCCGCAAGTAGAAATCTCTGGTGACTACAAATTAGGGATAGAAAGCACTACAGGAGATTATTATACAATTAATATAGATGTAGTAGAACCAACTGACAAGTCTTCCAAGACAAGTATACAAGTGGGGGATGGCCCAGACTCCGTAATTAAATACCTGAATATAACGAGTGTGAGACAAACTATTGAAACCGAGATGGGCTTTAGTGAGTCCAACACCTGGCTAAACTGGCTGTTATACACTGCCAGAGAGCTCAAACGGCCAGACTGTTTGGTGTGTGCGAGAGGACGGCCGCAGTTGGCAACAGTGCCGTTTGCACTGAACCCCGAAAATGATCCAAGGGGGTTCAAATGCATGCTTGGACTGTTTAAGAACAAAGTTGGACCAAATTGTAACACACTTGCTTTGTTGTTTCCAGCAGTTCCCCCAGTGCACCCTCCAGTGTTTACATATTACAAAGGCAACTACACTTGCCTTCACAGTTCGCGAGGTTCAGTCCGTGTGGGAAACCTGAGACACTGCCACACTATCGTTAATGTTACCGCAGAGGAGAAGAGCATCAGCAGTGGTATGGTAGGTGACCATATGATGGCCAGAGCAGATGTTTGGTGGTACTGTGGTGGTACGGTGCTCAGAGATTATCTCCCAAGGAATTGGACAGGAACCTGTGCGTTAGTTAGATTAATTATGCCTGTAACGATAACCCCATTAGAAGGAGATTCTTTAAATCTGCTTAGTTCAGCGTCATCCAGCAGAGGTAAATTGCACATGTTTACTTGGACAGCATCGGAGTACCCAGAGGAGTGCCAGATGAATTCAAGGCTCGGCATCAAATAGCTGATGGATTTGACTCTATTTTCATATGGCCCACAATGAATAAAAATGTAGATTGGATAAATAACATTTATTATAACCAGCAGAGATTTGTTAATTACAGCAGGGATGCAATCAAGGGGATACTGGAACAACTAGAGAAAACGTCTCTTATGACCTTTCAAAATAGAATGGCTTTGGACATGTTGCTCGCTGAGAAGGGTGGGGTGTGTAAAATGTTTGGGTTAATGTGTTGCACGTTTATTCCTAACAACACTGCCCCCGATGGTTCAGTGTCCAGGGCCTTAGCAGGGCTTAGCTCACTTAGCAACGAATTGGCGGAGAACTCAGGAGTGGACAACGAGTTCACAAACTTCATAGAAAGATGGTTCGGTAAGTATGAACAATTATTCCTTTCAGTTATTACTGCAGTGGGTATTATGATAGCAATTTTAGTACTCTGTGGATGTTGCTGTGTCCCATGTCTAAGAACTCTGATAACCCGATTGATTTCTACTGCTCTAACCAGGGAGGACCAGCGGCTGATGATGCCGTTGATGGCTCCCGAAGTCGAGGTGGAAGAGCAGAGCGTGGGTGATTATATACTACATTCACCCCCACCCCCAGAGTATTATGACATGGTGAAGATTATGGAAAAAGGAAGTTGAAGATGGATTGTGGAAGTTGAAGGAAGGGTTAGTGGTGGCGTAGATGCGAAGATTGGGGAGAGAAAGTATTAAGAAAGGAGAAATTAAATGAGAAAGAAACTGAGCGATTAATGAAGGACTGTATTAACATGTGATCCCCTGAGCCAGAGTTCCTGAGCAGCAGAGACCAGCTCGGAGACCTCTCTGTGCTTCTAAGCTTTCTTCCACAGCGGCACTCGTCACATCATTACCGACCTCCATCATGCTTCTGTCATCACGAGAGGCTTCACCATCAGACCAGAGACCCCAGACTTCACATCAGTGAGCTGCGACCCGCTGGGTGCAGGTAGTATGGAGAAGTATCATACAACTTTAGCAATAAAACAACACACTGAGGTACAAGATTAAGTGACCATGATGCAGTGTTTTGAACCTGTTGTGTTGATCTTTTCCCAAGGTACTGGTGATTTCTGGAGATGGAGAGGAACGACAAATGGAGTACGGGGATCGAAGCACACCATGGAGAAGCCTAGAGGAGCCGGACAGGACTATGACATGCAGTGGGACACTCACCAGCACCCCCTAGAACATTGGAGTCGCACATGCACGTGGACAGATGTGCAGACGTGCAGTGCACATAACTGTTCCTGATTTTAAGATTTTTACCTGTGTGATGAATAGAACCACACTGATATATTGCGTTATTGAAACCGTATATATTATACGGTTTAGAGAGGGAGGGAATTTTTTCTTCCACAGGATTATGACACATGAATGAATTAAGATGTACTGGTGGTTATACTATGGAATAGTATAAAGAGAGGGATTGTAGGGTTTTTAAAACCTAGTTTGTCATAATTGGACTCTGTACAATGTAAAATGAGAAGCTGTTTGGGTGTACATTACAATGCATGGAATATGATAATTAATAAGGGATATTATTATGAATGGCATGCATATGTAGGTCACTGTTTTTATTAATGATTAATGTATGACTAGATAAGGAATTGTAGTTCTCTTGTTCGCCTGAGGGGCGGAGCTGGAGAACGGACTTTAAGGATCTACCAAAGACGAAGGAGAAGAAGAGGAGGAAGAGGGGACGCGGCTCCGTCTCTCGTGGCGGACACGCCGGAATGTTAATGAGAGGGAGGGCTCTAGCTCGGAGGAGGAGATAAATTTGACTGTACCTGGGAGAACAGCCTCTTTTTTCTGGCCACCACCGAGGAAGGAGGAACTTCAGGCGAGAAGCGCCCGGGTGGATTGGAAAATAGCTCGATCGATCGAATGCATAACCTGTTCTGTCATTTCACTCTTTTTATTAAATATTCTTATATTATATCATCTTCGGACCCCGGTCCTTATTCCGCGCCAACTCCCAGAGTTTCAAGAACTTAACAGCTGCCATTCAGGGGGATGACGTTACCAGAACCCCAAAATGGTGTTTCTACATAGGAGAGCATCATTGCTCAGTGAGTGTGAGTTTGGGTTAGAAGTTCGGGTTAAGTGTTTGATTTTCAGTGTGGGTCTAGTCAGAGGGTAGTCATTGTCAGGAAACATGGAGGAATGTATTATTATTATTATTGCCCCTAAAATATTTAAGAATTAGCTATTTGAAGGTACAAATGTGGGAATTTGTACAATCTATTAATGTATTTAGGACAAGTACTTGATTTTGTGTCTGTATGTAGTTTTCTCATTTTTCAGGACACTTCCCTCACAATTAAGTGGTATTTTCCCTTTAATTGATTAGGGACAGAGGTAACACATGTTATACTTCTCGAGAATATAATCACATTTTAAGCCTTATTTTTTCCCCAGATATACATATTTATATACCTGTTGTTAACCATATTTTGTAAACCGAACGTATAGTGACATGTATATCCTTCCGCTAACTTTGTCGTCACAAGCTCCGCAACTTTGCTGCATTTACCATGAATGTCAATATCTGGGTACACAACATTTTGAGCTGATTTGAACACAGAGATGAGTGTAATGACCAGCCAACCCAGTAGCAGATCTAGTGGGTTGCTAAGTTAGACACATGAGCAGGTATAGCAATATACAAAGTGACTAAGATATGAGTGCATATGTGATCTAATGAAATTAGAATAAAACAGATACGTACAAATATTACGATGAAAGAAGTAAGTAAAGGTCTCTCAACTCTGACTGATGGATGAGTAACAGGTGAATGGCTGTGCTGATTTATATTTTTAACAGCAGATGGGAATATTCAAAAAAGTCATCATTATTCATGTGCACCATAGATTAACTCAGATCACTAAAAAGCTGTTGATTTTGATAGAGTAACATAAGTACAGTATGTAGTTACAATATTAAGAACAACCAAAGGACAGTGGCCAACAACACAGGCCAAACTGTGTTTTTTATCAGATTATAATTTCACCATAGAAACACAATGTAAGAGAATCAACGGTCACGATCGATGTGAGAAAAGCCATCCAAATATACATCAGGGTCCACAGCTGCCTCCAAGGTCACTCCACTTGAGGATAGATCGATACTGGTTCACGGCAGGACATTACACCTGTGTCACGGAGTGTGGTGGCGGACCCAGATGCAGACACAGACCAGAGTTTGTGAGTTTAAGGGTTCTTATTTTCGGGAGGACACCAAGGGGAAAAAAACAGACAGGGACAGCGGGGGACAACTGGGAAGATGATCCAAACTGTTTGCACAGGCAGAACAGGGTAAATGCCTAAAAGGAAGTACTTGGATAAACTCACAGGAATCAAAGACTAGAAGAAGCTGAATACCACTGAGGTGTAGCAACGATCTGGCAAAGAGTGAAAGAAGAGCAGGGGTAGATATACTGTTGAGTTGACTGGGCAGGTGAGTTGAGTTGACACACACACACACACATACACCCTCTAAATTGGTGGAACGCCATATCCTTTCAAGATTTTGCAATCTTTGCTTTAATTTGCGGGTCTGTGGGTTATACCATGGAGCAACCTTCCTTTGTTTTATTCTCTTCTTATTTAGAGGGTAGTGTCATTCTCAGTGAGCCTGTAGCCTGTATCGACAAGATGATCATTCCGGGACGGACTAAAGTTAGCACAGGAGTCCTCAGTGTTATTGAGAAATGGTATTGAATTAAATGCAGATGGAATCGCTTCTTTAAATTTAGCTGCAGCACTGTCAGTGTTGTTTGTTATCAGTGTAAAATGGAAGATGAATTAGCAGGGTGACCAAGTAGCCAGCTGTCCACTGGTTGGCTTTACTGGTTCCACCATGCTTTGGTGCTGGTTGCAGAGGATGAGCCCACCAGCAGGTCATCTCTTCATCTCTCTAATACTATAGCCTATTGGCAACATTTATCTCTATCGCTCTATTAGTTTAGACTTAGACTGTGTGAGTGGTGCAGCAGCCTTGGCAGCTGTTAGCAACAAATTCTCTCCATCTCTGAAATGCTGTGCTTATACTGTTGCTCGCTAGTAGAGTCACAGTATATCATCTAAAATGTATGCAATATCAATTCTGTCATTCAAAAACACAGCAAGATGACATATTTTAATGGGTTAGTCTAGCCCACTACTCTGAGGTGATCTGTGTTTGCCCATTTAAATTGTTTTACCTCCAACTAACACCGTGAAATAATCATGGCATTGTCAATAATCACAGATAGGCAAAGAGCAACCAATACAGAAAAAACAAACATAGGTCAACCCCCCCCCCAAAAAAAAGCCGTTATAAGTCTGGTATATTTGTGCTATTGTATTGATTTATTGTTTCATTATTTTACCGGAATAATATTTTTGTAGTATTTACATTCAGACACATACATATATATGCAATATGCAACATCTGTGTCATAATGTAAAACAAATCCATTCACCAAAGGTTAAACATAAACCAAAGAGAACACACCCATATGATTAAATACACCAACAATTACATAGACTTATATCTTATACAACAATCATGAAGTTAAGTAAAATGTCAGATTAAACGAACAGAATTAACCACTATCAAACTTTTCACGTCGAACATCAATGAAGAATCATAGGACATTGTACATTCAATGGAATTTGACAATACGTTGCTTTGCTTTTTGGAGTTGTAAAAGCTGTAGTGGAGGCGGTTGTTTTTGTGGTAGTGGGTGTGGGAGTTGCATTTGTGGTATTGAGAGCGGTTAAGGGATAGTCACAGCAATTGCAGTATTGTCTAATGACAAAATGTCGGTCATCAGAGTTGGGGTATTGCCTATCTCCTCTTCCTTCTTGACTTTTTGGTTTGAGTTGCTGTGGGAGTTTTGGAAGTTGTAGTGGGAGCTGTTTTGGGATAGTCACAAGAATTGCATGCTTGTCTGTAGACAAGATTTGTGGGGCAGTTTTCGATGTGGGTTCTTCCACCAACACAGCTATAAAAAAAGGTTGAGGAATTGCCCGTCGCTTCTTCCATTACAGGCGTTTTCAGGATGTGTCATTGTGGTTTGAGCTGCTGTGGTTATGGGAGTTGAAGTGAAGTTGGTGTGATATTTTCTGGGATTTCGACAGCAATTTCAGAATCGTTTATACACCACATTTGATGGGCATTGTTGGATGTAGGTTATTCCACCTACACAGCTGTAAAAAGACTGTCAGTCTTAAGGTTATTGTTTAGGACAGGGGTTTCCCTTAGGTGGAGTTTGACCAGGATAGTCACAGGCTCTTTTGGATTGTTTAAACACCAAACCTGGTTGGCATGATTGGATTTTGGTTTTTCCATCGGCACAGTTGTAATAAGAACGTTTGTCATAATGGCAAGGGTAGTTACCATCTTTTTTATTATGACAGAAGTTTCCTTTAGGTGGAGTTGGACCAGGAGATACACAGACTTTTTTGAATTGGCTAAACACCATACCTGGTTGGCATGGTTTCATTTCGGTTTTCCCATTGACACAGCTGTAATAAGAATGTTGGTCGTAATAGCAAGAGTAGCTCCCATTTCTTCTTCCGTGACAGAATCCTTTAGGTCTCCAGGGAGCTTGAGGTTTTCTGGGATTCAAACAGCGATTCTTGGATTTTTTATACACCAAACCTGCTGGGCATTGCATGATGTAGGTTAATCCAGCTACACAGCTGATAAAAGAATGTTTGTTATCAGGGTTGCGGTAGTTCCCATTTTCTTTTCTTTTGCAGAATGGATTAGTTTGAGCAGGAAGGACACAGACCCTTATGGATGGGCTATACACCAAACCTGATGGGCATTGTCGGATGTAGGTTAATCCAGCTACACAGCTGATATAAGTATGTTTATCTTTAGGATTAGGGTAGTCACCAGGTTTTTTTCCGCGACAGTATTTTCCTTTAGGTGGAGTTGGACCAGGAGATGCACAGAGTCCTTTGGCTTGTATAAACACCATACCTGGTTGGCATGGTTTCATTTCGGTTTTCCCATTGACACAGCTGTAATAAGAATGTTGGTCGTAATAGCAAGAGTAGCGCCCATCTCTTCTTCCGTGACAGAATCCTTTAGGTCTCCAGGGAGCTTGAGGTTTTCTGGGATTCAAACAGCGATTCTTGGATTTTTTATACACCAAACCTGCTGGGCATTGCATGATGTAGGTTAATCCAGCTACACAGCTGATAAAAGAATGTTTGTTATCAGGGTTGCGGTAGTTCCCATTTTCTTTTCTTTTGCAGAATGGATTAGTTTGAGCAGGAAGGACACAGACCCTTATGGATGGGCTATACACCAAACCTGATGGGCATTGTCGGATGTAGGTCAATCCAGCTACACAGCTGATATAAGTGTGTTTATCTTTAGGATTACGGTAGTCACCATTTGGTCTTCCGCGACAGTATTTTCCTTTAGGTGGAGTTTGACCAGGAGATACACAGAGTCTTTTGTAGTAGCTAAACACCATACCTGGTTGGCATTGTTTCATTTCGGTTTTTTCATTGTCACAGCTGTAATAAGAATGTTGGTCGTAATTGCAAGCGTAGTAACCATCTTTTTTCCCGTTACAGAAGTTTCCAGGAGGTGAACCAAGGCCAGGTAAACCTAAAAGAATTCAGATACGTGTTAATAGCTCTTTAACCGTGAAAGAGCACATATTTTCACTCTAATCAACACAAATGTATAAATGTAATAAAAGGGGATTGCATTAAAGATGATAGCATTGAATCATATAAACACTGAAAACCACTACTATTTCCTGGTTTCCCAATTTTTTTTGAGTTAATGACATAATTTATTGAAGAGTAAGACTGTTGATTATGAATTATACATGTTATAAACTTACCCAAGCTGGCGATGATCACACAGAGACCTTGAAAGTGACAGACTGGTTAGTATCGGGTTTAAACTGAGTTTAACAGGGACCTGTACCCCGAAGCTAGTTCAACATACCCATGGTATATTTTGGTTATCTGGTTTAACTAACCCAAACAACCGCGATCCCATGAAGATGGTTATCAACTCAGTAAATCAACCCAGGGTTTCTTAATCTGGTTATCAGAGTGTCCACATAAAAAGGGGCAGTTTTTGCAGTACTGGACAAGTCTGCCGTCAGCAGAGCGAAGAGAAAACTATAATATCGGACAAATACGTAGAAGTTAAAGCTGCAACTCCGGTGGTTTTAAACGGACTAGGAGCAAATACAAAATAATAATAATAATAATAATAATAATAATAATAACAATAATGTATCCTTTTAAACCCCTTGGAGAAATTCTTCTCTGAATTTGACCCATCCTTGATTAAGGAGCAGTGGGCTGCCCTGTGAGCAATTAGGGGTTCAGTGTCTTGCTCAAGTACACTCCGACATGTGAACTATGGGGAGACCAGGGATCAAGCCGGCTACCTTGCGGTTACGGGGCGACCACTCATCCCCCTGAGCTACAGCCGCCCCTAAAAAGCTATTTCTTAGCAGGAAGAAGTTTTCTTTCCATGTGTTATAATCACCCAAAGCGTACATAAAAGTAACCGGAGACAGGTAACACTGCAACACACGGTCAAAAGTATCATATGATAAGAGAATATGTACAGATTATTTTTCGTTGGATGTCAAGTCCGTTTCACACCCCCGGGGTTACAGCTAAAAGAATAAGGCTAAAATATTGTCACACATGCCATGAAAATATATCTGCAACATAACAATTTACCAGAATACACACATTAATTAATATACAGAGCTATCTTGCTCTTCAGATGAAGCAGTGATATTCTGCGTTTTCTTGCCAGCTGTCACTTTTAGTTACTTTTAGTCAGAATTAAGGCTTTAACTTCTTCCGAATTGTGTTAAATACATTTCCGATTTACGTACCGAGCTTTGATTGGTCAGGGGGTGTTGCTTTTATACTAGTTGATCTCTTATCTCCAAACATAACCTGCTGCGGAGCAGGTTAACTGTTCCTCATAATTAACCACAGTGATCTATCCAGGTAAGAAGTGAACCTCCCGTGGAACTGAAAACCCAGACTTAACACTGAAGTTACCTTGCTAACTCCAAATACTGCTTCGTGGTACAGGCCCCAGGTCAGTGCACCAACAATTTAAAATGCAAACACAGGTATTATATCATTCAAGTATGTATCTGTATTTGCCCAGGTTAATGAGATAATACTCTAAGATTTCTTACAGATGGTTACATTGGAGTTGAATGGAATTTAGTTTTACCTTCTTAAAATAAAACAGTTGTATGTTTTCTTGATAATCAACACCATGTGTGTTGTGTATGTTATGAAAAGTAGTACATTTCATTCAATTTAACAATTATCTGAGAGGTAAAAGCCTAGGTAAACAAAAATAAAATATAATTTAAAATAAAAAAAAATTCAATACAAATTCATTCATCCACTAAGAATTGTGATTGTGCGAGTGCAAGCGAAGGAGCTGTTTAAGATCATGTTGGGGTGATGATTCAACTGCTTGAGAAGATATCATTGGTGGAAATTTAGAAAATATATTTTTTTGGGATTTGGTTGACCTGAGCCTTTCAAAAAACATGTACATGATCAGTGTGTCTTACCTGCAGTTAGGGTGAGCTTGCCCATTTTGCCACTATGTGGGTAAGCAGAAACAGAAGCATTTGATTAATATGCAGCGGAAGAAATATGAACAGAATTATGAATTAGACAAATCCTCACCCTGAGCTATTATTAATAACGTGGTCCCACAAAAAAATTCAAGTCAGACAACCATACAGCTTAATACACAAATTTGCTGCATCGTCTTTAGAAAGTGGGTCAGTTTCATATTCTGTTGTTGTGCCAGCAGTGCCACGAAGCAAGGGTTTAATTAAAGTATTGGAACAATCATTTTTTTACACATTTCACACAGGTGGTGTGTTTTTGAAGATATGATGTAGCCAACAGCCACTGATGTTGTCAGTCCCCACCAAAATATTAAGGGATATTCTCCAGTCTCACCAAGATAAACATTAAAATTGTCAAATTTGAGAGAAAAATTTACAATACAGCTATCAAATGCCAAAAGTATAGGTATAGAGTAGGAAGGACATGGTGGTGCCCAGCATCTACCCACACATACAGTATCCCATGTATGTGATAGCAATAAATGTAGCAATAAAAAGGAAATCAGTTTTTGTAAGATCAAAGTAAAAGGTATACTTACAAATGGTGAAAGAAGCACACTGTCTCTCTGCTGTGACTGTTGTCTGACAGATGTATTGCTACGATGCTTTAAATAGGTAGGGAGCTGACAAGGTGTGACGATTATGTAGGGCACAATGTTCCAATTCTGCAATTATGCTGATTGGAACTGGCACAGAAGAAAAGTGGCTGTCGGAATGTTTTGGAAAAAGATCAAACATCCAGCCCTCCCTTGTTGATGGCAGACGTCAGAGGACAATGGCCAGACTGGTAACTCAAATAACCACTTGTTACAACAGAGGTATTTAGAAGAGCTTCTGAGAACCCAACATGTTAAACATTGAAGCAGATGGGTTAAAGAAGCATAAAACCACACCGGGCGCCACTAACAACACGACACTAAGGCTACAATTGGAACGGCCGCTCCAAAATTGGACAATAGAAGATTGGAAAAACATGACCTGCTCTTTGCAGAGCATGTGCTATAAATCACTTATTATATGACTGTTCAATTGCATTTGATTGTACATTTCTGCGTATCTGGCCAGTGAGTGTACATTGAAATGATTTTGCAGTCCACATTTCCATCAACAAGTCCATCTTGTGTCTCTATCATGAATACACCTACACCACCACAGCACTTCCGCCAATTAAGAGTAGCACCATCAGTAGTTGACAACACAAATTAATTCCTATGAACATATTATCGTGATATATAATGAAAGTGAACTTGAAATCTCTTTAGAGCAGGTGTCTTTTCAGGCCAAAGACCTCCAAACTGATGGAACGATGGAGCAGGGACCCCCTCCTATGTATATTGTATACAATTGTATTTTATTTTAAATTAGGCCGAATGCCATGTATACAAATACCTTGTTATTGTGCATTTAATACTAAGCTATTCAAATAATACACAGGTTCATATATTCATGTTTTTTTTTAAACATGTGCAAGGTACAGTGAGTAGGGTGGCTGTGCCACTGCCATTTATAAACGTACCTTGTCAACTGAGACAAATGCCAATATAAACATTGTCTGTCAATTGCATTATAATCATGCATTAAAGCTATTCACGTTTTTATTTTACGAAAATGAGTAATGGCCTACTATTCCCACTCCCATGCATAAACGTTACCTGTTATCTTGCATACAATACTGAGCTATTCAAATAATGGACAGATTCATGTTTTTTTTTTAACATACATGTAGGGGGTCAGTGAATCTTCAAGCCATGTGGATGGCACACATTCATGGGCCTTTGCCGACATTAGTCAGACGTCTGACACTGATGAGTAGCACACAACTTATCTATCCTTGGATGGATGGAGGTTGCCAGGAGGGTCATATCAGCCCCAGGCTAGTCTTGCGCTGTGAGTGAACTGACGCTCAGCTTGAGAGAGCTCCTGTGTGTCGATGAATGTGTGCATTTCTGACTGAAAGATAACATATTCTGCTACAATATGTTGGATTAAAAAAAAAGGAAAAAACTGTCTAATCAACCAAAAATTCCACGGACTACCTGTTGAAGACCTCTGCTGTAGAGCCCTGCATCCAAATACATCTTCACATAAAACAATGCAGAGCCTAATGCTGAGTCAGTGTGACATTTACTGTAGTAAGGCCTAGGAACCGTAAAGTTAGAGGTTAGATGATCAAATCTTGAAGTAAATCCAGTCTCATAACATTCAATTTAATTCCAATCTTAAGTATTCAGCTCTGGCTACAGCAAATAATAAACATAACCAATAGGTTTACATAAACTGAGAGTTACAGCCAAGTCTACATCAATGTTTGCTGCATTCAACTAAATGGGGGAAAATCACTCCATTTAAACACACAATCAATAGCGACAGAGTTATCTTTCTGGTATGATCAGTTCAAAGTGTCGTTTTCACCTGTAATTCCTGGCCAGTTGCTAATAGATTCCCTGAGATCAACACATATATTTAGAGTAACATCATGACATGATGATGTACGGTATGTCAAATACAGAAACTATTGAGAAGGAACAATACATGCCCAAGACCAGTCTAGCTTCCTTTTTGAAATGAGGAACATCTAATTACAAAGTGATTATAAAGTCCGAAACAAGAACACACCCAATTTCCTGAGCAGCTGTGGGTGTTGTCTATCTTATTGGCAAAGTTGTATAACATTCTCAGGTCAGCAGTGTTGGCATAGTGCCAGTCAATCTTTACAAATACAAGTTTTCAGGTTGTTTTGGGGTTGGTTGTGGTAGATGTTGTGGGATAGTCAATGCAATTTCAGTATTTGCAGACCAAATTTGTTGGCAGCGTTGGATGAATGCTCTTTTATCACCACAACTGTAAAATAATGGGTGTCATCAGGGTTGGGGCATTGCCCATTGAGCCGTCCATTACAGAAGTTACCAGCATGTGTTCTGGTAGTTTTAGTAGTCGTGGTTGTCGTGGTGGTGGTGGTAGGGGTAAATATTTTTGGAATAAGCCCAACAATTGCAGTGTTGTCTGAAGAGCAAATTTCATGGCAGTGTTCCAGTATGTGTCCTGGTATTGAGTTGTTGTATTTCTGGTGGTGGTAGTGGGAAGTGTTGTAGGATAGGCACAACAATTGCAGTATTGGCTTCAGATTAATTTAGTCTTGCAGTGTTGGATGCAGGCTATTCAAGGCCAATCTCTCTCCTCTTCTATTGAGGCTTCAGCTGCGTTGCTTTAGAGTCATGTCGAGGTGTGGCAGCCGGAGAACAACAGAGTGCCATCTTGACTCCTCACATGTGTCACCTGGTGGTTGTTGGTGGCCACCACAGCTAGAGCAGTCCCAGATGTATGAAAATATAAGTGCCCCCTTCCTCACTCACACATCGGAGCACCTTCACTGCCGCAGCAATTGCGCCAAATATGTGTATAACCATTGACAACAGAAATTGATTTAATGAACATTTTATCGTGACTTATAATGTGAGTTAACTTGAAATCTCTGTAGAGAACTGCATCCAAATACATATTCACATATAACAATGGAAAGCCCAATTATCAGTCAGTGTGACATTTACTGTAGTAAGTCCAAGGAACCTTAAGGTTTGAGATTAGAAAAGTAAAGTAAATCCAGTCTCAGAACCCTCAATAGTTTCCTTTTTGAAATGAGGAACATCATATAACGCACATCTAATTACACAGTGATTATAAATTCCGCAACAACAACACACCCACCTCACACCCCATTTCCTGATTGGCAAAGATGAAAGACATTTTTGCATCAGCAGGGTTGACTAAGTGCTCGTCGTTCTTTCCATTATTGGAGTTCACAGGTTTTTCAGATAGGGTAGTGCTGGTTGTTTTGGGGTTGGTGGTTGGATAGTCGATGCAATTTCAGTATTTGTAGACCAACTGTGTTGGCAGCATTGGATGTAGGCTCTTTCAACAGCACAACTGTAAAAATATAAAATATGTCATCACAGTTGGGGCATTGCCCATTGCTCCGTCCATTACAGAAGTTACCAGTGTGTGTCCTGGTAGTTTTAGTAGTCATGGTGGTTGTGATGGTGGTAGTGATACATATTTGGGGATAATCACAACAATTGTAGTCTTGTCTGAAGATCAAATTTCATAGCCCGTTGGACGTAGCCTATTCCATTGGCAAAGCTGTAAAAAGGATGTGGGTCATCAGGGTTGGAGTATTGCCCATCGTTTTGTCCATGACAGCGATTTCCAGTCTGTGTCCTGGTAGTTTCAGTTGTTGTGGTTTTGGTGGTGGTAGTGGGAAGTGTTGTAGGATAGGCATAACAATTGCAGTATTGGCTTCAGATTAATTGTGTCTTGCAGTGTTGGAAGTATGGAGGCTACTTAAGGCCAATCTCTCTCCTCTTCTATTGAGGCATATACACTCAAAAAAAGGATTTTGGCTGGCTTTTACATTTACTATAGTGTAACATGTATTTCAAACTAGAACCATTCATGTTTCCAATGTGAACGTGTTTCAGTCATGTAGGATTTGCATGAAGTTCAAATACGTAACATTTATTAGATCCATTCATGTTGAGATAAACTGAGGCAATCAAGTAGCTAGGCATGACCGCGAAAATCAAGGCGAAGGCGGTCCTTTGTGAAGAAGACTGTCAAGAAGATGGATGTTGGCTTGTGCTTAAGGTAAGCAGGAATCCATTATCATCTAAATGTTCATCTAAATGCTATACGATATATGTGCATACATGTCTTCAGCTGTTAGATAGCTAACTATCTCGTTGTTTTGTTAAGGCTATTTGTTATTTTGTGTTATTTTTGACCAGACTTAAAAAGCCGACAGTCCCCATGTGCATGGCAAATTAAGCTGCGTTAGCTTTTTTGCAACCTGCCACATAACTTTCCAATGTGAACGGCGAGCTATTGTTAATGACAAGGTAACGTGTTAGTGACATATTCTAAGGTGTCCACGACCAGCTAACGTTAACGAACAAACACGTGTTAATGACGTTAGCATACTACTTGTCGAGTTAAATTAGCGTGCTAACGGCCCGTTAAGCTAACGGACCGTTAGCGTGCTAACGGCCCGTTAAACTAACAGACCGTTAGCGTGGTCGCGTTAGCGTGCTAACGGTCCGTTAAGCTAACGCTAGATGTATTTTAGCTAGACTTCTCTAGCTTAGACTAGAGTTGTTTAGGTGTATTTTAAACCAGTGGACCGTTAGCGTGCTAGCGCTAACTCCGTTAAGCTAACACTAGGTGTATTTTAGCTAGACTAGAGTTTTTTTTTTTAATGACACCTGAGGAAAACCGGTATGATAGTATAGTAACAAGCTATGTGTGGACATCCATTGTCACAGAATGTAGTCACAGTGACTCTAGATTGTAACTGTGCACTTGTCACTGTAAGTATAGTTTTACCACATGTTCCAGAAAGAGTTATTTTTGTACAACAGCTCATTGCCTATAACAGAGATATTTGTTTTAAGAGAAGTTTTTATTATTTCTTAGTGAATATAGGCAGCTTGTTATGTCAAATGACTCAGCACATGCTGAATTCTGTGTTTTTACTCCAAGGATGTTACAGGCCCGGTTTTATTTATTTTCCCATTGGTTCTCTTTGCAAGAGATGTGTTAACTTGAGGCTAACATTTCTACTTTTTTTTTTTTTTAACATTATGAATCTTTACAAATATGCTGTGTTTTTACAAATATCAGAAAGTCACAGGAAGAACAAATATATAATCTACATATAAAATGTTGAAGACTCAAGATTAGTCAATACTCACTTTATAATCACATCGTATAGCCCATCAAATTGTGAGGTGCCTAGGGTGAGACTATTACCCCCAAGGAAACTAAACTTGTGCCTTCAAATGTAATTAATTTTCACTTCAGTGAACATTAGCATTTGTTCATCAAGATAACTTGATAACTTAACTTTCATGGATGTTAATTGATTGTTCTATCTCACTTTATTACAGCAACTTCTGCAGAAAGTATCTTGGCCAACCACACTGACTGCACTGTCCAACTGCAAGAGTGTCCTTCCTTGTCAACCTCACTGACCTGCCAGGCATAAAACGGTGAATGTTTCTGACTGAACAAGTGTTTCCAATGTAAAAAAGCTTATGTTTGATGGTCTAGCTAAATTAGATTTGCCTAGTTCCCATGTTTCCTTTTTTTATGTAGAACCAGCTGCTTGTAAAAGTTGCTCTCTGAGGGGATGTGGACGTGTAAGGAGTGTAGTGTATCTCTATCTGATAGATATGAGCTACTAAAACATATTAGACTACAGCACCGGCACAGGCAACGCTATCCATGCCCACACACAAACTGCCCATGCACTTTTAAGACATGGAATGCTTTGCATATTCATTTAAGTAGAGTCCATCCTCAACAAATCTCACAGGAGCTGCTGGAATTGTCAACATTCAGTTGTCAATTGTGCACTTGTATTGATCTTCCTACAGAGAAGGATTATTTTTTGCACATTTGCACTCATTTGAAGAGTCAAGAAACTGTTACTTGTATGTTTGGGGGTTGCCGTTTTCAAACAAATGTATATGGAACATTTCACTCTTACAAGACCAGGAAACACAATCCACATACGTTAAAAGATTTCAAGCCAGGTGTAGTTACAACCACTCGAGTTTCAAAAGAATCTTGTAATAATCCTGAGGCAGATGAACATACTCAAGATAACCCTGCAGTTGAAGCTGACAGTGCATGTTCAAGTAGTGATGTGGATGTAAATACAAACTTACCTGAAGTAATTGAGCAAAACTTTGCTGCAGCGTTGCTCAAGTTGGAACATTTTGCACATGTGCCAGGCAGACAGATTAATGATTTCTTAGAGGAACTGCACTACTTGTTAAATTCAGCAACAGACAGATTTTCTGGACATACTCCCATCAGTTACTGTGCACTTGTAGAGATTTAACTAGAAGTGGTTAAATTGAGAAAAGGTGTGCACTTGCTTTCTGTTCGAAATTGTACACATTAATGGGGCAGTTGACCTCAAATAGGGGGGAATGTTTGAGGCAAAATCTCATAGAATCTTTGAAGATTTTGCGCCCCTGAATAATCAGTTATCATACTTGGGGGACCAGTGTACAGACACAAGTAGTTCTAGCGGCAGTATTAAATGGAATGGACGGGGTAATCTGGTTGGTTGAGATGGTGTTCCTAATGTTGTTTTTTGTGTGCATATTTTCTCTTTTCTGCATACTTAGACGGATAGCGTTGACGTCAGACGAGAATGCGTCCTCAAAGGTCTTTGTGTATACTTCGATGAAGATCCAGAGAAGCTGGTGAGGGAATACACGGTATGTTAATGTGCTTTTATCTTTATTTGGGGATGATCACAGTTGGAATGGATGGGGTTTCATCTTGGTTGCCATTAGCTTTTTTTGTGCAATATACCTACTGCATTGCATCTGTACAAATTTAATTATGTGAATTAAGCTATTGATAGTTGTTTATACAGTGAAATGAACATGTGCAATAAAAATGGGATGTAATGCACGTAAGTGAAAAATGACTGCCCTTGTTAATTGTTTTGTCACAGAATATTGAAAGCAGTCAAGCGGCCATGGCAGAGACGGTCTTTGGAATCTTTATCATTCGAAATGAAGGTGCAAAGCCCAGTGATGACCCCGAGGATGTTGGAGTCATTCTGGAGGGGACGGTAGTGCTAGATCAGTTGGAGAAAGCACCTTTTGCAATGTCAATGTTGCTTGCGCTTGTGTATGCTCTCAACCTGAGCTACCCTCCAGAGCTCAAGTACACATTCGAAGCTCTGCAGAAGATACTTATGGAACTGGATGGAAACAAACTATCCATAAAAGGACAAGCTCTCAAAACAAAGCTTTCCCGTTAATTTGAGACTGCCCACTGATGGCTAAAGAAGCGAGGTAGGAAACTTCTGTGTTTCAGATGTTATTTTCTGTATTCCTGTGAGTTCACCAGCACATAAACGACAAGTTCCGTAAGTTAGTTAGTTAATTGCAAATGTTTTCAGGGGAATGTTTAAAACGTTTTAAGAGGTATGTTTGAAAAAGTGAAATGTTTTCAGGGGAATGTTTTGTTGTGTGAAAGTGAAGCAGTTTACTTTATTATTTTGATTGTATGCCATAGAAAGTTGAGCACTTCTCATTTTGATTATGTTGTTTGCAAGTGCTCGTGTAAAATATTCACTGCCTACTTTCAGTAAAAACTATTTTATTGCAACATCTCCCATTTGTCTTGTTATATACAGTCAACCAGGCTGTATATTTTGTTAAAACTTAAGTTTCAGTTCTGGTTCAGTAAACATATAAAAAAAAAAGTAACAATTCAAGTTTTAGTTGAAAGCGTCATTTTTTTTGGAAAATGTTAACACTCAAAGTTATTGTTTTAATTACCTTAAAAGGTAATTCTAAAAATAACTTTAAGTGTTAACATTTTCTCAAAAGAAAATGACGCTTTCAACTAACTTAATAAAATCATGGAAAGGATTTCCACATGAATGAAATGCTTTCTTTAAGCATTAAGCAATTATGTTGATCCAACTTAAAATACTTGAGTAGTGTCAACTTAATTTACTAGGGTTGGTTAAAAGCATTTAGTAGGGTTGTATCCAACTTAACTTAATAGGGTTGGCTAAACTAATTCTACATTAGTAAAACAAATATTAATCAATCAAGTTGAACCAACTCAAATTATTTTATTTAATCCGGCACAAGTAAATTAGATTTGACTAACCCTAATAAATTAAGTTGATCCGACTCAAGTGAGTTATATTGAACCAACATAATTGCTTAAAGAAAGCAGTTTAATCATGTGGAAATCCTTTCCATGATTTTATTAAGTTAGTTGAAAGTGTCGTTTTTTTTTAGTGTATTTCATTCCATTTATTTGTATTCTATTTTATTTGTGTATATATATATATATTTTACTTTATTTTAATTGAATTTTGTATATATCTTTCATCTTGTGTGTTTATTTGTAACTGTAAATTGTAAGGCACTACTACAACAACAAATTTCCCCTTGGGGATTAATAAAGTCTCTCTCTCTCTCTCTCTCTCTCTCTCTCTCTCTCTCTCTCTCTCTCTCTCTCTCTCTCTCTCTCTCTCTCTCTCTCTCTCTCTCTCTCTCTCTCTCTCTCTGCGCCGCTTTAGTCATGTTGAGGTGTGTCAGCCGGAGAACAACAGAGCGCCATCTTGACTGCTCACATGTGTCACCTGGTGCTTGTTGGTGTGCACTGCAGCTAGAGCAGTCCCAAATGTATGAAAATATAAGTGCCCCCTTCCTCCCTCACACATCGGAGCACCTTCACTGTTCGCTGTCATGCGCCAAATATGTGTAGAACCATCAGTAGTTGACAACAGAAATTGATTTTATGAATTTTTTTATCGTGACTTATAATGTGAGTTAACTTGAAATCTCTGTAGAGCACTGCATCCAAATACATATTCACATATAACAATGAAAAGCCCAATTATCAGTCAGTGTGACATTTACTGTAGTAAGTCCAAGGAACCTTAAGGTTTGAGATTACATCACTGGCCATAGCAAATAATAAACACAACCAATAGGTTTACATCAGGCGTGTCCAAAGTCCGGCCCGCGGGCCCTTTTTTATTGGCCCGCTGCAGATTCTAAAAATATAATGGGGAGAAAGTCAAGCAAACAGCAGCTAGCCTGCTAGCTCAATAATCACATGTTTGCCGTCCGAACAAAACAGGAGAAAATGCCTCATAACAGCTACGAGGTCACTCAGCTCACAGCGACACAGAAACCTCTCAGACGAGACTTCATAACAAGAGCAGAAGACTTGTCAGTAACTTAAAGCAGAGCTGAACACGGACCTCCTCTCTCTCTCTCTCTCTCTCTCTCTCTCTCTCTCAGGTGCGCAGCTCCGCGCTGGAGCGGTTTATTCCCTGAGTCTGACCTCTCAGGGTTTTATTCCCTGAGTCTGACCTCAGGGAATAAAACCCCTCAGTGCTTAGCTGACCAGTTTTTGAAAGAGAAGGACCGACCTCTACATGAGTCTAAGTGACACACTATGGTTGGCAGACCTGGCCTCTAGTTGATCTTATCATCATTTCACACTGAACATGAGCCTGCAAGGCAAAGAACAGGTACTAAACCTCACGGACACATGAACCTGTTCTGTGTGAAGCTTCGTCTCTTTGAGACACAACTACATAACGTCAACGCTGCTCTTCCCCACGCTGTCTGAAATCAAAGCAGCTTTTTTCAGAGGTCAACCTTTCTGCGAAAAAGAGGATATATGTGTCTGTCATCACATCTCATGACAGAATTCAGTCAGCGCTTTCCAAGATCTTTCTGCCATTGAGAAAGAATTCAAGCTGTTCTCGACTCTCTTCCTGATGATGCAGAAGAAGTGAAGAGAGTCTGAACTAGAACTGATGGAGATGCAGTGATGATTCTCTGAAGAATCAGCATCAGCTTCTCTCTCTACCGACTTCTACCGGAGCTTGGAAAAGGCCAAGTTTCCTCTGATGTTATCTTTATTATTATCAAGCCCACAATATATGTTTTTAGAAAATACCTTCATTGCACAACATGAGACTAACAGCCAACAATTGAGCGTTAAGTATTACAACTACATATAAAAATAGGATTTGTTTGTTGTCAAATCTAAGAGCCAATCAGCTCTCTGATGTGGTGACAGCCAGGTGTTTCCCATCATGCATTGGGTCACGCAGTCCGTTGGAGAGCTACTGCGGCCGCCTCGCTCTTGTGAGGTTATTTTTGACCACGTGTGCATGACGTCAGAGCAAGTCGGGATCAAGTCGGACACAAATCTAACCAGCATGCATGGTGCACCGATCGCCATGTGATCGATTCTGCGCAGGACTGGGTCATCTTGAACGAGCCTATTTTCAACAGCTCGTTCAAGATGAGCCAGTCCTGCGCAGCATCAATCACAACTACAACAACTTTCCTTACCACACCCACAACAATACCCCTTACGACAACAATTCCCACTACCGTAACCACAACTCTTCCTACCACAAACACAACAATGCCCAAAACCACAACTTCCACGACGACAATTCCCTTGACCACTACCACAACAACTACTCTGACACCCAAAACCACAACAATAACCACTTTGACCCCCACTTTTGTAATTAAGAGAAATAGAGAAAACGTTTGTAATGGACAGAGCCGTGGGCTATTTGCCATCCCTGGTGACTCACAATATTTTACAACTGCACTGATCAGATATCCTTCATCTCCTTCATTTTTCACACCTCACCAATCTACACTTAGATTTACACTTTAAATGACAGCATTCATATTTTCAGAGGGATTTCCATGAGCTCCCTGTGCAAAACAATGAGAAAGAGAAAGATATATGTTCCTTCCTCCTCTCTTCAGCTAGCAAACAACAAAACTATGCATTTACGTCATAATCAAACCTTTACGCAATTATTTACAGTACTTTCACCAATTTGCATGTACATGTTAAATGTGGCAAAGTCTGTCAATATACACTATTATTTATATTTGATTAATACTATGCATGCTATGAACAACTTGTACTTTGTATTTATAATTGTTGTTCTGTTGCTTCCTTTTAATTGTAGGTGTTGTCTAAAACAGTTGGGTGTGTATGTTCCTAAATGTGTCTTAACTACACTTGTGCATATCTATGTAATTGTCGGTGTAACCCTATTGTATGGGTGTGTTCTCCAATTGAATAGGGACAAGCGCATTGATTTGAGACGTCATCAACAAACTTGCAGACACTATAATTAACACACACACGTATTTGAATGTCATAATTGATAATTAGTTGGCACAGAAAAGCCAGCAGCGTCTCTATTTTCTGTGGAAGCTAACCAACCCAGCCAGCATGTCCATGTGGGGCCCATAAGGTTTAAATTTGGGCTGCCGATAAGGGTCCCAAGTGGGTTTGTCCGCAGTTTCCACGGTGGCCTCACCTGTGTTTGCCCATACTGGGTTTATTCACCGGTTTATTCACCGACTTTAAGAGGGATCTGACTGGGCTTTAAGTGGGACCCAAATTGGCTACAAATTGGCTGTGTTTGCCCATACTGGGCAAACACAGGTGAGGCCAATTTGGACATGCTGGCTGGGAAGTTCCACGTTGACAGATCCCTGATGTAATCTTTCATTGAATCCATTTGCGGGTTTTCTTTGATTTGCTAGTGTGCATCCCTAAAGATAAGAGAAACATTATTGGCACTCAGCAGAAGTATTTATATATTTATTATTTACACTACCCAACTCTTGCACTTAAAATGTTTTACCCTCTGGTTATTGTCTCAGACAGCCATTAGTCAAAATGTAGATATAAATGATCTTTCATACCTTCTGCCATCTAACTGCTCAACTCTGTAAAGTTTAGTGTGTCTTTTATCTCATAAACAGTGACAAGCTGCAATTCCTGGCACTCACATAAAAGTCATTCAAATAAAGGTACGAAGTAGAAGTCAACTGAGCAAAACTTGTTTGTCAAACATGTCTTGACATCATACCCATTGAGCTACACTGCAATGTAATAATTACCTTTGAGGTGACTCAAATGTGACTGCACCTGTTGACTCCTAGGACTACACTCAATGAGGAGTTATATGCATCATCTATTTTTCTGCACTCTGGGTTTAATGCATAATCAGCATGCGTTCTCCCAATGACAATGCTAACAGCTAATTACAGCTGAGGCAGAAGAAAATTAAACTAGGCCTACACCAAAGTAATTGAAAAATGTAAATGATTGATGGATTGGTTGAGAACCTAATGTTGGAGCTAGGTAAAACAAATTAAGTGATCACATACTGTAAGTTATTTATAACATTGTATAATTGTAGGGTGACCAGATTTGAGTTTGTGAAAAAGAGGACACTTCGTCTCAGGGGCGGGAGGACACTGCCGTGAACTTACATTTACGTTGAGATCGGTCGACCAATGACAGTTCTCTCTACAGTCAGAGCTTGCGCAAGAAGGTGGAACGTGAGGGAGATACCATTTCCAAAACTTATAAGGGGGTAATAACTATTTTCCCGGACGTAGCAAAATTCCGGACGTTTTTGGAATCCCTGCCGGACGCTTTTTTTAGGTCTCGAAAAGAGGACATGTCTGGTCACCCTAATAATTGTAAAACCTTGGCATTGAAGCTAACCTTTCGTGTGGGTGTGTTCTTGTTGGTGTAATTGTAACCCGTGTGTCATTAGACATTCCTTATGACAATGGGCCTGTCCTCATTCCTACAGATTTGTTCTGCGCATGTAGTGTTACATTCTTAACAATTAAGAACAATTAATTTGACATACCGTACGTCATATCATGACATTGTTTTAAAAGAGTTTTATAACAGGAAGTATATTACCAAATGTCCAGGAACTACAGGTCAAAATCAGCCTTTTGACTGATCATGCCAGAAATAACTGGGACATTCTGCAAAATGTATCAAAGTCAGTCAGTTGGAAACATCTTGAAATAAATGTGTAATTTCCCCCAAACTTGGTATGTTTGTGAATTGTATAATATCCAAGGAATGAGCGTTTCTCTTATAGCTTGCAAACTTGTATTTTTCCTTTATTTGGTTTAAGTGTGTTGTAAAAAAAAAGAATGGACTTTCTCCAACCGACCTAATAGTCAGTGGATCCACTCCTGTAGTTACTAAAAGTCGCGATGGTGGATGGTGTCCAAATTAGGTCACATATTGTCGTCACATGAATCTATTTTCTTGTAAAAGTATTTTATCAAAGTCTATGTTACTTTCGACAAAAATGTAAAATGTTGTTACTTACAGTTCTGCAGCAGTGATAAACATCCAGAGAGTCACAGTGATCGGCTTGGAGAGACAGGTCCCCCATATTGGCTCGGTCTGCAATTCTGCTCAAAGTGGCCTCCTGGCTCTTAGTACAAATATTTGTAGACATTGTATCATAAATATATTTTTTTACTTTATTTACAATAAATGTACAGTGCCAATTGTAGTACAGAGTAGTAGAAGACATTCAGTTGCATCAATATTCATAGATCTTGGTTATAGTGGTGATATTACCTTATGAATTAAGATTATAATGCAAGGATAAAAATATATTCATGTTTCCTTTGTTGCATCTCCATTTACTCTGGAATAGGTTGACCTTCAAATGAATCACATTCCTTAATCACATTCCTCTTTTTCTCACCTCTCAAAAGAGACCCAAATATGCATAATTTACCTATGGTCTAGGAGCTATTCATGATTCTTTTTGTTCATAATGTATTTCTTTTGAGAAAAATATGGCTTGGGGTAAAAAGGTTAAGGGAGAGTTAAGTGTATGGAGTTTACACTAAAATGTATTACATTTTTGTACACTTAACATTTGCATAACTGATCAAGTTTTGCATATTTCCCCTAAATAAAATGATTAAATGTCCCTTTTTGTCACTATTAAAACAATCATGTCACAACCGAAACTCCATATTTTGATAGTGACAGTGTTAGATAATTTTGAGCCTATCTCCAAAATGTTATTCGGCACATGTTTAGCAAGCACATTTCTAAACAGTTCTACAAACAACATTTTCTGCAATTAAACCTAAAAAATGTATTGCAGCTTAACTGCAGAAAATAAGCAATTGGTAGTAACGTTCCTTAAAGCTGCACATTGATTTTCCAGACTTTTGAACACATTTCAAAATGTTGGGACATATCTTCTCACCATGCAGCCATGAGAGAGGACGCGGACATACTTTCTGATCTAATGTAGGTGTGTTGCTAAAATCAGTCTCAGCCAATGGACTAAAACACAGTTTTGGTAAATACAAGATAAATGTATAATAAAAGCATTATTATTTTTTTTTTTACTTCACTGTCATTCAAATCAAAAACATATTTAAAAACAACAGCAATGGAATAATATGCAGGAATTGTTACAGTATAAAGATCATAAATGGAAATGTAGGGATCAGAGCAGTGGCGGCCGGCCAATAGAGGGCCGCGGGGCCTGGCCCCACCCACCTTGAGCCAGAAAAAAAAAGAAAGAAAAAAAACATTATTTATAATTTTAATTATAAAAGATTTATAAAAATATTAATAACTTATACTAATTGTCAATATGTATGTGTTTGAGCTATGGAATGTACCCAGTAATATTTGTAAAATAGGATATCTGCGCTAAATATCTGCTTTTCCTGCTCGTCCTCTCTGCTCTGAGCTGCTCATGCACTTCTCTGCTGGTCTCTAATGCTCGTGCACATGCCGGGGCCCCGAAGCATTTGGCCAAAGAAAGTCGGGTCTAATACGCAGTTTAGCCAATCACTGACTAAAGATATAAATGATGGACATATCATTTATCCAATCCGCGCCCTAAAAAGGACTTCTGCGGGGCCAGGCCCCGGGTGCGCGTTCACAGCTAGTCTC
>JBAMJR010000039.1:8385000-8587500 GCA_038501785.1 Myoxocephalus aenaeus | reverse complement strand
TGAGGTGACTTTGTTTTGTGATCCCACATTCCATCAGTGTAGGACATTTAAACAGTGCAGTAATTATCGCCGCCCTACTTAACTGACACCCTGTCAGCTGACTACCTGAAGCAGGTGCAGCAAGACATCCGTCACCTTTTAGTCACAGTAGAGAGAGAGTGTTTGTTTCATTCACCATTATATTTGTATGTATACATTAACTGTGCCTGAACATTTTGAATTTCACCATCATGACTACTGGACACCTGTTTTTAATCTCTGATGTGTGTCCCTGATTTTCCCTGATGTCACTTTTTTTTAAATTAAAGTTACATTATAAATGAAATTGACTGATTTCATAGGTGAATTCAAAGCTTACCCTGTGACACAATTGTACATATTGGATAAACATCTCTAAACAACATCTATCACATAATCTCAAACAACATGTATCACATAATCATGACAGACATTATTGAGACTGATTAACTTAGACTAGAGCTAAAGTTGCAATGTGAAGTCTCCAGTGATATGCTGCAGTTTAGTGTAACTACACTTTGTATGGCAAAAAATAAACAGTATTAAGTCAATAAGGCAGCTTGAATAGCAAATGAAGTCCATTACCGTCTGTCTAATTTGAATCAACTGGGAATTACTGGGCCTCTGCATATTAAACATGTTTGTCTATTTCTTCTGCTTATCTACAGAGTGCCAACATGTGCAAGCTCACTCTAATTACAGGTAAGGTGCTTGCCAAGTTGTTGTTTCCTTAAAGGGTTATACTACCTCCAAATAACAAACCTGTGGATCTTTTTATTTCATTTTGTCATTTGGGTGAACTGACCTGTTAAGCTTGATTTTTAACCCAATACTAACCAGTCTGTTACTTTGAAGGTCTCTGTTTGGTGTTCGCCAGCTTTGGTAAGTATATAACATGCATTAATCATAATCAACAGTCTTAATAGTAGATGAGGAATGACTAATTCAAACCATCATCATTTTCTTCCATGTTTCAGCCTCCTCCACCAGGCTGGTGTGTTACTACAACAGTGAGGCTGAGAATAGAGGGGGAGATGGGAAGTTCACAATTTCAGATATCGATCCAAAGAAGTGTACACATCTGATATATACCTTTTCTGACATTAACAACGCAAATGAGCTGGTGCCCAGCACTGCAACTGACGTACAACGCTATCAGTCATTCACGGGCCTCAAAGCCAGGTCAGTGCTTAAGCATATGCATTTTGTGGAAATTATGTTGATTTTGTGTTTCGTCAAACAATCATTATGAAATCTTTATGCACCCACAGCAATCCACAGCTCAAAACCCTGTTGGCGGTTGGAGGCTTGACCTTCAACAAACAGAAGTAAGTTACTTACAAAAACATTCATTTGTGTCCATGCAAAGACAAATGAAAGCAGCACTTCAACATGCTGGTATGAGGTTTGAGAGAGAGAGAGAGAGAGAGAGAGAGAGAGAGAGAGAGAGATAGATACTTTATTAATCCCCAAGGGGAAATGTGTTGTCGTAGTAGCGCCTTACAACTTGAAGATACAAGTAAACACACAAGATAAAATATATAAAGAAGCAATAGGGATAGGGATGAAAGATATATACAAAATAAAATACAAGTAAATATATATATATTAGTGCTGTCATATTAGCGCGTTATTAACGGCGTTAACGCAAACCAATTTTAACGCCGTCAATTTTATTAACGGCATTAACGCATTTTAATTTTTCTATTTTTTTCTCGCGAGCACCACGCCGGATGTAGCTCAACCGGAAGCAAAACAATAGGCACGCCGTTTGGGCTTGGAAGCTAGGCTAACGTTACGGTTTGAAATGAATGAATGGTGAGCGCGATACGGCAAGATGAATGATAAGACGCTAATGAATGGAAAGTTTACTTTCAAGAAGTTGTCAGATGGTTGCCTTGACAAGACCAAAGTGGTATGTGCCATGAGTTTGGGAGGTGTGTTGTGTGGGGGAGACGGATGAGGGCTGTGTACTGAACCTATTGAAGAAACAGTTCAGCTCGTTGGCCCTCTCCAGGGAGCCCCCTGGTTGTCTCCCTCCAACCTTGAAGCCAGTTATTTGCTTCATCCCAGTGTTCTTCTGGAGTTCTTCTGGAGTTTGGCCTGAGCTTCACCTTCAGGTTGCGCTGGACTCTCCTTAGCTCATCTCTGTCCCCAGACCTGAAAGCAGCTTTCTTCTTGTTAAGAAGAGCCTTCAGGTCCCTGGTGATCCAGGGCTTGTTGTTGGGGAAGCAGTGCACAGTCTGGGATGGTATGGTGGTGTTCACAGAACTTGATGTATTCCGTGATACAGTCAGTCATGCTGTTGATGTCCTCCCCATGTGGTCCACACAGCACATCCTAGTCCGTCGACTCAAAGCAGTCCTGCAGGGCGTCATTAGCCTCCTGAGACCACCGCCTAACAGTCCTGGTGGTCACAGGCAGCCTCTGCACCAGAGGAACATACCTGGGTGTCAGCAGGACCAGGTCGTGATCAGACCTGCCGAGGGGGGGGGGGGGAGGGCAGTGGCCCTGTATGCATCCTTAGTATTTGCATACAGGAGGTCCAGAGTTTTATTGTTTCTTGTGGGGCAGTCTACATACTGTAAAAAAGTAGGCAGAGCCTGTCCAGTGTGGTGTGATTTAAGTCACCAGTTATTGTCATAAAAGCACCAGGCTGTTGACTCAGCAGTCCAGACACAGTTGAGTGGATGGTGTCCACTGCTTCCTCAGCATCAGCTGATGGTGGCACGTAAACGGCGACAACAATGGCGGACGTGAACTCCCTCGGCAAATAATATGGGCGCATCCCCACGGCTAACAGTTCAATGTTCGGGCTGCAGAAACGCTCCATCACACACACATGGTCGGGATTGCACCACCTCTCGTTCACATACACTGCAATCCCTCCCCCTCTCTTTTTACTGCTCAGTGTAGCGTCTCTGTCCGCCAGTACAGTCCTGAAGCCGGGCACCGACGCGCTGTGGGCCGGAAAATCCGCGTGCAGCCATGTCTCCGTGAAACACGTGATGCTGCACTCACGGAAGATCCTTTCCGTCATTACCAGCGCGCCGAACTCGTCCATCTTATTCGCCAAAGACCTCACCTTCCCTGTTATAATCGCCGGTACCGAGGATTTGTATTTCCTCGTTTTAGACCTCCTCTTAGCACCCGACCTGCAGCCCCGAGCTCTTCTCCATAGCTCCAAAGGGATCACAGGCCCGGCTCCAAGCTGCGGTTTGCACAGCGCAATCAGCTGAGCGTGTAAGAAAACAATGGTCCCAGTCATTGCTTGTTTGTGGCTCTCCGTTACAACGGAAAAGTAATCAAAAAGCCACGAGAAAGTTGCGAAAAAGTTACAGTCCGTTGTTCAGGCATAATTTAAACCAAACGTGAAATAAAAGAAAAAGAAGAAGAGAGGAAAAGTGGAAAAAGACAATAAAAGAGAAAACATACAGGCCGCTACTGCGACAGGCAGCCGCTGGCACGGCGCCATCTTGCCATCAGGTAGCACAATAAGAGATGCTGATATTTGATTACATGAATAAGTCAATTTCACAATTCAATCAACATGCGCAAAATAGCCTATGAGATGAAAATATTACACAGTAAAACATAGTTCAACATACAGAAATATTTCTACCTGATATCTTCATTACATTATGTGAAACAAAAAGCAGGTTGCTGAAAAAGAATCAAACAAATAGGTGCACATAAAAGTGGTCAGTATTCACGGTATCTGCACACACCATAATGATGAAAAAAAGGCCATTGGTTAATTTTCGTCACTATTCATAATAACAAATGAAAAGCGTGTTAACCAGATTGTGTCTATGGCTGTATATTTATCTTGGCACATATTACTTAGTGCTTTGTGTTTCTCTTTTTGTTGTTAGAACACAACCCTTAAATGCAGTATGTGGTGTGTTTTCTTGAGAGCCCTGTTTTGTTTTAAATGTTTACCAGATTCAGTACAATGGTGGCAGAACCACAGACTAGAAGCACGTTCATCCAATCTGCGATCAAACTACTGAGAGCAAATGGGTTTGATGGGCTAAACCTTGACTGGAGGTTCCCTGGAGGACCTGGAAGCCAACCACAGGACAAGCAGAGATTCACACTGCTGTGCAAGGTCAGATCCTGAATTTATCTTCTGGGAGAGGTGCTGTCAGAAATATACCATACTGAATACACCTATATGAAAATATAACATGATGTTTAACGGAGACTGAACCATGTTTCTGTGTTGTGTAGGAGCTCAAGGAGGCCTTTGTGGCTGAAGGAACATCAACTAGCAGATTATTGGTCACTGCTAGTGTCTCTGCTGAGAAAGCAATCATCGATGCCAGTTATGAAGTCACACAGATTGCCACGTAAAACTATTTTATAGTAATTCTTAATTCTTCACAATTAGCTACAGTCGTGTTTTGTTAAACGTGATCTCCTCTGCATTTCATCAGGCATCTGGATTTCATCAATGTGTTGACATTTGACTTTCACGGCCCCTGGGAAAGTGTCACAGGACATCACAGCCCCTTATTCAAGAGAGCCCAAGACACTGGAAATGAAACCTACTTGAACACTGTAAGTACAGGGATTCATATTTCAACTGCTTAAAAACCTTCCTACTTCGAGACGTCCTTATATCTTAATTGTTTAGTTTTCTCAACATTACAGGACTTTGCCATGCGGTACTGGCGGGACCAGGGAGGACCTCCACAAAAGCTAAACTTGGGGTTGGCGGCATATGGGCGTGCTTTTGACCTGTCCTCTGCATCCAGTGGTCCTGGTGCACCAGCCAGTGGTCCTGGGGAAGAAGGCTGCTACACTGGTGAAGAAGGATTCTGGGCCTCTTACGAGGTAAAACAGCAAGCTGTGAATATTATTAGTTATATAAAAATACTTATTATAGGCTAACCCATTTTACTCTATTTGGTGTGACACATTTCTGTCTGAATGAAAATATTGGATCTAAATATTATATTCTTACCATTCTTTTCAGACTTGCCTTTATATTGAAGGGGTTAATACCCAGCTGATTGCTGATCAGAAAGTTCCATTTGCCGTCACAGAAAATCAGTGGGTTGGATTTGACAACAACGAGAGCATTAAAGCTAAGGTAGTCATCTGTTCAGTTCAAACTGTTTGTTCAATCATTCCTTTGCAAATGGCTGGTTGTACACACTCTGGTGAAATAAATATGTTGTCAACATGACGTCAGCTGTTAAAATGTGTTGTTCCTCATCCTCTCAGGCCGATTATCTAAAAACTAATAACTTTGGAGGAGCCGTTGTCTGGTCTCTGGACCTGGATGACACCACAGGACAGTTCTGTAAAATGGGCAAATGCCCTTTTATCAGCCAGCTGCATACCCTCCTGGTTCCAGGTAACCGAAATGCATTTACATCATACCCTGTCATAGCAGGACTGGACATTAAGCTTTTTTAAGCTATTATGCTTATTCTATTTGCCGGATAGCAACATTTACATGTTCAAAATAGAAAATATAGGGTTATTAATAAATAAATAAAGATTGAAACAATTGGGCATAAAAAAATTCTTCATGTTATCATTTCACTTTCATGATGTTATCTATAGTGGTTATTTGCATAAACAAGTTGTAATAATGTATTGTAATTCCGTTAACCTGAAATAACATTGCCAATTTCAACGGATTTGTTTTCACAATGAAGCATTATCATGGCGAATAGAAAGCATTAATGGCGATCTCCAGATTGCATAAGTTTACTGTATATCTGTTTTTAAAGATTACATTTATTTTTCACATACCCGATAGGACAACTGCATGATGCATTCCATTGGCCTAAAACCCTCCATAGAGTGACTTTTTGTGTGCGTGTATTTCATTGATTTCCATTAGCATTGAGTATTTACATTACATTTACTACATTTTATTATGAAGAAAACAAATGTGTGCTCTTTCTATTAAGACATTTTTGCAGCCATACTCGGGTATATAAAAATATTATGTGATGATCAAACTGTTAAAAAAGTATTTAACACACTGTCTGACTCTTCTTTTAGATTTTCCTAGCATCAACACAACAACTCCCCCTACCACAACGATGCCGACTACCACAGCAACTCCCCCTACCACAACGATGCCGACTACCACAGCAACTCCCCCTACTACAACGATGCCGACTACCACAGCAACTCCCCCTACCACAACGATGCCGACTACCACAGCAACTCCCCCTACCACAACGATGCCGACTACCACAACAGCTCCCCCTACCACAACGATGCCGACTACCACAACAGCTCCCCCTACCACAACGATGCCGACTACCACGACAACTCCCCCTACCACAACGATGCCGACTACCACAGCAACTCCCCCTACCACAACTCCCACTACCATATCAACAACTACAGCTACTCAAGGATCTGGAAACTCTTGTGAAAAAACGCCGAATGGGTACTTTGCCAATCCTGATAACCCAAATGAATACTACCAATGTGCTGGTACAGTACCTCACCTCCATACATGCCCAGCTGGTTTGGTCTTTAGTAACTCACTCAAAGTATGCATAGGAAAATAGATGCGCTCCATCAAAATTATATAATTATCAATTATGGGTCAAGGTCCGGAGACAATGGCGTCTGGGTCCGGAGAACGCCTATATAGACGCCTGCCATAAACTGTCAAGTGAGATAAATCAAGTTAGAATTAAGGTAATGTTCTCATAGACTTCTATAGTCAGACCTCTTTTTGCAACCAGATGATTCACCCTTTGGAAGTTTAAGGCACTTCTACATTGGGTTCAGTTTTCAGACCCGAAGGGTGGCCTCCCCATTACCGTAATGACAGACACTATTTTTCCAATTGCTTCAATAACATTACTTGTGTCAAAAAATGCTCCCCTATTAGTCTACTAAAATAACTGCAAATGCTTTAACTGGCCTTAAATCAGCATGCTTCACTTTACATGAGGTAATATATAGTTCTTAACATAAAAGGTGTATTACTAAAAGCTAGTCTGTCATCTGTTAATGATTCCCTTTTTAGAGAAAAAGACTACGTCGTCTATGCCTGTTTCCTCTATTCCTCTACTTGTTATGCTAATTGTAATAAAGTGTAGTTGAATGCCTCCCACTAGGAGAGTAAACTAGCTTTGTTTTTTTCACACATTTTAGGGAAATTAAGCTTTTGTAAGTGTATTGTGTAATATGTCAAGAATTAAATAAATTATCACACAACAACGAGCATATCATCAAATGTTATTTGTTGTAATTTTAAACAATGCCTGTCTTAAAATTGTGTGCAAATCCAACTTGCCTTTACAAACAAATTAAGTGATCACATACTGTAAGTTATTGCAATTCAAACTCAAGGGATCATGAATATGCATATAGTAGATATTGGGGTACTGTGTTGCAGTCAGGATCGAAGGGGTAGACCAACCATTGTGCCAATTTACTGGCATGGCTAAAAATACAAATGCAGGAAGTGGACAGCTGATTAAGCAGTAATTTTCAGTCAGCCCCAATCAGAATGCGGTACTGGTCCATTTACAGCAGCAACTGCATTTCAATCCAGCCAACGGCCACTGTAAATGCATAGTTCAGTGCCATTATTCAACAGTGTGGTAGGTGCTTGGTTATTTATAACATTGTATAATTGTAAAAACGTGGCATTGAAGCTAACCTTTCGTGTGGGTGTGTTCTTGTTGGTGTAATTGTAACCCGTGTGTCATTAGACATTCCTTATGACAATGGGCCTGTCCTCATTCCTACAGATTTGTTGTACGCATTTAGAGTTACTACTTTGACAATTAAGAACAATTAATTTGACATACCGTACGTCATATCATGACGTTGTTTTAAAAGAGTTTTATAACAGGAAGTATATTACCAAATGTCCAGGAACTACAGGTCTAGATTGTCTGTGTCTGGTAGGACATTAAAACAGTGCAGTAATTATGGCTGCCCTACTTAACTTTCACCATCATGACTACTGGACACCTGTTTTTAAACTCTGATGTGTGTCCCTGATTTTCCCTGATGTCACTTTTTTTTTTTGTATTAAAGTTAGATTATAAATGAAATTGACTGATTTCATAGGTGAATTCAAAGCTTGCCCTGTGACACATATCCAGGAAAATCAGCCTTTTGACTGATCATGCCAGAAATAACTGGGACATTCTGCAAAATGTATCAAATTCAGTCAGTTGGAAACGTCTTGAAATAAATGTGTAATTTTCCCTAAACTTTGTATGTTTGTGAATGATTTAATATCAAGGAATTAGTGTTTCTCTTATAGCTTGCAAACTTGTATTTTTCCTTTATTTGGTTTAAGTGTGTTGTAAAAAAAAGAATGGACCTTTCTCCAACCGACCTAATAGTCAGTGGATCCACTCCTGTTGTTACTAAAAGTCGCGATGGTGGATGGTGTCCAAATTAGGTCACATATTGTCGTCACATGAATCTATTTTCTTGTAAAAGTATTTTATCAAAGTCTATGTTACTTTCGACAAAAATGTAAAATGTTGTTACTTACAGTTCTGCAGCAGTGATAAACATCCAGAGAGTCACAGTGATCGGCTTGGAGAGACAGGTCCCCCATATTGGCTCGGTCTGCAATTCTGCTCAAAGTGGCCTCCTGGCTCTTAGTACAAATTTTGTAGAAATTGTATCATAAATATAGTTTTTTACTGTATTTACAACAAATACAGTTGTACAATGCCAGTTGTACAGTGCCAGTTGTAGTACAGAGTAGTAGAAGACATTCAGTTGCATCAATATTCATAGATCTTGGTTATAGTGGTGATATTACCTTATGAATTAAGATTATAACACAAGGATAAAAATATATGCATGTTTCCTTTGTTGCATCTCCATTTACTCTGGAATAGGTTGACCTTCAAATGAATCACATTCCTTAAGTTTTCTTTTTTCTCACCTTTCAAAAGAGACCCAAATATGCATAATGTACTTGTGGTCTAGGAGTTATTCATGATTCTTTTTGTTCATAATATATTTCTTTTGAGAAAAATATGGCTTGGGGTAAAAAGGTTAAGGGAGAGTTAAGTGTATGAAGTTTACACTAAAATGTATAAAAACATTTTGCACTTAACATTTACATAACTTATCAGGTTTTGCATATTTACCCTAAAAAAAATGATTAAATGTTCCTTTTTGTCACTATTAAAACAATCATGTCACAACCGAAACTCCATATTTTGATAGTGACAATGTTAGATAATTTTGATCTCCAAAATTTTATTCGGCACATGTTTAGCACATTTCTAAACAGTTCTACAAACAACATTTTCTGCAATTAAACCTAAAAAATGTATTGCCGCTTAACTGCAGAAAATAAGCAATTGGTAGTAACGTTCCTTAAAGCTGCACATTGATTTTCCAGACTTTTGAACACATATTTCAAAATGTTGGGACATATCTTCTCACCATGCAGCCATGAGAGAGGAGGCGGACATACTTTCTGATCTAATGTAGGTGTGTTGCTAAAATCAGTCTCAGCCCATACAAGATAAATGTATAATAAAAGCATTGTTTTTTTTACTTCACTGTCATTCAAATCAAAAACATATTTAAAAACAACAACAATGGAATAATATGCAGGAATTATTACAGTATAATTATCTCTACTTTTTAAATTTGTTGTTTTGTTGTGGGACAACAGTTTTCATCTCAGTAGAATGGCCTATAGATATGTTGTCATTGATCTTTTTTAATTTGTTTTATTATGTATTTTTGGGGGGTTTTCCCCGGAAAGGTTAAATGTAACTAACATGAATAAAGCTTTGCAAGATTTAAATGATTATTTCTGCTCTTTTTGCTAATTTCCAGAAACACCCTGAACAGACATAATTGTAAACATGGTGTAAAGGGCTTGGCATGAGGTTAATTTGATCTTCTGCCCTAGAGTCCATCACTTCCTTACCACATTGGAACAAAAGAGTAATTATCCCCACCCTAGTTTAATTGCCGGCGTTTTAACTTAAAACAGTGCAGTCAGACATCGGCCAGTCATTTTTCACAGTAGAGAGACGGTCTATGCTCCACCACGGTCATATTTGTAAGTAACTCTTTTATTCTTATAAACAAACCACATTTCCACTAAATCATTTGTTGTTGCCATGTATGTTTCTATACTTTTGACATTAAATAGTTGTATGTTGCCATTGTGTTATATTTTGGTTGTGTGTTGTATTACCTGATAAAGCAAAGTGAACATATCTTGACTCCAGGAAAAGGTGCTTTGGTTCGACTATGTGATAGTACGGTTGTGTTTTCCAGCAACACTTCTTTCAAATCGGCATTGCTAAAGCAGATATTAAAATATGCTGAGTAATAACTATCCATTTTCCATGAGACATTATCTGCCCAAACTTGCAGTATGAGGAAATATCATAACTTGAGTGCTTATCTGGGTTAATACCCTTGGAGAATATCTCTTAAATGTTTGTGTTGGGTGCTGACAACATCAATGGCTGTTGACTATAACTTAAATGCAAAAACGCAGCTGTGTGCGCCATCCAAATAATCATTCCAATACTTTTTAAGTAAACCCACAAACTGCCTGCAGCTAGATGTGTGGTGGCACTTCTGGGCACACCACAGAATGTAAAACTGATCTGATCTAAAGACGATGCTAATCGACAGTCATCACAAGGGACAAGGAGTTACTTAATACTGAGGGAATTATAGCCAGGAATCAAACATGCTACAGTCTCAAAACTTTAAAGTGAATATATAAAGAAGTCATGTCCTAGATGACTCCTGAATCCAGTGCAGCAATACTGAACGTATGAAACTCAATGTTATGTTGTGTGTTGCTGCTGAAGCGTCGTGTCTGATTTGTGTTATTTGTTCTTTTATTCTGGTCACTTATAGATATCAATATATATATATATATTCTAGCAATTACAAGCAGCTGGCAATGTGAGATGATATTATGATTAAAACCCAAAAAGTTAAACCCTTGTTTGCCACCATCCTTTAGTTGTTCATGAACTAAATACTTAGCTTAATCTATCAAAAGGAAGATCTTTTTTGAGTGCGCGGAATTAATCGCTGGTAAACATTTATAATGATGATCTCTCAGTATCCCTTTTAGACGGAAAACACCTCCTTACCAGACAGAAATGTGAACATGGTAACAAAGGGCCTGGCATGAGGTGACTTTGTTTTGTGATCCCACATTCCATCAGTGTAGGACATTTAAACAGTGCAGTAATTATCGCCGCCCTACTTAACTGACACACCCTGTCAGCTGACTACCTGAAACAGGTGCAGCAAGACATCCGTCACCTTTTAGTCACAGTAGAGAGAGAGTGTTTGTTTCATTCACCATTATATTTGTATGTATACATTAACTGTGCCTGAACATTTTGAATTTCACCATCATGACTACTGGACACCTGTTTTTAAACTCTGATGTGTGTCCCTGATTTTCCCTGATGTCACTTTTTTATTTATTTATTAAAGTTAGATTATAAATGAAATTGACTGATTTCATAGGTGAATTCAAAGCTTGCCCTGTGACACAATTGTAAATATTTGATAAACATCTCTAAACAACATGTATCACATAATCTCAAACAACATGTATCACATAATCATGACAGACATTATTGAGACTTATTAACTTAGACTAGAGCTAAAGTTACAATGTGAAGTCTCCAGTGATATGCTGCAGTTTAGTGTAACTACACTTTGTATGGCAAAAAATAAACAGTATTAAGTCAATAAGGCAGCTTGAATAGCAAATGAAGTCCATTACCGTCTGTCTAATTTGAATCAACTGGGAATTACTGGGCCTCTGCATATTAAACATGTTTGTCTATTTCTTCTGCTTATCTACAGAGTGCCAACATGTGCAAGCTCACTCTAATTACAGGTAAGGTGCTTGCCAAGTTATTGTTTCCTTAAAGGGTTATACTACCTCCAAATAACAAACCTGTGGATCTTTTTAATTTATTTTGTCATTTGGGTGAACTGACCTGTTAAGCTTGATTTTTAACCCAATACTAACCAGTCTGTTACTTTGAAGGTCTCTGTTTGGTGTTCGCCAGCTTTGGTAAGTATATAACATGCATTAATCATAATCAACAGTCTTACTAGTAGATGAGGAATGACTAATTCAAACCATCATCATGTTCTTCCATGTTTCAGCCTCCTCCACCAGGCTGGTGTGTTACTACAACAGTGAGGCTGAGAATAGAGGGGGAGATGGGAAGTTCACAATTTCAGATATCGATCCAAAGAAGTGTACACATCTGATATATGCCTTTTCTGACATTAACAACGCAAATGAGCTGGTGCCCAGCACTGCAACTGACGTACAACGCTATCAGTCATTCACAGGCCTCAAAGCCAGGTCAGTGCTTTAGCATATGCATTTTGTGGAAATTATGTTGATTTTGTGTTTCGTCAAACAATCATTATGAAATCTTTATGCACCCACAGCAATCCACAGCTCAAAACCCTGTTGGCGGTTGGAGGCTTGACCTTCAACAAACAGAAGTAAGTTACTTACAAAAACATTCATTTGTGTCCACGCAAAGACAAATGGAAGCAGCACTTCAACATGCTGGTATTTTGCTGGTATGAGGTTTGAGGTAGCACAATAAGAGATGCTGATATTTGATTACATAAATAAGTTAATTTCACGATTCACTCAACATGTGCAAAATAGCCTGGGATGAAAATATTACACACTAAAACATAGTTCAACATGCAGAAATATTTCTACCTGATATCTTCATTACATTGTGTGAAACTAAAAGAATCAAACAAATAGGTGCACATAAAAGTGGTCAGTATTCTTGGTATCTGCACACATCATAATGATGAAAAAAAGACAATTGAAACTCAATTGCAATATCTTTCTGGAGAACCTGACTCACTTACTCAAGATAACCCACAGACCTTAGTCTGAGCAGTTCATGTAGTTTACCATTTTAAATCGAGATCGTTAAATAGCCTGACTAGTATAATTTGAAAAATATGTAATTTAGATTTTGGGGGAAACTGTCCATAGGCAAAACATTTTTATATGCATTTTTATTTTACTCCTACTCTTTTACTAATACTTACTTACTGTACTAATAATGAGGTTAGTAACTGCACATGTGTTAAAAGTAAAACACAACCCTTAAATGCAGTATGTGGTGTGTTTTCTTGAGAGCCCTGTTTTGTTTTAAATGTGTACCAGATTCAGTACAATGGTGGCAGAACCACAGACTAGAAGCACGTTCATCCAATCTGCGATCCAACTACTGAGAGCAAATGGGTTTGATGGGCTAAACCTTGACTGGAGGTTCCCTGGAGGACCTGGAAGCCAACCACAAGACAAGCAGAGATTCACACTGCTGTGCAAGGTCAGATCCTGAATTTATCTTCTGGGAGAGACGCTGTCAGAAATATACCATACTGAATACACCTATATGAAAATATAACTGGATTTTTAACGGAGACTGAACCATGTTTCTGTGTTGTGTAGGAGCTCAAGGAGGCCTTTGTGGCTGAAGGAACATCAACTAGCAGATTATTGGTCACTGCTAGTGTCTCTGCTGAGAAAGCAATCATCGATGCCAGTTATGAAGTCAAACAGATTGCCACGTAAAACTATTTTATAATAATTCTTAATTCTCAATAATTAGCTGCTGTCGTGTTTTGTTAAACGTGATCTCCTCTGCATTTCATCAGGCATCTGGATTTCATCAATGTGTTGACATTTGACTTTCACGGCCCCTGGGAAAGTGTCACAGGACATCACAGCCCCTTATTCAAGAGAGCCCAAGACACTGGAAATGAAACCTACTTGAACACTGTAAGTACAGGGATTCATGTTTCAACTGCTTAAAAACCTTCCTACTTCGAGACGTCCTTATATCTTAATTGTTTAGTTTTCTCGACATTACAGGACTTTGCCATGCAGTACTGGCAGGACCAGGGAGTACCTCCAGAAAAGCTAAACTTGGGGTTGGCGGCATATGGGCGTGCTTTTGACCTGTCCTCTGCATCCAGTGGTCCTGGTGCACCAGCCAGTGGTCCTGGGGAAGAAGGCTGCTACACTGGTGAAGAAGGATTCTGGGCCACTTACGAGGTAAAACAGCAAGCTGTGAATATTATTAGTTATATAAAAAGACTTATTATAGGCTAACCCATTTTACTCTATTTGGTGTGACACATTTCGTTCTGAATGAATACATTGGATCTAAATATTATATTCTTACCATTCTTTTCAGACTTGCCTTTATATTAAAGGGGCTAATACCCAGCTGATTGCTGATCAGAAAGTTCCATTTGCCATCACAGAAAATCAGTGGGTTGGATTTGACAACAACGAGAGCATTACAATTAAGGTAGTCATCTGTTCAGTTCAAACTGTTTGTTCAATCATTCCTTTGCAAATGGCTGGTTGTACTCACTCTGGTGAAATAAATATGTTGTCAACATGACGTCAGCTGTTAAAATGTGTTGTTCCTCATCCTCTCAGGCCGATTATCTAAAAACTAAGAACTTTGGAGGAGCCGTTGTCTGGTCTCTGGACCTGGATGACACCACAGGACAGTTCTGTAAAATGGGCAAATGCCCTTTCATCAGCCAGCTGCATACCCTCCTGGTTCCAGGTAACCGAAATGCATTTACATCATACCCTGTCATAGCAGGACTGGACATTAAGCTTTTTTACCGAACTACTTTAAGGTATTTTATTTGCCGGATAGCCAAAGTTACTTGTCCAAAATAGAAAATACAGGGTTATTAAAAAATAAATAAAGTTTGAAAGATTTGGGCAAAACATAAATCTTCATGTTATCCTTTAACTTTGATAATGTTGTCTATAGTGGTTATTTGCATAAAACAAGTTTTAATCATGTATTATAAGATGCTTAGAACTAGTGTTATGAAGTTAAAGAGTCTAAATAATATCTCTAGTATGTATATGATATTGCTGTATCAAACATTTGCATTAATTTAAGTTTCTGGCCAATAACTACAGTTTACAAGATTACATATGAAGGCATCATGATAATGTTTTAATTTACCCTCACTCAATAATCATTTTTACTGTTTCGAGCTTGAACACACAATAATGTAACTGAATGAAACCTTCATACAGTTGCTGTTAACCCTAACCCTAACCCTACTCTTTTATGAGCAGAACTGTGCTACGGAGACCCCGAGCAGGCGGCAGAAAAGCTGTTCACCGTGATTAATCTGAGCACCAGCATTGAAATTAATTTACAATATAAAAGGCCTATGTGTCTGAATAAGTTAGTTCCAAATGTCGCTATGCTTTTAGCTCCGTTATTTAGCCTGAGTGGACTCTGCTGCCCCAGCTGCTCAAAGCTGGCAGGAGGAGAGCTCCGTTAACCTGAAATAACGTTGCTAGTTTCAATGGATTTCTTCTTGTTCACAAAGAAGCATTTTCATGGTGAATAGAAAACATTAATGGTAATCTCCGGATTACGGATGTTTACTGTATATCTGTATATAAAGATTACATTTATTTTTCACATACCCGATAGGACAACTGCATGATGCATTCCAATGGCCTTAAACCCTCCATAGAGTGACTGTTTTGTGTGTATTTGATTAAATGCCGTTAGCATTGAGTATTTAGATTATATATACTACATTTTATTATGAAGAAAGCAAATATGTGCTCTTTCTATTAAGACATTTTTGCAGCCATACTCGAGTATATAAAAATATTATGTGATGATCAAACTGTTTAAAAAGCATTTAACACAGTGTCTGACTCTCTTCTTTTAGATTTTCCTAGCATCAACACAACAACTCCCCCTACAACGACCACAACACTTCCTCCTACAACGACCACAACAACTCCCCCTACAACGACCACAACACTTCCTCCTACCACAACAACTCCCCCTACAACGACCACAACACTTCCTCCTACCACAACAACTCCCCCTACAACGACCACAACACTTCCCCCTACAACGACCACAACACTTCCTCCTACAACGACCACAACAACTCCCCCTACAACGACCACAACACTTCCTCCTACCACAACAACTCCCCCTACAACGACCACAACACTTCCTCCTACAACGACCACAACACTTCCTCCTACAACGACCACAACAACTCCCCCTACAACGACCACAACACTTCCTCCTACAACGACCACAACAACTCCCCCTACAACGACCACAACACTTCCTCCTACCACAACAACTCCCCCTACAACGACCACAACACTTCCTCCTACAACGACCACAACAACTCCCCCTACCACGACCACAACACTTCCCCCTACCACGACCACAACACTTCCCCCTACCACGACCACAACACTTCCCCCTACAACGACCACAACAACTCCCCCTACAACGACCACAACACTTCCCCCTACCACGACCACAACAACTCCCCCTACCACGACCACAACACTTCCCCCTACCACAACGATGCCGACTACCACAACAGCTCCCACTACCACAACGATGCCGACTACCACAACAGCTCCCACTACCACTACGATGCCGACTACCACAACAGCTCCCACTACCACTACGATGCCGACTACCACGAACCCCCCTACCACAACATCTCCCACTCAAGGATCTGGAAACCCTTGTACAGGACAGGAGGCCGGTAGTCACTTTGCCGATCCTGCTAACCCAAACCAATTCTACCAATGTACAAATACAGGATTTTTCATCTTGCCATGCGGTAATGGTTTGATCTTTAGTGACGTTACCGGAGCCTGTAGCCATACCTCGTAATATTTTAACTCATTAACAAATGTGTGTGTGTGGGGAGGGGAGGGAGGGGGGGCACACGACCACAACACTTCCCCCTACCACGACCACAACACTTCCCCCTACCACGACCACAACACTTCCCCCTACAACGACCACAACACTTCCCCCTACCACGACCACAACACTTCCCCCTACCACGACCACAACACTTCCCCCTACCACGACCACAACACTTCCCCCTACAACGACCACAACACTTCCCCCTACCACGACCACAACACTTCCCCCTACCACGACCACAACACTTCCCCCTACCACGACCACAACAACTCCCCCTACCACGACCACAACACTTCCCCCTACCACGACCACAACTCCCCCTACAACGACCACAACACTTCCCCCTACCACGACCACCACAACTCCCCCTACCACAACATCACCCACTACCATATCAACAAATACAATTACTCAGTCTGCAGGATCTGGAAACCCTTGTACAGGAAAGACTGGTGGGCACTTTGCTAATCCCGCTAACCAAACACAGTTCTACCAATGTACAAGTGTAGGATCTTTCCTCCATGACTGCCGTCCTGGTTTGGTCTTTAGTGATGTTGATGTAACCTGCATCCGTCCCTCGGTGTAAGTGGTAATATTTTTCCTCATTAACAAATGAGGGGGTATTTTTTTCTGATTCTTCACTGTTGAGATAAATATAAAAGAAATGCTTTAAGATTCATCAATGCAACTTGTAGTGTATTTACAATTGTCTCTTAATTGAAGGTGTATCTAAATTATTCTGGTGTGCATGTTGTAGTTTTTGCACTGCCATAATTACTTAATTATATGGCTGTTGCATATACTTAAGTATGTGGTGGTTGCATATCTATTTTATTTTATGTGTATCTAACACTGTTGTATGGGTTTTCTTTCTTGTTAATTTAATTTAGCTATTGGGAGATTTGTCCAACATAACGACACAGATGTTGCATATATTCACATACTGTGCATGTAAATACATACAAATACATGTTACTAAATGTATAAGTTAATAATGTTAAATTTATAAAATACTATAAGAAATAACTTCTCTGACTCACATACATCTTTGACTGTTGGTTCTCTCTCCCCATCTCTCCCATGTGTGACTACCTCACTCGAGTCAAGGGAAATGCTTATCGGAATACACATATTTGATTTACAATGCATGTAACTGGTCGGTGTGTTTCCTGGACCACCAAACAAGTGCTGTAAAGGCTAGAAAAGCTGCACTGGTTAAAATAGAAGTGCTCCATCAAAATGTTATAATCAGACAATCGATTATTTATCGGTTATAGGTCCAGGTCCGGAGACAATGTTGCCTGGCTTATTAGTGACCGCTGCCATAAACTAATGTTTGAGGTAATAAATCAAATGAGAATGAAGGTAACGTTCTCATGGACTTCTATAGAATCAGATCCATAACAGCTCCAATAACATTACTTATGTACTAAACTGCTCCCCTACATTAGTCTACTGAAATAACTGAACATGCTTACATATGCATGCTTCACTATATAATTCTTAAAATAAAAGGTGCATCACTAAAAGCTATCATCTGTTAATTCTTCCCTGTTTAGAGAAAAAAGTTCTGTCGTCTTTCCTCTATTGTCAAGCTCTTGGTTTTAAACTAAACAAAAAAACAAAAATTGTGAGCAAATTCAACTGCCTTAACAAATCCAAATTAATTTTAAAGATTCAGACAGTGATAGTAAAGAATTATTTAAAAACCTCTTTACTTGATCACCAGGAGGAAATACAAATGACCATTCAGCATTACTACAGAAAGAAACATCTTTTTATATTTTCTGTTATCAGCAGCCAAATTTAATGTATGCAGTAATTTAAATAATAATGTCAAGTGCAATACTATTAGCAGCCCAAAAACATTTTTGTATCCGTCATCTAAAAAAATTTGACCATCATGAATTAAATTGTTTTCAATTACAACAAAATCATTATCACAAAAGCAGAAGAGCATTTGTAATTTGATCAGAACAAGGTCATCTTGATTGTACTGTCTCGTCAACAGTTCTTCCAACTTGTAAACAACAATCTGATTACCAGTAACAGCAGGGTAGCCACTCTCACACTGCTTTGCACGGTTTCCATGAAGAGGTCCACTAATCATCCAGTCCAATAGGGTTCTTACTGCGTATGATCTCTCTCCTCGACTGTTGATCACTTCCCATGGTTCCATTAACTTTGAGGTGTGTGTCCCAATCAACAAATCAACATCAGCGTAAATACGAGGAATGTCTCCTTCAGGTAAGTCCAATTTGACAACTCTTCTTCAGTAATTATATTGTTTGTCAACACTGACATTTTCTTTTGCTCACTAAAATTAAAAAGTTTGTACGATTTTGTTTCCCTTTGTATAATAAACATTGACAGGTAAGATTGAAAGGAATGCTCCCAACAGTTCCTTTGGCTGATCTTCACCTTTAATCCTTTCCCTTTTCTCAATGTGAAGAATGCTGGAATGATTTTGGTTGCAAACTTTGCAAGATATGCGTTTATTGCAATTCTTGCTCATGTGTCCTGTGTGCATGCAACCAAACCGACCCCCTTTCTCTTTCAGAAAGTCCAACTTTTCCCGATGCGTTCTTTTTCTTAACTGTGGACAGTGCTCCAATGCATGTCCATGCATACAATAGAAACGGGAAACAATATTAGAAACTGTAGGTGACACACTTTGTGTTTGAGTCTGAATGCTTTTCTTGGTTGCACTCACAGCTGGGTCAGTAGACATAAAGACAGCAGTTGCAAAGCTATTTCTTTTGAACTATGTCTTGTTGTCTCCTTTATTTACACCACCTTGAGTGTCCTGGATGTCACCAAAGATAGGGTCAGAAACGATTTTGACTTGGTACTCAATAAACTTGATAATGTCTCCAAAGCCAGATCTGCGGCCTTGGGTTTCAGAGATGTCACATGCAGTTGCTCTCCACTTCTCTCTGTGCTTGTAAGGAAGTTTATGCATTGTTTTCGGGTTTGCTGGCATATTGAGTTCATCTAAGTATTGCAATTCCTCCATAGCATTGCAACACTCTCTTATGTTATCACAGTCAAAAACGGTGCTCGTGCCAATCCGGCAATCCGCATGACCTCTTGGCCCTACGCCCCAAAGTGGTGGGAGGTCCAACAAAACAAAACAAAATGGCTCTTACACTATTTGACTCCTGAATCCAGTGCAGCGATTTTGATCGTATATGCCCAATGAAACTAAATGTTATGTTGTGTGGTGCTGCTGAAGTGTTGTGTCTTATTTGTGTTATTTCTTCTATTATTCTGGTCACTTATAGATATCAATATGTATTCTAGCAATTACAACCAACTGACAGCTGACAATGTGAGATGATATTATGATGAACAGAAAGAACCTCCTTAACAGACAGAAATGTGAACAAAGGGCCTGTCATGAAGTGACTTTGATTTGTGATGGCACATTCCGTCAGCACATAAAAACATTGCAGTAATTATCCCCACCCTAGTTAACTGCCACGCCCTGTCAGTGAACTGACTTAAACCTTAAGGTGCAGCAAGACATCCGTCAGTTTTCAGTCACAGTGGAGAGAGAGTGTACGATCCAATCACCATTATATATTTGTAAGTATCTCTTTAATTCTGATTTTAACAAACCACATGAGAGATGCATGCCATTGTGAATTTGTGTTCAATGAAACTAAATGCTATGTTGTGTGGTCCTGTTGAAGTGTCATGTCTGATTTGTGTTATAGGTGTCAAAATGTACAATATGACAGTGACAAGTGTCTTTAAACTGCTAAAATACTCAAGACCATTTTGTAGCCACTTACTGATGCTGTTGGCTTTGCCTCTGTTTGCTTTGCCTCTGTTTGCTTTGCCTCTGTTTGCTTTGCCTCTGTTTGCTTTGCTACTGTTTGCTTTGCTACTGTTAACTGTGCCTGAAAAATTTGAATTTCACCATCATGACTACTGGACACCTTTTTTTAAGCTCTGAAGTGTGTCCCTGATTTATCCTGATTGTGTAGATTAAAATTAGATTATAAATTAAAGTAACAGATTTTCAGAAGTGAATTCAAAGCTTCCCCTGTGACACAATTGTACATGGTTTGCAACAGCCTCCCTCATGTTGGATAAACATTTCTAAACAACATGTATCACATAGTCATGACAGACATTAATGAGACTGGTTAACTTAGAGCGAAAGTTGCAATGTGAAATCTCCAGTGATATGCTGCAGTTTAGTGTAACTACACTTTGTATGGCAAACAAAGGTTTCTCATTAGAAAGTGGAAATACACAGTATTAAGTCAATAAGGCAGCTTGAATAGCAAATGGATGGTTCTGTTACCGTCTGTCTAATTTTAATCAATACATTTTCTGAGTGACATTTCTAAATCTTACTGCGAAGTAAAATTAATCAGAATTTGAGGAAAAGAAAAACAAATAGTATGGGTACTGATGTAGGATAAATTAAATACTTGACATGCGACAGGCAACAGTTTAAAAGTGCTAAATTCCAAAAGCAGAGCATATTATTGGGGGATTGTCTTGAATCAGTGGGTGGGCGTTATCCTTCTGCATCAAGGTTATGAGCAATATCCATCATATGAATGGAATGCAGAGCAACAACATTCAGCTAGCTAGTTGGGCAGACGAAGCGGTTTCATAGCTATGGGGACACACGTACTGGGCCTCTGCATATTAAACATTTCTGTCTATTTCTTCTGCTTATCTACAGAGTGCCAACATGTGCAAGCTCACTCTAATTACAGGTAAGGTGTGCTTGCCAAACTATTGTTAACAGAAAGGGTTCCTCCCTCCAAATAACAAAATCATATTATCTCACTTACTTCCAGTGGTAAATAGATATGCAGACACGTTCTTTGTTTTCTGTTGTGTTCTTTGTATGTTTTAAATGGAATTTGGTGTGTGATGCCACTGAAAATGTTATTTTAGAAAATTATCTTTCTAGAAATATTATACCTATTACTCTGGATAATCCACTCAACACACACACACAGTGCTGATTATCCAGAATACACATAGATGTCAATTTTTTTTAATAAACAAAAAAGATGTCCCTTCACCTCCAATGTATTTGGGTGGCTAAAGAAATCGTCTTGATTTATCTCATTAACCCGGACAAATAAAACCAAACCTAACTGTAAAGCTTGAGACTAGTAGAAGTAAATGAGAAAACCTGTGGATCTTTTTAATTTATTTTGTCATTTGGGTGAACTGACTGTTAAGCTTGATTTTTAACCCAATACTAACCAGTCTGTTACTTTGAAGGTCTCTGTTTGGTGTTCGCCAGCTTTGGTAAGTATATAACATGAATTAATCATAATCGACAGTCTTATTAGTAGATGAGGAATGACTAATTCAAACCATCATCATGTTCTTCCATGTTTCAGCCTCCTCCACCAGGCTGGTGTGTTACTACAACAGTGAGGCTGAGAATAGAGGGGGAGATGGGAAGTTCACAATTTCAGATATCGATCCAAAGAAGTGTACACATCTGATATATGCCTTTTCTGACATTAACAACGCAAATGAGCTGGTGCCCAGCACTGCAACTGACGTACAACGCTATCAGTCATTCACAGGCCTCAAAGCCAGGTCAGTGCTTTAGCATATGCATTTTGTGGAAATTATGTTGATTTTGTGTTTCGTCAAACAATCATAAAATCTTTATGCACCCACAGCAATCCACAGCTCAAAACCCTGTTGGCGGTTGGAGGCTTGACCTTCAACAAACAGAAGTAAGTTACTTACAAAAACATGAATTTGTGTCCGTGCAAAGACAAATGGAAGCAGCACTTCAACATGCTGCTTTTTTGCTGGTATGAGGTTTGAGGTAGCACAATAGGAGATGCTGATATTTGATTACATAAATAAGTTAATTTCACGATTCACTCAACATGTGCAAAATAGCCTATGAAATGAAAATAAAACATAGTTCAACATGCAGAAATATTTCTACCTGATATCTTCATTACATTATGTGAAACAAAAAGCAGGTTGCTGGAAAAAAATAGGTGCACATAAAAGTGGTCAGTATTCACGGTAGCTACAAACACCATATGGATTTGGTGTTTTATATTAAAGCAAAAAAGTACAAATGAAACAAATCAAGACTGTTGGCTGTGAATAGATGAGAGAGAACAAACATGTAAAAAAAATACGTACAATATTACTTATAACCATGTAAAGCCCAAAAAAAATTAAATAAAAGAAACTTAATTGCAATATCTTTCCAGATTGTGTCTATGGCTGTATATTTATCTTGGCACATATTACTTAGTGCTTTGTGTTTCTCTTTTTGTTGTTAAAACACAACCCTTAAATGCAGTATGTGGTGTGTTTTCTTGAGAGCCCTGTTTTGTTTTAAATGTGTACCAGATTCAGTACAATGGTGGCAGAACCACAGACTAGAAGCACGTTCATCCAATCTGCAATCAAACTACTGAGAGCAAATGGGTTTGATGGGCTAAACCTTGACTGGAGGTTCCCTGGAGGACCTGGAAGCCAACCACAAGACAAGCAGAGATTCACACTGCTGTGCAAGGTCAGATCCTGAATTTATCTTCTGGGAGAGGTGCTGTCAGAGATATGCCATACTGAATAAACCTATATGAAAATATAACATGATGTTTAACGGAGACTGAACCATGTTTCTGTGTTGTGTAGGAGCTCAAGGAGGCCTTTGTGGCTGAAGGAACATCAACTAGCAGATTATTGGTCACTGCTAGTGTCTCTGCTGAGAAAGCAATCATCGATGCCAGTTATGAAGTTGAACAGATTGCCACGTAAAACTATTTTATAGTAATTCTTAATTCTCAATAATTAGCTGCTGTCGTGTTTTGTTAAACGTGATCTCCTCTGCATTTCATCAGGCATCTGGATTTCATCAATGTGTTGACATTTGACTTTCACGGCCCGTGGGAAAGTGTCACAGGACATCACAGCCCCTTATTCAAGAGAGCCCAAGACACTGGAAACGAAACCTACTTGAACACTGTAAGTACAGGGATTCATATTTCAACTGCTTAAAAACCTTCCTACTTCGAGACGTCCTTATATCTTAATTGTTTAGTTTTCTCAACATTACAGGACTTTGCCATGCGGTACTGGCGGGACCAGGGAGTACCTCCAGAAAAGCTAAACTTGGGGTTGGCGGCATATGGGCGTGCTTTTGACCTGTCCTCTGCATCCAGTGGTCCTGGTGCACCAGCCAGTGGTCCTGGGGAAGAAGGCTGCTACACTGGTGAAGAAGGATTCTGGGCCTCTTACGAGGTAAAACAGCAAGCTGTGAATAGTATTAGTAAATATAAAACGTCTTATTATAGGCTAAACCATTTTACTCTATTTGTTGTGACATATGAATACATTGGATCTAAATATTATATTCTTACCGTTCTTTTCAGACTTGCCTTTATATTGAAGGGGTTAATACCCAGCTGATTGCTGATCAGAAAGTTCCATTTGCCATCACAGAAAATCAGTGGGTTGGATTTGACAACAACGAGAGCATTACAATTAAGGTAGTCATCTGTTCAGTTCAAACTGTTTGTTCAATCATTCCTTTGCAAATGGCTGGTTGTACTCACTCTGGTGAAATAAATATGTTGTCAACATGACGTCAGCTGTTAAAATGTGTTGTTCCTCATCCTCTCAGGCCGATTACCTAAAAACTAAGAACTTTGGAGGAGCCGTTGTCTGGTCTCTGGACCTGGATGACACCACAGGACAGTTCTGTAAAATGGGCAAATGCCCTTTCATCAGCCAGCTGCATACCCTCCTGGTTCCAGGTAACCGAAATGCATTTACATCATACCCTGTCATAGCAGGACTGGACATTAAGCTTTTTCACCGAACTACTTTAAGGTATTTTATTTGCCGGATAGCAAAATGTACATGTCCAAAATAGAAAATATAGGGTTATTATAAAATAAAGATTCTTGTTAACTTTGATACTCTTATCTATAGTGGTTATTTGCATAAAAAAAAGTTTCAAATTAAATTAAGGAGTCTAAATGATATCTCTAATATATATTTTAAATTGCTGTCAAAACTTCTCCTTCAAACATTTGCATTGATTCAAGTTTCTGGCCAATAACTAGTTTACAAGATTACATTTGAAGACATCATGATAATGTTGCAATTTACCCTCACTCAAACCAAATTGTTACTGTTTCGAGCTTGAACACACTATAATGTAACTGAATGAAACCTTTGTACAGTCCCTGTTCGCTCCTTTATAAGCAAAACTGTGCTACGGAGACCCCGAGCTGGCGGCAGAAAAGCCGTTCAATGTGATTAATTTGAGCACCAGCATTGTAATTAACTTACAATATAATAGCCTATGTGTCTGAATAAGTTATTTCCAAATGTTGCTATGCTTTTAGCTCTGTTATTTAGCCTGCGTGGACTCTGCTGCCCACCAGCTCCTCAAAGCTGGCAGGAGGAGAGCTCCGTTAACCTGAAATAACGTTGCTAATTTCAATGGATTTCTTCTTGTTCACAAAGAAGCATTTTCATGATGAATAGAAATCATTAATGGTGATCTCCCGAGTGCAGATTTTTACTGTATATCAGTATATACAGATTACATTTATTTTTCACATGCACATACAAGTGCATGATGCATTCCAATGGCCTGAACTCAGAGTTTACTTGACAAGGGCAAGCGGGCAACTCTTAATGTTAGGTGACGTTTTTGTGTGTGTATTTGATTGAATGCCATCACATTAACGATGTTGACAACCACAACAGCTCCCACAACAATGCCGACTACCACAACAGCTCCCACTACCACAACGATGCCGACTACCACAACAGCTCCCACCACCACAACGATGCCGACTACCACAACAGCTCCCACCACCACAACAATGCTGACTACCACAACAGCTCCCACCACCACAACGATGCCGACTACCACAACAGCTCCCACTACCACAACAATGCTGACTACCACAACAGCTCCCACTACCACAACGATGCCGACTACCACAACAGCTCCCACCACCACAACGATGCCGACTACCACAACAGCTCCCACCACCACAACAATGCTGACTACCACAACAGCTCCCACCACCACAACGATGCCGACTACCACAACAGCTCCCACCACCACAACAATGCTGACTACCACAACAGCTCCCACCACCACAACGATGCCGACTACCACAACAGCTCCCACTACCACAACGATGCCGACTACCACAACAGCTCCCACTACCACAACAATGCCGACTACCACAACAGCTCCCACCACCACAACGATGCCGACTACCACAACAGCTCCCACTACCACAACGATGCCGACTACCACAACAGCTCCCACTACCACAACGATGCCGACTACCACAACAGCTCCCACTACCACAACGATGCCGACTACCACAACAGCTCCCACCACCACAACGATGCCGACTACCACAACAGCTCCCACTACCACAACGATGCCGACTACCACAACAGCTCCCACTACCACAACGATGCCGACTACCACAACAGCTCCCACCACCACAACGATGCCGACTACCACAACAGCTCCCACTACCACAACGATGCCGACTACCACAACAGCTCCCACTACCACAACGATGCCGACTACCACAACAGCTCCCACCACCACAACGATGCCGACTACCACAACAGCTCCCACTACCACAACGATGCCGACTACCACAACAGCTCCCACTACCACAACGATGCCGACTACCACAACAGCTCCCACTACCACAACAATGCCGACTACCACAACAGCTCCCACCACCACAACGATGCCGACTACCACAACAGCTCCCACTACCACAACGATGCCGACTACCACAACAGCTCCCACCACCACAACAGCTCCCACTACCACAACAGCTCCCACCACCACAATGATGCCGACTACCACAACAGCTCCCACTACCACAACAATGCCGACTACCACAACAGCTTCCACTACCACAACGATGCCAACTACCACAACAGCTTCCACCACCACAACAGCTCCCACTACCACAACAGCTCCCACCACCACAATGATGCCGACTACCACAACAGCTCCCACTACCACAACAATGCCGACTACCACAACAGCTTCCACTACCACAACGATGCCAACTACCACAACAGCTTCCACCACCACAATGATGCCAACTACCACAACGATGCCGACTACCACAACAGCTCCCACTACCACAACAATGCAGACTACCACAACAGCTCCCACTACCACAACAATGCAGACTACCACAACAGCTCCCACTACCACAACGATGCCGACTACCACAACAGCTCCCACTACCACAACGATGCCGACTACCACAACGATGCCGACTACCACAACAGCTCCCACTACCACAACGATGCCGACTACCACAACAGCTTCCACCACCACAACGATGCCAACTACCACAACGATGCAGACTACCACAACAGCTCCCACTACCACAACAGCTCCCACTACCACAACAATGCCGACTACCACAACAGCTCCCACCACCACAACGATGCCGACTACCACAACAGCTCCCACTACCACAACGATGCCGACTACCACAACAGCTCCCACCACCACAACAGCTCCCACTACCACAACAATGCCGACTACCACAACAGCTCCCACCACCACAACGATGCCGACTACCACAACAGCTCCCACTACCACAACGATGCCGACTACCACAACAGCTCCCACCACCACAACAGCTCCCACCACCACAACAATGCCGACTACCACAACAGCTCCCACTACCACAACGATGCCGACTACCACAACAGCTCCCACCACCACAACGATGCCGACTACCACAACAGCTCCCACTACCACAACGATGCCGACTACCACAACAGCTCCCACTACCACAACGATGCAGACTACCACGAACCCCCCTACCACAACATCTCCCACTCAAGGATCTGGAAACCCTTGTACAGGACAGCCGGTCGGTCAGCACTTTGCCAATCCTGCTAACCCAAACCAATTCTACCAATGTACAAATACAGGATTTGTCATCTTTTCATGCGCCGGTGGTTTGATCTTTAGTGACGCTATCAACGCCTGTACCCATCCCTAGTAATATTTTTCCTCATTAACAAATGTGTGTGTGTATACATACATAAGAAATGATTTAAAATTCATCAATGAAACACTGTATTTACAATTGTCTCTGAATTGAAGGTGTATCTAAATCATATTTACTTAATTATATGGCTGTTACATATACTTATATATGTGGTGGTTGCATATCTATTTTATTATATGTGTATCTAACACTATTGTATTTTTCTTGTTAATTTAATTTAGCTATTGGGAAATGTGTCCTCCATAATGACACAGATGTTGCATATATTCACATACTGTGCATGTAAATAAATAAAAATACATGTTACTAAATGTATAAGTTAATAATGTTGAATTTATAAAATACTATAAGCTTCATTGACAATTTTTTCAATGTGAAAACTTCTGACTCACATACATCTTTGACTATTGGGTCTCTCTCCCCGTCTCTCCTATGTGTGACTATCTCACGCGAGTAAGGGAAATGCTTATCAGAATACTTATATTTGATTGGCAGAGTAGCATCACGTGAGATTATTTACAATGCATGGAACTGGTCGGTGTGTTTCCTGGACCGCGAAACAGGTGCCGTAAAGGCTAGAAAAGCTGTGCAGGTTAAAATAAAAGCGCTCCATCAGTTTTATAATTCTCAATTATTTATCGGTTATAGGTCCAGGTCCGGAGACAGCACTCTTTTTCCAATTGCTCCAATAACATTACTTATGTACTAACTGCTCCCCTACATTAAACTACTAAAATAACTGAAAATGCTTAAGCATGCTTTACTATATAGTTCTTAAAATTCAGGTGTAGTACTAAAAGCTATTGTCTATCATGTTAATTCTTCCCTGTTTAGAGAAAAGGGCTACGTTGTCTATGCCTCCTTTCCTCTATTCCTTGTTATGCTAATTGTAATAAAGTGTCTTGAATGACTCCCAGAAGGAGTGTAGACTTGTTTTTGTTCTTGTTTCATACATTTTGGGGAAATTGTGCTTTTGTAAGTGTATTGTGTAATGTTTTAATCCTTGCATGTCTTAAAATTGTGTGCAAATTTAACTTTTTTAATAGAAAGCAGCATCTTTTTATATTTGCTGTTATCAGCAGCCAAAATGTATTCATGCACTCATTTAATTCATGTTATTATATACTATCATCATTTCAAGTACAACAATATTATTAGCAGCCCAACAAAAAAGTTCTCATAAAATTTGAATCATGATTAAAACATTTTAGAATCATTACAACACTATCATAAAATCATTATCACAAATGCAGAAGAGGTCCACAAAGTAATTTCATTTGTCATTTTATCAGAACAAGGTCAATACTGTATGTCAAACAAGATTAAAGAGTCTTTTAATGTAAATCTATGGAAAATGATACCGCCAGGATCTAAAATGTAGAATTATTCAGATTCACAATTATAAAAACAATTTAGTGACCAATACACTGAGTCAAGATCCCGTAATTATTCAGATTACTAATAACACAGACTTTTGGATTGCATTTTACCCATATGGTCTATTCCTTAGAGTTCATGCATAGAGCTGTGAGGCTTAGGGAGCTTCTGAATGTCACAGTTTTTAATCAGACTGAAGTAAAACAATACAAGCTCCTCGTAGTTCTTTTTGGAAATCCGTTCATTGATGCCATGGAATCTAAAAAAAAAAAAGGAAGAAAAACCTTTATACAATTTCCTTGTGCTTTTTTTGCAGGATACTTTATTGATGATGCTTTTTAAAATCACCAAAGCGTGAGTGGCAAACGTGAGTGGCAAACTGGATTTAAAGTTGGTTCCATACATAAAACTCTTAACAACATTATAGTTGTTCAACCAGGACTATCTGAACAAGTAGGTGATCCCATTGCATCACAAGTTTGTGACATAAAAGTGTCACAAACCACTGACAAACCACAAACAGCAGAAAGCTCTTTTGTTCATTTTGCTGGATAATACTCTGTTCAATCAGTTTATTATACTGCAGCAGGCTTTAATAAGACTATTTGTATCCAATATTAGAAAAACTAGATCCTTACCTTTGAGCATCACCTGGTTTAAACCAGATAGGAGTGAAGCGATAAATATCATTCGTCAGGTCTTTAAAGTGTCGACTGTCTGTGTTCCCAATACAGATACCTGAACATACAAACATATCAGTTATTGAATATTTAGATTTTACCAACCGCATTGTTATACAATTGCGTCCGTCTGGATTCTACCTGGAGCAACTGTAACGGTTGGAAACATGTCCAACACAGTTTTCTTAATGATCTGGTAGCCAAACGACTTCTCATCCATAGAGCTCACAGGCAAGGGGTCAAATCCATCAACAAGCTCTAGCTTCACTCGTTGGTCCCCCACTGTGGACTGGATTAGGTCCAGGACCTAGATGTGACAGCAAACATTGAACTCAACTCAAAATATTCATGGAGACATAAGGAATTCTCAAAAAAGGAGTATCAAACTTCTGACTACCTCTTGGAGGGACTGTGCTGAGTGGATTCGTAGATTTACATAAGCTTCAGCGAGGGATGGGATGATATTCACCTACAAGGTGGGAAATAATTTAGGTTTGTGCTCAGGAAAACTGAAAGGCTTGCAATCTAATTCACAATAAATATCTGTGAATCATTCTATATTTCATGATTAATTACGGTACCTTAACTCCTGCATTAAACATGGTGACTGCTGTGGTTGTCCTTACAAAAGCATTAGTGTCTGGTTTTCTTTCAAGTACCCTGTAACATAAAACATGATAAATTAATTATTCCAATGGTCACAACCAGAAGAAAACATGCTAAATTAATTGTAGGACATAGTTACCTGCCTAAGAGTGGGGCAAAGAGCCACAAATTTGACATTATGAACTTCATTGGAAGTCCGAACTGAAAACAAAAAATTTGTAACTGCGTAACAACAGAAAAGATCTAGTATGCTATTAAAAGTGATGGCAATGATGGTTCCTCTTACCTTGTGCGCCAGATGCTCAAATGTTCCACGTTCAGGCCCAAGACCAAATAATCTTGGCATAGGGTTCTCCTCTAGTCTGAGGCAATAGCATGACACAATTTAAGTATTAGATTTAGTTTGAAGAGTGATTTTAAAAAAAACTAGACTGTAGCTAAACATATTTAGAATTCTTAAAATTAAGAGTTTAAAAAAATATATATATTAAATTTGAAAAAAGAAAATCACCTTTTGACTGCTGCAGCCAAGATCCCAATGCTGGTCTCACTGGGAGGCATTGAGGAGTGACCAGGAGCCATAAGCACACTAAGCTTTACAGTCGCCGAACCCTTTTCACTTATCCCAATTCTACAAAGCAAGTACAACACAAACAAAATTATCACCTATATCATTTTGTATACAATTTAATGGAGACATGCAATTTTATGCTATGCTTGCGAGTTTGTTGTGATGTCAGGTTTGGTCCAATTGTTTGCATTTAACATGTAAAGTTTGTAAACTAAATATCATGTTTCCACAAGAGCATAACAGGTTCTCACAGTGCAGCGGGTCCTTCAAGGCCACTGATGACCCCATCAAGTACAGCCAGGCCCTCGTCCAGGACAAACGACAGCTGCACTCCACGCTGCTTCAGTACACGCACTATGTTCATTGCCCCCTTGTAACCACTGACCTTTAAAAAAAAAGAAGGAAAATGATACAGACATTGATAATAGTTTAAATTGTATCTAGGTTCACAATTTCAAAGAGTAGGAGTTTTGATGAATATCTTAGGTACTTCTTCATCATGACCGAGACCAATGTAAAATCCTCTCCGTGGAGCAAAGCCTTTTATCAGTAAGTACTCCAGTGCCTGAAGAATTCCCTGAAAAAAATAAAGAATTTTGGATTAGTCTGGTTGGCCCATGAAAAGATAATAATTCATCTCTGTAATAGAAAGGTCCTACAAAATATAACATGTTCTCGCACCATTAAAGAGCCTTTGTCGTCTATGGTCCCTCTACCGTAGATGAAGCCATCTATCTCTTTGGCAGAAAATGGTGGGGCCTCCCAGCCATCCGATTCTGAGGCAGGTACCACATCTATGTGGGCCAGCAGCATGTATGGCACCAGGTCAGACTGCAATCCTTGCACCCAAAACAAGTGGCTGTAGTTGGCCACCAATTCATGACGAACCAAGCTTGAAGAGAAAACTGTTGGGAAGGCTGACACAGGAAGAAGAGTACAAGCTTAAAAAGGGTGAACCCCATCTTTTTATGAATTAAGGTCAGTTTAATATTTAGCCTATATTTAAAAGAAGAAGAGAAAGTGTATAACATCATGTGTAGAGGAGCAGGAAAGTCTGCAAAGATCTCCAACAATGTGATTAGGCATGAGGGCCGAAACATGGGCCTAACAACAACAAGATGATGCTATTTGTTGCATTATGGCCAAATTAGGGTCCAGCGTCTTTGGTGCTTAACACGTACAAGGGACTAAAAGTCACGATAAAGCTGCCTCTGTAGATTTAATATTGACCACCATGTTATAGTGGTCTGCTGTGAACCCACAAACATAAAAGGCACAAATACAAAATTGCTAGAGTACCCTTTTAATTTCTTCTTAATAGGCTTTTTGCTTCTTTTTACATGGCTGACTTAATTAAATAATAAGTAAAGCTGAAAACAGTCAATTAATCAATTATTCAATAAATACATAAAAAACATATTTAAAAAACTGACAGATAGACAAATAATATATTATCAAAATACCTGAGTCATTGTTCAAGAAAAAAAAAGCCAAACATTTGCTGGCACTCAATTTTATCGTGCGAGAGCGGTCTCTAAATATCTTATTTAAATAAGTCCGTTCAACTTAGTTTTAACAGATAAATGGTTCTTCAAGGAATAGTTAACATTTTGAGATCTATCTAAAATACAGAGCCTTTCTCAACAGTATGTCTTCAGTAGGTCTCACTTCATTACTAATTATGCAAATTAGTAATGAATAAAAAGATTTAAAAAATTTAAGAGACAGAGAGAGTTGCTGCTTGTCATGTCATTATTTACGTCCAGCGAGAGCGTCCTAATAGACGCGACGGTGAATAACAGCAGCGCTGTAATGACGAGACCGCTTATTATAATCTTTTGTCCACTGTGACTGTGTGCAGACAGCGAAGGGTGAATTAGTTTGGCTTTGTCAAACGAGAGCCACCTGCTGGCGCCAGTATGCATTGCACGTGTGATCTTCCACGTGACATTTATTAAAAAAGTATTTAACCGAAACTTGGTTAGACCAAGATAACAGTGCAGCTGTTCTTATTGAATCAACACCTCCCAACTTCAGTTTCATGAGTGAAACGAGCGCACAAGAAAGGAGGTGGAGCTGCTATTTTATTTAATGAGTCTCTTCAATGCAAGCAGATGTCTTTTGGTCATTTTACTTCCTTTGAATATGTGGCTCTGAATTCTAGTTGAGTTTTATTCCTCAACATTTACAGACCACCTAAATACTGTGCAACCTTCTTTGATGAGTTTAATGAACTGCTGTCCATAATCTGTATTGATTTTGATTGTGTTGTCAATGTTGGTGATTTTAATATGGCGTCCTTGATAACTATGATCTGACTCAGCATGTAACAGGTCCACCCACAACAAGGGGCACACTCTAGACCTAATCATCACCAAAGGTCTGGACATTTCCAAGGTTGCTGTGACTGATGTTGCACTTTCTGATCATTTCTGTGGTTTCTTTGAGAGTGCAATCTCCCTACACACAAATGTCCAAACCAAGGTTGAGACAAAGAGTTACATCACTGAAAACACCAGTGAACTATTTATTCAGAAGTTCTCCTCCACACCAGCCCTCTCTTGCATCTCCGAACTGGCGGCAGAAAAGCTGTTCACCGTGATTAATCTGAGCACCAGCATTGAAATTAATTTACAATATAAAAGGCCTATGTGTCTGAATAAGTTAGTTCCAAATGTCGCGATGCTTTTAGCTCCGTTATTTAGCCTGAGTGGACTCTGCTGCCCACCAGCTGCTCAAAGCTGGCAGAAGGAGAGCTCCGTTAACCTGAAATAACGTTGCTAGTTTCAATGGATTTCTTGTTCACAAAGAAGCATTTTCATGGTGAATAGAAAACATTAATGGTAATCTCCGGATTACGGATGTTTACTGTATATCTGTATATAAAGATTACATTTATTTTTCACATACCCGATAGGACAACTGCATGATGCATTCCAATGGCCTTAAACCCTCCATAGAGTGACTGTTTTGTGTGTATTTGATTAAATGCCGTTAGCATTGAGTATTTAGATTATATATACTACATTTTATTATGAAGAAAGCAAATATGTGCTCTTTCTATTAAGACATTTTTGCAGCCATACTCGGGTATATAAAAATATTATGTGATGATCAAACTGTTTAAAAAGCATTTAACACAGTGTCTGACTCTCTTCTTTTAGATTTTCCTAGCATCAACACAACTTCCCCAACCACAACACTTCCTCCTACCACAACAACTCCCCCTACCACGACCACAACAACACCTAAAACCATATCAACAAATACAATTACTCAGTTTTGCAGGATCTGGAAACCCTTGTACAGGACCCTACAACGACCACAACACTTCCCCCTACCACGACCACAACACTTCCCCCTACCACGACCACAACACTTCCCCCTACCACGACCACAACACTTCCCCCTACAACGACCACAACACTTCCCCCTACCACGACCACAACACTTCCCCCTACCACGACCACAACACTTCCCCCTACCACGACCACAACAACTCCCCCTACCACGACCACAACACTTCCCCCTACCACGACCACAACTCCCCCTACAACGACCACAACACTTCCCCCTACCACGACCACCACAACTCCCCCTACCACAACATCACCCACTACCATATCAACAAATACAATTACTCAGTCTGCAGGATCTGGAAACCCTTGTACAGGAAAGACTGGTGGGCACTTTGCTAATCCCGCTAACCAAACACAGTTCTACCAATGTACAAGTGTAGGATCTTTCCTCCATGACTGCCCTGATGGTTTGGTCTTTAGTGATGTTGATGTAACCTGCATCCGTCCCTCGGTGTAAGTGGTAATATTTTTCCTCATTAACAAATGAGGGGGTATTTTTTCAGATTCTTCACTGTTGAGATCAAATCTAAACTAAATGCTTTAAGATTCATCAATGCAACTTGTAGTGTATTTACATTTGTCTCTTAATTGAAGGTGTATCTAAATCATTCTGGTGTGCATGTTGTAGTTTTTGCACTGCCATACTTAATTATATGGCTGTTGCATATACTTAAGTATGTGGTGGTTGCATATCTATTTTATTTTATGTGTATCTAACACTGTTGTATGGGTTTTCTTTCTTGTTAATTTAATTTAGCTATTGGGAGATTTGTCCAACATAACGACACAGATGTTGCATATATTCACATACTGTGCATGTAAATACATACAAATACATGTTACTAAATGTATAAGTTAATAATGTTAAATTTATAAAATACTATAAGAAATAACTTCTCTGACTCACATACATCTTCGACTGTTGGTTCTCTCTCCCCATCTCTCCCATGTGTGACTACCTCACTCGAGTCAAGGGAAATGCTTATCGGAATACACATATTTGATTTACAATGCATGTAACTGGTCGGTGTGTTTCCTGGACCGCCAAACAAGTGCTGTAAAGGCTAGAAAAGCTGCACTGGTTAAAATAGAAGTGCTCCATCAAAATGTTATAATCAGACAATCGATTATTTATCGGTTATAGGTCCAGGTCCGGAGACAATGTTGCCTGGCTTATTAGTGACCGCTGCCATAAACTAATGTTTGAGGTAATAAATCAAATGAGAATGAAGGTAATGTTATCATGGACTTCTATAATCAGATCCATAACAGCTCTAATAACATTACTTATGTACTAAACTGCTCCCCTATTAGTCTACTAAAATAACTGAACATGCTTAAATATGCATGCTTCACTATATAATTCTTAAAATAAAAGGTGTATCACTAAAAGCTATCATCTGTTAATTCTTCCCTGTTTAGAGAAAAAAGCTCTGCACTGTAAGACATTAAGTCAGTTCAACTTGCAAACGAAAGTTCACCTGCTGCCTTGAGAAATCTAGTTGATTCAACTTGAAATTTCCTTTTGATTCAACTGATACATTTAAGTTCATAAGCTTGATGTAACTACAACGTTCTAGTTGTCTCAACATTAAGAGTCAAGTTGTCAGAGTTGAGTGAACTGTTTGTCCCTTGTTGTTTGAACTTGATCCACCAAGTTAAAACAAAGAGTGTTTTTACATTATCAGTTCGAGAAAACTTTCCTTAGCTAGTCAAACAAACGCACATTTGTGCTTTTATGTAACTCAGTTACAAGTTCAAATAACTTTACCATGTGTATACAACTTGCCATTTCAAGTTAAGAGGACTTACATTCAAATTTGTTTCAACTTGCATATAAACATTATTTTGACTGACAATTGAAAGCTTGCTTGCTTTATAAAAAAGAAATGACCAATAATTCATACTTCTGTTCAAAAGATATAACATTTATTGGAAGAAAATATACACAGACTGAAACATTCGCTACAAGTACATCTCAACACACCCAAATAGAAAAATATATATAGAAAAAAAAACTCAAAAGACGTTCATATTACGGGGTACTCCAGGTCAAGGCAGTAGATTGTGCCATCAACATGAAGCCTGTGGGCACGTCTCTGATGGATGATCATGATGATCATGTTGGATGATCGTCTCTGAGCTCATGTTGGATGATCTTCTCTGCTGCCTCGGCCACATCGAAGACTTCCAATCATGCAGAATGCCTTCGTGTCCCATCAACAGTCCAACCTGCATTCATCCAGGGTTTCTCCATGAACCTGAAGACATAGAAAGACATTCACATCTTAACTGACATCTCCAAAATAGTACTAGTTCAATGTTTTGAGAGTCCTCATTACAAATCCCTAAAACAAAAAAGGTGAAGCAGACTCCATTGAAAATGTATTTTGAAATTATACAAAATCTCTATAAAAATTAGTGTGAAGCTAATGAACACAAAACATGTTACATTGTCGCATTACAACCATTGAGTGGAGTAAATGTGTAAATACAGTGTCTTACATCACACATCCGGATTATGTGGGAGGAATCCTCTGAAAGACAGTAGCATGAAGACCAAGCAGGGCAGCCTCTGCTCTGCATCGCACACAGCGGAGTTCCGCCCTGATGCGCACAGACAGGTGCAGCTCTCCTGCTCAGGTGAAAGAGACAAAGTGCTCATGTCTTCTACCAACAATGAGCTGCTGACTTCACATATTACAAAAGTACAAAGTACACGGATATAAAACTAAGTCATTAATAAATACATGGAGAAAAGCCTGTACTTTCGGGTAAATGTTTACGTTATGCCGTTAACAGGACTCGCCGACTTTTGGCTCTTTGCCAGAAGTCTCCCTGGCGTCCTTTAACAGAAAACAGATCTCAGATCAACGTTGAGCATGAATTGTATCAAATCTATAACCCGTTTATAAAGATGTGTAGAGGCTCACTGCTCCACTAATACTGATGCAACCTGATGCTCACATATCTGCACTCATTCTGTTTGGCAAAAAAATAAATAGCTTATTGTTTTCCACAATGAGCTATTTAGTAGTAACTAAATATTAGTTATTTTTTGCACAGATATAACTTCATTTTCATTGTTCTAAGTGATTGCAATTTAAAAATAAAAAAATGTCTGATGGAGCAATCTGATTTACTTGAAAGTGATTACAATTTTCTTTATTCTATTATTTATAAAAGCACAGATGGAGTCACAAAATGAAGTTATTTACAGAAAAAGTTTGAGAACCACTACTTTAAGTGTTTGTGTCGGTGTCGTCGCCGCCGCCCCCCAAGCTGTAAACCTAGGGGAAACACTGTACTGGTATACAACTAAATATCAACACATTAATACATACATGTTGCCTACTGTCAGGTCAAAATAAAATACAAAGAGCAAGCAAAGCACGCGCAGTGACTCAGCCGTCAATGTGAATCCCTCAGCCATATGAATACATTCAGACTGCTTAAAGTTCGTGTTAGCTAGCTAGCTAGCACGCGCTAGCTAGATAGCTAACCGAACAAGGAGGGAGGAGGGGTGTTGAGTGAAAAACGTAATTTAAATGAAGCATGAAATAATGAAGGAAAATTGTGGTCACTTTAAAAAAATGAACCAATAGGTTATTCTTCTACATTAATTATGTTTTATCAACTGCAGGACGGATAAAATAGGTCAACCGTTTGTCTTAGAAGTTCTAGCTAAACATTAAAGCCACAAAGTTAGCCTTTCCAGACCATTGACAAGCACGAGTTACATAACTATGTTACATTACTAACGTTACACATGCTATTAATTAATAAAAATACTTAGTCATTATTTAAACTCACCTTCATGTGCTGAAGCAAAGTGAAAAGACTCCTCAGCTCTGCTCAGTCCGGTCTACTTGTTGCAGGTGGAAAGTAACGGTGAATTACTCCGCCTCGATTCACTGGAGGTTGTCAGGTTAATAGAATCCCTCCGCCGGTGGAAATAGTCCTTTCTTGTTTACCACAAAATGCCTATATTTTCATTTGAATTTAAGTATATGACTTATCTGCAGTGTTTAACCAGTAGATTATGGCCAGGCTTCAACCTGCCCATGGTTTAAAAAAGACAGTTTACCTAAAACATAAACATGACAGCATTTGCTTTTTTAAATCCTAACTCCGGCCTTTTCCAGTCTTTTTTTTTTTTTTTTACTGATAACTTGAAGAGCCAAGTCCAATTAACACTAACAAATCTCAAAAAGTCAACACAAGGCATTATTGTAAGTTGAACTAAGTTTTAACTTGAAAAGTTAAGTTAAAATCCAAAACTTGTCAGAGCTCTTTGAGTTAAAGAGAAGTAGTAAGTGTGAGGCACAGTAGACAGTTGAGTTCAACAGCACAATTCTGAGACAGGTGGTAGGCAAAGTTCTTTAGTGGGGTATTCAGGCAGGGGTCAAAACCAGGAGATCAGTCAAACAAGCAAACAAACCCGATAAGGGGCAGGCAAAATCCACGGTACACTAGACAGGCAAAAACGGGGTCAGAACAGGCAGGCAAAGCGAGGGATACGCTGGAGAGTTTGGCACAATGGACAAGACAATCTGGCAGAGGACACGTGCAAGTGAGGGGACCTAAATAGTGAGCTAATGAGGGAACGGGCTGCAGGTGAGATGGGTGTGAGGGCCAGGTGACGGTGATGAGGGGTAATCAGACGTGGGTGGCAGGATCTGGAATGACAGGAGAGTGGTTAGAACTGACAGACAGGATGAAAAACACTTAATATGACGGGGAATCCGTGACAGTAAGTGGACTTAACTAAACAGGGCTGTGATGTTTTACAGTGTGTCATCTTTCCTCTATTGTCAAGCTCTTTGTTTTAAACAAAACTAAATAACTAAAATTGTGAGCAAATTCAACTGGCCTTAACAAATCCAAATTCATTTTAAAGATTCAGAGAGTGACAGTAAATAATTATTTAAAAACCTCTGTACTTGATCACCAGGAGGAAATACAAATGACCATTCAGCATTTCTACAGAAAGAAGCATTTTTTATATTTTTATATATATATTTTTATATTCAGCAGCCACATTTAATGTATGCAGTAATTTAAATAATAATTTCAAGTGCAATACTATTAGCAGCTCAACAACATTTGTTTTATCAGTTATCTAAAAAAATGAGACCATCATGAATTAAATTGTTTTAAATTACAACAAAATCGTTATCACAAAAGCAGAAGAGCATTTGTAATTTGATCAGAACAAGGTCATCTTGATTGTACTGTCTCGTCAACAGTTCTTCCAACTTGTCAACAACAATCGGATTAACAGTAACAGCAGGGTAGCCACTCTCACACTGCTTTGCACTGTTTCCATGAAGAGGTCCACTAATCATCCAGTCCAATAGGGTTCTTACTGCGTATGATCCCTCGCCTCGACTGTGGATCACCTTCCCATGGTTTCATTAACTTTGAGGCGTTTGTGCCAATCAACAAATCAACATCAGCGTTAATACGGGGAATGTCTCCTTCAGGTAAGTCCAATTTCAAAACTCTTCTTCAGTAATTATATTGTTTGTCAACACTGACATTTTCTGTTGCTCACTGAAATGCAAAAGTTTGTACGATTTTGTTTCCCTTTGTACAATTAACATTGACAGGTAAGATTGAAAGGAATGCTCCCAAAAGTTCCTTTGGCTGATCTTCACCTTTAATCCTTTCCCTTTTCTCAATGTGAAGAATGCTGGAATGATTTTGGTTGCAAATGTTGCAAGATATGCATTTATTGCAATTCTTGCTCATGTGTCCTATGTTAAGACAACCAAAGCAAACTTCTCTTTCAGAAAGTCCAACTTTTCCCGATGCGTTCTTTTTCTTAACTGTGGACAGTGCTCCAATGCATGTCCATGCATACAATATAAACGGGAAACAATAATAGAAACTGTAGGTGACACACTTTGTGTTTTGAGTCTGAATGCTTTTCTTGGTTGCTCTCACAGCTGGGTCAGTAGCAGTGGCGGCTGGTGGATTTTTTTTTTTGGGTGGGGCCAGCCAATCAATTTCAGCAAAAATCCTAGTATGATTCAATGCAAAAAAGGTATAAAAAACGTATTACTACTTTGCAGTTGAATATTTAAACATTTATTCCAACACTAACATAATAAGGACATTATTCATACAATTCAGTATTTTTTCCATATATACACACACACACACACACACACACACACACACACACACACACAGTCTAATAGAACAAGTTTATATTTTAAGATTCCCCATATGAACCTTGTTTGTTGGGGAAACACAAATCACTGTGGTGAGGAAACCTGCATGTTTTTACGAGACAGATTATTTGTAAAGAAACTTTGCTCTTCTGTCCTTCTGAGTGGCAAACCTCTCAATGACCTTCTTATTGAAGTCAGGCATGTCCCTGACAAGTTTCTTCTCCATGGAGAGCATAGCCAGAGCATTAAGGCGATCCTGTGTCATGGTGTTTCTCAGGAAGGTCTTGATCCTCTTCAAAGTACAGAAACACCTCTCGGATTCAGCTGTTGTCACGGGTGTGGTGATGAGGATCCTGAGAAGATGACAGTCTCTGTGAAGGAGAACCGCTCCTTGGCTTCATCAGGATGGCATCACATACCTGTAAAAGATAAATCAACTTACATTATCAATAAAGCTATTTTGATGAAAGTGATTCTGATTGAACACTTATGTCAAAGTCAAGTATTTCTACAATACAATGTATGTAAAATCTTACAAATAACTTTAGATGATGGGAAATTATAACTACATCATCAAATTGTTGCTAGGCAACGGGGACGCTGGCGAGTCTAACGCCGCTCCGTCTGGCACAGTTTTTGTTGATTTTCTACTTTATTCATAATTTTTAATACACTTTTTTGTTCTTTTTAATTATTTATCAGTGTAGTTAAGTTTGTTTAATGTACATAGCCATTTTTCTCTGTTTTCTACTGCGCCGTTTTGTTTTGAATTTGTTCGCTTATCTGTTGCACCTGCTACCGTCTACTCCCTGGACAACTGCTACCGTCTACTCCCTGGACAACTAACTGACAGTTTCTCGCTAGTTGGTGGCTACTGAGTTCGAGCTAGCCGGCTCCCTGTACATACTACGGTTCTGAGGCGGGTTTCCTGGATAACCTCACAGCTGTCCTGCTCTGACCATCTGCCTGCTGTGGACTATCTTGACGTGCTGTGCCTGTCACTTCTCCTGCTACCGTCTACTCCCTGGACAACTAACTGACTGGCCCCGGTGGTCTCTCGCTAGCTGGTGGCTACCGACGAGCCAGCCTTTCAACTGTCGTGCTCTAATCAACTGCCTCCTGACGTGCCTGTCACTTCTCCAACTCTGGTCGTCAAGTTTGTGGCTATTGACAAATGACCTCAGGCTTGTCATCTCATCCCCGGCTGCCATGGTTCTGCAATATTCCACCTCGCAGCTCCTCCAACTCAACAATTTCTCTGCTCCTCTGTTGATCTCAGCCATCAAAACATTTGGACTCCTCCGTCGGCCCCGTTATATACACAGAGCCTCCCGCAGGAAGTTTATTTACTCCCAGCCTGATCGCTCCACTCATTCCATCCCCTCCCTCTGGTCAGCCGAGCGTATCGCCGTAACTCCTGCACGTCATCGCCGCAACAACCTGCACGAGCGAGTTGCCTGCCTCCGCCCCCTTACCGAAGCACCCCAGCCTGTCCAAATTCATCCACGTCTAAAAATTGGTCTGTTTAACACCCGATCCCTAAATAACAAGGGCCTTTTACTTAATGAATTCATAACTGACAATAATCTGGACAATAATTCTTTTTCTAACTGAAACATGGCAAAACCAGCAGGACTATTTTTCTCTAAACCAAACCACCCCCCCTGGATACTCATACATGGACAAGCCACGCCACCATGGGCGTGGTGGTGGAATAGCCACAATTCTTCGCAAAAACATCACTACTAGTTTAATAACCATCCCGGCTTCCTCCTCATTTGAACACCTTGTTTTTAAACTGTCTGGTCCCAAACCCCTAGTTACTGCAGTAATTTACCGCCCCCCAAAACCTAACCCTGCTTTCCCCTCTGATCTGTCTGAATTCCTCACACAACTCTGCGCCATCTCTCCATTCATTCTGCTACTCGGTGACTTTAATATACACGTCGACTCTCCTGACTCCACAAACTCCACAGAACTCCTGGACATCTTCAACTACTTCAACATCACCCAACATGTTGACTTTCCCAACCACAAAAAGGGACACACACTTGACCTGGTCTGCACCTCCGGCATTGCCACCAGTAATCTAACCAGCATTGACCTCACCATCTCTGACCACCTGGCTATCACCCTGGACATAGACATCCCCACCCCCCATGTTAAGCAGAGCCGCACCATAACATTCCGGAACATCAAGTCCATCAACCTCCACTCGCTCTCCTCCTCCTTGGCTGCCATCGTCTCTGCCTCTGCTCCTATTTCGACTGCCTCCCCCACTGCCCTGGTCAATCACTATAATGATGCACTCTCCTCCTGTCTTGACCTCATCGCCCCCAAAAAATCCAAACTCGTCTCCTTCACTCACTCCGCCCCCTGGTACACTGACCAACTTCGCCACCTCAAAGTGCAGGGCCGTCAACTGGAGCGTCTTGCAAAGAAAACTGGACTCACGGTTCACCTTGATGCCTTCAAACTCCACCAACAACAATATAAAGGTGCCCTCAACACCGCCCGCTCCTCTCACTACTCCTCCATCATCCAATCTGGCTCCAACAACCCCAAAATGCTTTTCTCCACCATCAACAAACTCCTCAAGCCCATGGACACCATCTCCTCCTCCTTCACCACCAGCAAATGCAACTCATTTCTATCCTTCTTTAATGACAAAATCATTACAATTCACAACCAACTGGCTGCCTCCTCCCCCTCCACTACCTCACCCCACAGCCCTCAACATGACCCTCCCCTAGTTCCAAGCCACTCACTCTCATCCTTCAGTTCAATCACTGAAATGGACCTCTCCTCCATAGTCTCCAGCATGAAGACCTCCACCTGTACCCTCGACCCCCTCCCCTCTTCCTTAGTCAAGGCCTGCCTCCCCTCACTCTCCCCTCTCATCATAAACATCATCAACTCCTCACTGTCCTCTGGTCTCGTACCCTCCCCACTAAAGCTTGCTGCTGTCACCCCTGTGCTGAAAAAACCTGGTCTTGACCCTGACATCCCCAATAACTACCGGCCCATCTCTAACCTCCCCTACCTGTCCAAAGTCCTTGAGAGAGCTGTTGCATCACAACTCAAGTCCCACCTCAATCTCAACAATCTCTACGAACCCTTCCAATCCGGCTTCCGTTCAAAACACAGCACTGAAACCGCCCTACTGAAAATCACAAACAACATACTTCTCTCTGCGGACTCTGGCTTCCTCACCATCCTCATCCTTCTTGACCTCAGCGCCGCCTTCGACACTATCAACCACTCCATCCTCCTCTCACGTCTCCAGCACTCCCTTGGTATAACTGGCACTGCCCTCTCCTGGTTCACCTCATATCTCTCAGACCGACATCAATTCATTGCCATAAATAACTGTAAATCCTCCACCTCCCCAGTGGCCCACGGTGTCCCCCAAGGTTCCGTGCTTGGTCCCCTCCTCTTCATCATTTACATCCTCCCCCTTGGACAAATCATCCGTCGTCATGGTCTTGATTTCCACTGCTACGCTGACGACACCCAACTCTATTTCTCCTCTAAGACCATCACCTCAGTCACCCACTCCACTCTCACCTCCTGTCTCACTGATATAAAATCCTGGATGCAGCAGAATTTTCTTAAACTCAACTGCAATAAATCTGAAATGCTCATCATTGGCCCTAACTCCCTCACCCGCTCAGCCCAGACCTTCTCTCTGAACATTGATGGCTCCATCGTCACCCCCTCCACCCAGGTCCGCAACCTCGGCATCATTCTCGACCCCACCCTCTCTTTCCTACCCCACGCCAACCACATCACCAAAACTGCCTTCTTTCACCTCAGGAACATTGCTCGCCTCCAGCCCTCCTTGTCCTCTGCCACCACTGAAATCCTCATCCATGCCCTTAAAACATCCAGACTTGATTATTGCAACAGCATCCTCTACGGCTCCCCCAACAAAATCATCAACAAACTCCAATATGTTCAGAACTCTGCCGCTCGACTGCTCACCTCCACCCGTCGCTATGACCACATCACCCCGGTCCTACGCAACCTCCACTGGCTCACGGTCAAATACAGGATTGACTTTAAAATCTTACTCACCACTTACAAAGCCCTAAACAATCTGGCCCCTCCCTACCTTTCAGACCTCCTCCCCCTTCACGCCCCTACCCGTTGCCTCAGGTCCGCCAATTTGAACACTCTGAAGACCATCAAGACCAAGCGTCGGACCTGGGGTGACAGGGCCTTTTCAGCTGCTGCACCTCCCCTCTGGAACGCCCTCACCATCCCCATTCGTCAGGCTCCCACCCTATCGTCATTTAAGCAAGCCCTCAAAACACACCTCTTCAAACTCGCCTTCACCTGCTAACCCCTGCTCCCTACCCTTCACCTGCTAACCCCTGCTCACTACCCTCCACTGCAGGACTAATTCCGTTGCAGCTTCTCGAGTTTTTCTTGTTTTATTTTTTTTGGGATTGTTTGTTTTGTTTGCTCCATTGTCTTTCTATATTTTTGTTTTGTACTGTTTTGTCTCTGTCAAGCGTCTTTGAGCATCTGGAAAAGCGCTATATAAATTAAATGTATTATTATTATTATTATTATTATTAAATTGTATCAGACGGTCAGTTACCAGCGTGTCCTCCCTTTCAGAAAACAGTCCACTATGTTATTGAATAGTTGCCAACTTGCCATCTTCAAAAACAACTAGGCCTCTTCTAGACATTGACTTGGTGGACACCTGAATAAGCATGTTATTAACTACCCGCACTTTTAAAATATTTAAACAAATATCATTGTGATGTTTTCTATCATATTCGTTCACTTTGATGACTAGGCCCATGTAGGCTTTTACAGACTGTTGGACGTGAGCAACTTATCACTCCCTCCAGGAAATACACGACCCCTTGGTTCTTCTGTTACTGATGGATTTATTCTTCAACGTGCACCTCAGTCAACACCACCGTCATAAATCCACCGTCCAACTGTATAATTACATTTCAACAGACAAAACAAGTTGGCGTTCACGTTACACAGTAAACTGTTTAATCATTAACATAACAACATACCTCGCTACTGCACACAACTGAGAGGGAGATGGTCCACTTGGATAACAATATACCTCGACAAATCAACACTTTGTTGTCACTTTAACTTATATCTTTTAAACTAGCTTTTAGCGGAGTAAAAACTTCTACCGCGGCACATGTTTCCAGGAGCTTGTCACAACTAAAAGTGTCCCAACACAAACATAGGACGTAAAAATGGTTCCTATCACATGTAAATACGAGACGTTAGCTTGCTTATTGTGTGTTTATTCGCTAACAACAGAACAGGCTACTGTGGGCTGTAGCCTAGCCCAGAACAACAGTCAAAACCTCTTAGCATGCTTCACTCTGCTCCCGGTCATAGCCTCCTCTCCACAGGCTCCACAACAACAACAACATCCCACCTCACTCGCTCTGCCGATCACAGGTAGCTCATAGGTAGACAAGCTACAAGCTACACAGCCCATGAGACATTCACTGACCTCCTGAACCCAGTAATTACAATAAACAGTAATCTTATCTAGAACAACTTCTTCCTGTAAACACAATAACACTTTAAACATAACAGGTTAACATGACATGTCACTCAGTCCGTTACAGTATAGTTTAATACCTTTAATGAAGCAGGGTCGATGTTCCTCTTCTGCAGCTGGTTGAATAGCATGTCCACATTTGGGATGATGTTGTTCCGTCTGTAACTAAACAACCGTTTTCTCTTTGTGTAGCAGTGCTAGCGGGCTAACGTTAGTCCGCTAGCTAACGGTAGCACGTTAGTCCGCTAGCTAACGGTAGCACGTTAGCTCCCTCCCCGTCGCCGCTGCTTAGTTCCGGAGGGCAATGTCGGGAATAAAGCTGCACTGTGGCTCCCCTCATTACAGCAGCCCGTCATAAGCGCTGGAGCAATGGTGTCCGCGGCGTTCTGGATAGTGATGTACCGTTAGCGCCAATGTAGCTTAACATGAGCATCAGCTGGAAATATCAGTTGACTCTTCTCATCCACTTGGCGATACAAATCAGCGTTCTTTACTTCCACCAGAATGTAATCCCTTATAACCAACAGCAGCATGCAGTCCAAGTCTTGGAGGAGAGATTTGATCTAGTTAGGCTTGAGTCTTAGGGCTCCATTGTCATGGCGTTAAAATGGCGCTGAGAGAGACCTGCACGAGAATACAAGCGAAGAGAACGAGAACACGCGAGATGAGAACGAGAGACTAGCTGTGAACGCGCACCCGGGGCCTGGCCCCGCAGAAGTCCTTTTTAGGGCGCGGATTGGATAAATGATATGTCCATCATTTATATCTTCATCTGCACTATCTGCACTTTTTTGTTGTCTTACTACTGTCTTTAATGTCCTTTTTTATATTTTTTATATTTATCTTGTATATTGTGTGTGGAAAAAAGTACGAGAGCCAGTGAAACCGGAGTCAAATTCCATGTATGTGAAAATTTACATGGCCATTAAAGCTGATTCTGATTCTGATTCTGATCTTTAGTCAGTGATTGGCTAAACTGCGTATTAGACCCGACTTTCTTTGGCCAAATGATTCGGGGCCCCGGCATGTGCACGAGCATTAGAGACCAGCAGAGAAGTGCATGAGCAGCTCAGAGCAGAGAGGACGAGCAGGAAAAGCAGATATTTAGCGCAGATATCCTATTTTACAAATATTACTGGATACATTCCATAGCTCAAACACATAAATATTGACAATTAGTATAAGTTATTAATATTTTTATAATGTTTTTATAATTAAAATTATAAATAATGTTTTTTTTCTTCTTTTTTTTTTCTGGCTCAAGGTGGGTGGGGCCAGGCCCCGCGGCCCTCTATTGGCCGGCCGCCACTGGTCAGTAGACATAAAGACAGCAGTTGCAAAGCTATTTCTTTTGAACTATGTCTTGTTGTCTCCTTTATTTGCACCACCTTGGATGTCACCAAAGATAGGGTCAGAAACGATTTTGACTTGGCACTCAATAAACTTGATGTCTCCAAAGCCAGATCTGCGGCTTTGGGTTTCAGAGAAGTCACATGCAGTTGCTCTCCACTTCTCACTGTGCTTGTAAGGAAGTTTCTGCATTGTTTTCATGTTTGCTGGCATATTGAGTTCATCTAAGTATTGCAATTCCTCCATAGCATTCAGGGGCGGACTGGGGGAAAAAAGTGGTCAAAGAGTTACTGTCAGACTGGCCCATACGACACGCTGCCCACTCAATGCATCGCACGTATCGACCAGTCAGTGGCTTACTTGGAAATATACCCATACACTTAACATTATTTTGGACGATTACATCATATATCACATCATATATGTTTTTTTTAATAACATTTGGCTCCACCAATTTGCCTGGATGGACACATGAAATAAAATGATACTGGCTATTGTAAAACTCCAGGGTATAGTTTGCTAGATGAATATGCTTAACTCTGGGCTAGTATCAGATGATATGTATAACTACAGAGCCGTAAGGAATAAACGTCAGCAGAGAAAGACCACACAATAAATAAGCTGGAATCAGAGGGTAGAATTAGTAACAACTATATTATAGGGGTGTGTGTGTGTGTGTGTGTGTGTGTGTGTGTGTGTTTTGAAGGTGCATAACAAAACAATAAGTGAAGTAACAGAACCTAAACTAACTCTGCTGGCCCAGGTGTATTATAGTCACATGGTAATAAAAACAATATCAGTCTACTCCTTTTAAAGGATTTACGTTTTGGTGCCATGCTGTCGAATCACGCTCAAAAACGGCTTTGTCTGTGAGCGAGTGACGCAAGGTCCCCTTGGTACCCGGGCCGCACACAAAGAATGGAGAAAAATATGTTTTATTTTGAAGAATGACCGGATACATCCGTCTGTGCGTCTGAGGTTACGTGATAACGTTATCCCAAAAATGAAACTTAAATGTACGTTTCAACTCTGCCCGAGTGCCGGTGTTCTGGATTAAAATCAAGGCAGAATATCCTACGATCGTAAAAAAGCTCTGACAACTTGAATGTAACATCCAAACCATGAGTGTGAATACAGATCGTGATCAGTAGTGTTGCATGCTGGGTGTTGGTCCAACAAAACTAAACAAAATGGCTCCGTGTTCACACCGGACGCGGCGCGAATTTGCGGCGCGACCAGATTACATGCAAAATCAATCCACAGATGCGCCGCCCCGCGAATCGGCTATTTTTTCGCGGCGCGATAGACGCGTTTGAGGCGGCGCGAACAGAACGTTTGACGAGGGGCGAACAGAGCGAAGGACGCGGCGCGAATTCGCGTGAGTTGAATTATCCCAACTCCAGCGGAGAAATCGAGTGACGCAAAGTTGCGGCAGCCAATCAGCGTTGAGAATCAGCGTTGAGAAGCTCCGCCCGTCATCACCGCCGTCTTGCCGGTCCCGAATGAAACTGCTGCTGCTCCGCCTGAAGTAGCGCTGGTAGCGGCTTTATTCAGACACTGTCGTGGGACTACGGATAATATTATGAACCCAGACACCATGGAGTTTGATGTTCCCACGTGTGCGGAGTTACACAACAAGTATAAAGCAGAACTAGTGGTTATTTCCATGGTGTATGGCAGTATCGGTATCGGTTTTACGGAAATAAACCAGACGCAGTTCCTGGAGGAGTCGGTGAAATTCACCGAGCTGTGTGCGGCTACGGATAATATTATGAACCCAAACACGAGGGCGTTTGATGTTCCGACATGTTTGGGACCTCCACAACAAGTATAAAACAGAACTAGTGGTTATTTATTCCATAGTCGATACCGGAAAAGACAGCTCGTTTGGTGTGAACACCCTCGTTTCACCCGCGCGACAAAACTGAAGCAGTAAGCGCGACGCGACAATTCCTGTCGCGTCCGGTGTGAACACAGCATTACACTATTTGACTACTGAATCCAGCTCAGCGATTTTGATCGTATATGCCCAATGAAACTAAATGTTATGTTGTGTGCTGCTGCTGAAGTGTTGTGTCTTATTTGTGTTATTTCTTCTATTATTCTGGTCACATAGATATCAATATGTATTCTAGCAATTACAAGCAACTGACAGCTGACAATGTGGGATGATAAATGATGAACAGAAAGAACCTCCATAACAGACAGAAATGTGAACAAAGGGCCTGTCATGATTTGTGATGTCACATTCCGTCAGCACATAAAAACATTGCAGTAATTATCCCCACCCTAGTTAACTGCCACACCTGGTCAGCGAACTACCTTAAACCTTAAGGTGCAGCAAGACATCCGTCAGTTTTCAGTCACAGTGGAGAGAGAGTGTACGATCCAATCACCATTATATATTTGTAAGTATCTCTTTAATTCTTAATTAACAAACCACATTTAAACTTATAGAGAGCATGCCATTTTGAATTTGTGTTCAATGAAACTAAATGCTATGTTGTGTGGTCCTGTTGAAGTGTCATGTCTGATTTGTGTTATAGGTGTCAAAATGTACAATATGACAGTGACAAGTGTCTTTAAACTGCTAAAATACTCAAGACCATTTTGTAGCCACTTACTGATGCTGTTGGCTTTGCCTCTGTTTGCTTTGCCTCTGTTTGCTTTGCTACTGTTTGCTTTGCTACTGTTAACTGTGCCTGCAAAATTGGAATTTCACCATCATGACTACTGGAAACCTTTTTTTAAGCTCTGAAGTGTGTCCCTGATTTACCCTGATGTTAATTGTGTAAATTAAAGTTAGATTATGAATTAAAGTAACAGATTTTCAGAGGTGAATTCAAATCTCGCCCTGTGACACAATTGTACATGGTTTGCAACAGCCTCCCTCATGTTGGATAAACATTTCTAAACATGTATCACATAGTCATGACAGACATTAATGAGACTGGTTAACTTAGAGCGAAAGTTGCAATGTGAAATCTCCAGTGATATGCTGCAGTTTAGTGTAACTACACTTTGTATGGCAAACAAAGGTTTCTCATTAGAAAGTGGAAATACACAGTATTAAGTCAATAAGGCAGCTTGAATAGCAAATGGATGGATCTGTTACCGTCTCATTTTATTCAATACATTTTCTGAGTGACATTTCTAAATCTTACTCCTAGTAAAATTAATCAGCAGATCTACATTATATTGAAGACAGAACTTGAGGAAAAGAAAAACAAATAGTATGGGTACTGATGTAGGATGACTTAAACACTTGACATGCAACAGGCAACAGTTTAAAAGTGCTAAATTCCAAAAGCAGAGCATATTATTGGGGGATTGTCTTGAATCAGTGGGTGGGCGTTATCCTTCTGCATCAAGGTTATAATCAATATCCATCATATGAATGGAATGCAGAGCAACAGCATTCAGCTAGCTAGTTGGGCAGACGAAGCGGTTTCATAGCTATGGGGACACACTCACCTCTGCATATTAAACATTTCAGCTCACTCTAATTACAGGTAAGGTGCTTGCCAAGTTATTGTTTCCTTAAAGGGTTACTACCTCCAAATAACAAACCTGTGGATCCGGTGGACAGGTCCCCCATATTGGCTCGGTCTGCAATTCTGCTCAAATTGGCCTCCTGGCTCTTAGTACAAATATTTGTAGAAATTGTATCATAAATATAGTTTTTCACTGTATATACAACAATTGTACAGTGCCAGTTGTAGTACAGAGTAGTATAAGACATTCAGTTGCATCAATATTCATAGATCTTGGTTATAGTGGTGATATTACCTTATGAATTAAGATTATAACGAAAGGATAAACATATATACATGTTTCCTTTGTTGCATCTTCATTTACTCTGGAATAGGTTGACCTTCAAATTAATCACATTACTTAAGTTTTCTCACCTTTCAAAAGAGACCTAAATATGCATAATTTACTTATGGTCTAGGAGCTATTCATGATTCTTTTTGTTCATAATGTATTTCTTTTGAGAAAAATATGGCTTGGGGTAAAAAAGGTTAAGGGAGAGTTAAGTGTATGGAGTTTATACTAAAATGTATGACATTTTTTTACACTTAACATTTACATAACTGATCAAGTGTTGCATATTTACCCTAAATAAAATGATTAAATGTCCCTTTTTGTCACTATTAAAACAATCATGTCACAACCGAAACTCCATATTTTGATAGTGACAGTGTTAGATAATTTTGAGCCTATCTCCAAAATGTTATTCGGCGCATGTTTAGCAAGCACATTTCTAAACAGTTCTACAAACAACATTTTCTGCAATTAAACCTAAAAAATGTATTGCAGCTTAACTGCAGAAAATAAGCAATTGGTAGTAACGTTCCTTAAAGCTGCACATTGATTTTCCAGACTTTTGAACACATTTCAAAATGTTGGGACATATCTTCTCACCATGCAGCCATGAGAGAGGACGCGGACATACTTTCTGATCTAATGTAGGTGTGTTGCTAAAATCAGTCTCAGCCCATACAAGATAAATGTATAATAAAAGCTTTTTTTTTTTACTTCACTGTCATTCAAATCAAAAACATATTTAAAAACAACAACAATGGAATAATATGCAGGAATTATTACAGTATAATTATCATTACTTTTTAAATTTGTTGTTTTGTTGTGGGACAGCAGTTTTCATCTCAGTAGAATGGCCTATAGATATGTTGTCATTGATCTTTTTTAATTTGTTTTATTATGTATTTTTGGGTTTTTTTCCCCGGAAAGGTTCAATGTAGCTAACATGAATAAAGCTTTGCAAGATTTAAATTATTATTTCTGCTCGTTTTGCTAATTTCCAGAAACACCCTGAACAGACATAATTGTAAACATGGTGTAAAGGGCTTGGCATGAGGTTAATGTGATCTTCTGCCCCAGAATCCTTCACTTCCTTACCACATTGAAACTAAAGAGTAATTATCCCCACCCTAGTTTAATTGCCGGCGTTTTAATTTAAAACAGTGCAGTCAGACATCGGCCAGTCATTTTTCACAGTAGACAGACGGTCTATGCTCCACCACGGTCATATTTGTAAGTAACTCTTTTATTCTTATAAACAAACCACATTTCCACTAAATCATTTGTTGTTGCCATGTATGTTTCTATACTTTTGACATTACATAGTTGTATGTTGCCGTTGTGTTATATTTAAAATGTTGGTTGTGTGTTGTATTACCTGATAAAGCAAAGTGAATATCATGAAAAAAAGGTGCTTTGGTTCGACTATGTGATAGTACAGTTGTGTTTGCCAGCAACACTTCTTTCAAATCGACATTGCTCAAGCAGATATTAAAATATGCTGAGTAATAACCATCCATTTTCCATGAGGCATTATCTGCCCAAACTTGCAGTATGAGGAAATATCACAACTTGAGTGCTTATCTGGGTTAATACCCTTGGAGAATATCTCTTAAATGTTTGTGTTGGGTGCTGACAACATCAATGGCTGTTGACTATAACTTAAATGCAAAAACGCAGCTGTGTGCGCCATCCAAATAATCATTCCAATACTTTTTAAGTAAACCCACAAACTGCCTGCAGCTAGATGTGTGGTGGCACTTATGGGCACACCACAGAATGTAAAACTGATCTGATCTAAAGACGATGTTAATCGACAGCCATCACAAGGGACAAGGAGAAACTTAATACTGAGGGAATAATAGCCAGGAATCAACATGCTACAGTCTCAAAACTTTAAAGTGAATATATACACTGCAAAAAAGGAATTTCAAGAAAGTAAAAAAAGCCTTGTATTAAGAAAATAAGTCTTATTTTTTTGCCCAAAAAGAATATTAATCTTGTCAAGCATGTTTTGATTAGAAACATTATCTCATTTTAAGAAAGTATGCCATACTTTTTCTTGATAAGATATACCAGCTAATTTTGAGCTAGAATGAACCAGAAACAGAGTATAAAAATGTTTTACAATAAAACCCAGTGCAGTGATTATTTGCCTTATTTTAAGAGTAAGACCATTTGCACAACTTCTCAATTTAAGAATGCCATGAAACAAGGACAATTAAAGTTTTTTTTTAATTATTATTATTATTTTCATTGCAGGGCAGAACCTGCTGCTTCATATCTAACATATTAAGATGACAGCAGACTGGTCTATACAACACACAACATAATACAAATAACCATGCTGAATGAAAACTGCATGGCATTGCTTGTTTTAGAAGAATTCGGGTTAATTTAAGATTTTCTGTCAGGTTTAAAGTCTCATTTTAGTCTTTCAGAGCCAAGAATTTTGGGCTTATTTTAAGAAATCTTGTCAAGCAAAAAAAGCTTACCCCATTGGCAGATTTCTTTGCTTGATATAGGATGATTTGATTGAATATAAGAATGTTTTGCTTCTTTCTAGAAGGGCTGTTTTTGCAGTGTAAAGAAGTCATGTCCTAGTTGACTCCCGAATCCAGTGCAGCAATACTGATCGTATGAAACTCAATGTTATGTTGTGTGTTGCTGCTGAAGTGTCGTGTCTGATTTGTGTTATTTGTTCTTTTATTCTGGTCACTTATAGATATCAATATCAATATATATATATATATATATATATATATATATATATATATATATATTGATATATATATATATATATATATATATATATATATTGTAGCAATTACAAGCAGCTGGTAATGTGAGATGATATTATGATTAAAACCCAAAAAGTTAAATCCTTGTTTGCCACCATCCTTTAGTTGTTCATTAACTAAATACTTAGCTTAATCTATCAAAAGGAAGATCTTTTTTGAGTGCGCGGAATTAATCGCTGGTAAACATCTATAATGATGATCTCTCAGTATCCCTTTTAGACGGAAAACACCTCCTTACCAGACAGAAATGTGAACATGGTAACAAAGGGCCTGGCATGAGGTGACTTTGTTTTGTGATCCCACATTCCAACAGTGTAGGACATTTAAACAGTGCAGTAATTATCGCCGCCCTACTTAACTGACGACCTGTCAGCTGACTACCTGAAACAGGTGCAGCAAGACATCCGTCACCTTTTAGTCACAGTAGAGAGAGAGAGTGTTTGTTTCATTCACCATTATATTTGTATGTATACATTAACTGTGCCTGAACATTTTGAATTTCACCATCATGACTACTGGACACCTGTTTTTAATCTCTTATGTGTGTCCCTGATTTTCCCTGATGTCAAATTTTTTACTGATGTCCCCCCCCCCCCCCCCCCCCCCCCCTTTTTTTCCCTGTGAAAGGGTTTTTAACTATCTTTTATTAGGGGAGTTTTTCCTGATCCGATGTGAGGTCCCGGGACAGGGATGTTATGTGTACAGATTGTAAAGCCCTCCGAGGCAAACTTGTATTTGTGATGTTGGGCTATATAAAATAAACTGAATTGAATTGAATTAACTTAGACTAGAGCTAAAGTTGCAATGTGAAGTCTCCAGTGATATGCTGCAGTTTAGTGTAACTACACTTTGTATAACAAATAATAAGGCAGCTTGTATAGCAAATAAAGTCCATTACCGTCCGTCTAATTTGAATCAACTGGGAATTACTGGGCCTCTGCATATTAACCATGTTTGTCTATTTCTTCTGCTTATCTACAGAGTGCCAACATGTGCAAGCTCACTCTAATTACAGGTAAGGTGCTTGCCAAGTTATTGTTTCCTTAAAGGGTTATACTACCTCCAAATAACAAACCTGTGGATCTTTTTATTGTATTTTGTCATTTGGGTGAACTGATCTGTTAAGCTTGATTTTTAACCCAATACTAACCAGGCTGTTACTTTGAAGGTCTCTGTTTGGTGTTCGCCAGCTTTGGTAAGTATATAACCTGCATTAATCATAATCAACAGTCTTAAGACATTTTTGTAGCCATACTCGGGTATATAAAAATAGTATGTGATGATCAAACTGTTAAAAACTAATTTAACAGTGTCTGACTCTTCTTTAAGATTTTCCTAGCATCAACGCAACAACTCCCCCTACAACGATTACAACAACTCCTCCGACCACAACATCTCCCACTACCTTATCAACAACTACAACTATCCAGTCTCAAGGATCTGGAAACCCTTGTACAGGAAAGACCAGTGGGCACTTTGCCAATCCCGCTAACCCACAACAATTCTACCAATGTACAAGTATAGGATCTTTCATCCATTCATGCGTAAATGGTTTGATCTTTAGTGAAGTTTACGGAACCTGTATCTTCAACATAACTCCCCCTACAACGACCGCAACAACTTCCCCTACCACAACAACTCCTCCTACCACAACATCTCCAACTATCCAGTCTCAAGGATCTGGAAACCCTTGTACAGGAAAGACCAGTGGGCACTTTGCCAATCCCGCTAACCCACAACAATTCTACCAATGTACAAGTATAGGATCTTTCATCCATTCATGCGCAAATGGTTTGATCTTTAGTGAAGTTTACGGAACCTGTATCTTCAACATAACTCCCCCTACAACGACCGCAACAACTTCCCCTACCACAACAACTCCTCCTACCACAACATCTCCAACTATCCAGTCTCAAGGATCTGGAAACCCTTGTACAGGAAAGACCAGTGGGCACTTTGCCAATCCCGCTAACCCACAACAATTCTACCAATGTACAAGTATAGGATCTTTCATCCATTCATGCGCAAATGGTTTGATCTTTAGTGAAGTTTACGGAACCTGTATCTTCAACATAACTCCCCCTACAACGACCGCAACAACTTCCCCTACCACAACAACTCCTCCTACCACAACATCTCCAACTATCCAGTCTCAAGGATCTGGAAACCCTTGTACAGGAAAGACCAGTGGGCACTTTGCCAATCCCGCTAACCCACAACAATTCTACCAATGTACAAGTATAGGATCTTTCATCCATTCATGCGCAAATGGTTTGATCTTTAGTGAAGTTTACGGAACCTGTATCTTCAACATAACTCCCCCTACAACGACCGCAACAACTTCCCCTACCACAACAACTCCTCCTACCACAACATCTCCAACTATCCAGTCTCAAGGATCTGGAAACCCTTGTACAGGAAAGACCAGTGGGCACTTTGCCAATCCCGCTAACCCACAACAATTCTACCAATGTACAAGTATAGGATCTTTCATCCATTCATGCGCAAATGGTTTGATCTTTAGTGAAGTTTACGGAACCTGTATCTTCAACATAACTCCCCCTACAACGACCGCAACAACTTCCCCTACCACAACAACTCCTCCTACCACAACATCTCCAACTATCCAGTCTCAAGGATCTGGAAACCCTTGTACAGGAAAGACCAGTGGGCACTTTGCCAATCCCGCTAACCCACAACAATTCTACCAATGTACAAGTATAGGATCTTTCATCCATTCATGCGCAAATGGTTTGATCTTTAGTGAAGTTTACGGAACCTGTATCTTCAACATAACTCCCCCTACAACGACCGCGACAACTTCCCCTACCACAACATCTCCCACTACCTTATCAACAACTACAACTATCCAGTCTCAAGGATCTGGAAACCCTTGTACAGGAAAGACCAGTGGGCACTTTGCTGCCAATCCCGCTAACCCACAACAATTCTACCGATGTACAAGTATAGGATTTTTCATCCATTCATGCGCAAATGGTTTGATCTTTAGTGAAGTTTACGGAACCTGTATCTTCAACATAACTCCCCCTACAACGACCGCGACAACTTCCCCTACCACAACATCTCCCACTACCTTATCAACAACTACAACTATCCAGTCTCAAGGATCTGGAAACCCTTGTACAGGAAAGACCAGTGGGCACTTTGCTGCCAATCCCGCTAACCCACAACAATTCTACCGATGTACAAGTATAGGATTTTTCATCCATTCATGCGCAAATGGTTTGATCTTTAGTGAAGTTTACGGAGCCTGTAGCCATCCCTAGGGGTATTGTCAAAATCTGTTAAATGTGCAATTTGTTCTGATTCTTCACTGTTGAGATATAAGAAATGCTTAATCACATGTGTACATGTTTTTCCACTGCCATATTTACTGAATTATATGGCTGTCACATATACTTATATATGTGGTGGTTGCATATCTATTTTATTATATGTGTATCTAACACTATTGTATGTTTGTTTTTTCTTGTTAATTTAATTTAGCTATTGGGAAATGTGTCCTACATAATGACAAATATGTTGCATATATTTCAATACTGTGCATGTAAATAAATAAAAATACTTGTTACTAAATGTATAAGTTAATAATGTTGAATTTATAAAATACTATAAGTTTCATAGACAATTTGTTCAATGTGAAAACTTCTGACTCACATACATCTTCGACTATTGGGTCTCTCTCCCCGTCTCTCCTATGTGTGACTATCTCACGCGAGTCAAGGGAAATGCTTATCGGAATACTTATATTTGATTGGCAGAGTAGCATCACGTGAGATGATTTACAATGCATGGATTGGCCTGTTTGTTTCCTGGACTGCGAAACAAGTGCTGTAAAGGCTAGAAAAGCTGTGCTGGTTAAAATAAAAGCACTCCAAAGTTTTATAATTCTCAATTATTTATCGGTTATAGGTCCAGGTCCGGAGACAACACTCTTTTTCCAATTGCTCCAATAACATTACTTATGTACTAACTGCTTCCCTACATTAAACTACTAAAATAAAGAAAATGCTTAAGCATGCTTCACTATATTGTTCTTAAAATTCAGGTGTAGTACTAAAAGCTTTTGTCTATCATCCGTTAATTCTTCCGTTTAGAGAAAAGGGCTACGTTATCTATGCCTCCTTTACTCTATTCCTTGTTATGCTAATTGTAATAAAGTGTCTTGAATGCCTCCCACAAGGAGTGTAGACTTGCTTTTGTTCTCGTTTCATACATTTTGGGGAAATTGTGCTTTTGTAAGTGTATTGTGTAATGCCTTTCTTAAAATTGTGTGCAAATTTAACTTACCTTTACAAATACCAATTCATTTTTAAGATTCAGTCAGTGATAGTACATAAACGAATAGAAAGAAGCATCTTTTTACATTTGCTCTTATCAGCAGCCAACATTTATTCATGCACTCATTTAATTCATGTTATTATATACACTATCATAATTTCAAGTACAACTATATTATTAGCAGCCCAACAAAAAAGTTCTCATACAATTTGACTCATTATTAAAACATTTATAAATCATTACAATACTATCACAAAATCATTATCACAAATGCAGAAGAGGTCCACAATAGTGATGTGTCCTTTCGTGTCGAGGCTTCGATGCGCGTGTCGAGTAATCCAGGTAGATTTTTGTGAAGCGCGTATCGAGGCTTGCGTCGATGACGTCTGTGGTGACGTTCGAAGCCTCGCGAGCCGGCCGTACCACCTGACTGATTCAGAAAATGGTTTGTGGGTTTGCCGTGCAATTTGAAATATAAGGGGCAGCGAAACTCAATAGATTTCCCCCCCTTCCTCTCTGTACCCCAGCGTCATCTGTGCCTGTGAAAGGGTATTTTATAAAGCAGGCAAAATAGTCTCAAAAAGCCCAGCACTGTGGAAAAGTTCTTATTTTTACAAAAAGAAAAAAATAATTGGACACATCAACATGGACTAGCGGAGCCAAGGCTCAAAACACCGATCCTCTAACTGAAAGTCGGGTATTCTAACCACTGACCCACAGTCACATCACAACGCTCTTCCCAATTTGTTTCCAGTTTTGATTTTTACCCCGCCATTATATCATAAAGATAGACACCATATTAATAAGTTAATAATTGATGTATTGGCATCAAACATAATTTATTAAATTCAAAGCTTCACACACCAAAGCCATGGTGTCGTTGTGACCACTCTGCCTGTTTTACATGCATGTCCACTTGGTGGCGCAGTAGAGCAAATGAAGCCCCATGAAGCTTCGGACCATGAGTGAACCAATTGGATGGAGGGCTTCAATGCTTCAGGAAGGTTCATCTCGCCATCACTAGTCCACAAAGTTATTTCATTTGTCATTTTATCAGAACAAGATCAATACAGTATGCGATCAAACAAGATTAAAGAGTCTTTTAATGTAAAGCTATGGAAATTTATACCGCCAGGATCTAAAATGTAGAATCATTCAGATTCACATCATTATAAAAACAATTTAGTGACCAATACACTGAGTCAAGGTCCCGTAATTATTCAGATTACTAATAACACAGACTTTTGGATTGCATTTTACCCATATGGTCTATTCCTTAGAGTTCATGCATAGAGCTGTGAGGCTGAGGGAGCTTCTGAATGTCACAGTTTTTAATCAGACTGAAGTAAAACACTACAAGCTCCTCGTAGTTCTTTTTGGAAATCCGTTCATTGATGCCATGGAATCTAAAAAAAAGAAAGAAAAACCTTTATACAATTTCCTTGTGATTTTCTTGCAGGATAATTTCGTGATGATGCTTTTTAAATCACCAAAGCTGAGTGGCAAACTGGGTTTACAGTTGGTTTCATACATAAAACTCTTAACAACATTATAGTTGTTCAACCAGGACAATCTGAACAGTACAAGTAGGTCAGGGGTGCCCAACACGCTGATCGCGATCAACCGGTCGATCGGCAGGGAGAACAATGTTTTCCCCGACTTCCTTAATTACCACTGCATAATACACCAACAAGCATTATGCGCTACAACGCTAAACAGGAAAGAGATCACGGATGTGCCGACAAAGATAGTCTATTCGAGCGAGAGCTCTTCAAAGACAGCTGCATCTGGAGAAGGACTGCGGCCACTATGACTTCTTGCTGCACACTGATGTGAGACGGCTTATAGAGCTCTGTCCGGAGATAAAGGAGTTTCTCCATGTTGTTAAACATGGAGAATACAACCAACTAAGAGCATGTCAATATGCTCACGTTTCTGCATTACAATTTAAAACGTGTGTAAATTGTGTGTTCCCCTGAAGGAGGGAGCAGCAAGATGTGGAACTGCAATAAGTCATTTTGATTTACTTTTAAACCCTTGCACTTTTTTTTACTTTTGGACTTTCAATGTCACTTGCAGACCAGCTATTCTTTAGTTATTTTGCACTTTCAGAGGCTTGATTGCTATTTTGAGTTACTTTTAAAGCTTTATTTGTACTTTTTCTTTACTTTGAAAGCATATTTGCACTTTAATGTGTATTACTATTTAATTTATTTGTTATGATGATGTTCTGATCTTGTTACTCAAATACATTTGAAGTTCAAAATCCAACATTTTGAGTCATTATTTTTAATTTGCTATAGGAAATAGTCATTAGATTAATCGAAAAAATAGTCGATAAATTAGTCGATTATGAAAATAATCGTTAGTTGCAGCCCTAGAGTTAATATTTTTCACGTGGGAAAAGGCTAAGTCCAAACACCGTTCCACCATGACTGATGACCATTTGGAAGTCAGAGTAAAATGTAATGACCAAAAATTTACAGAATTGTATTTGTGTCATTTTATTTATATATATATATATATATATATATATATATATATATATATATATATATATATATATATATATATATATATATACATATACATATACATATATACATACATACATATACATATACATATATACATACATACACACATACATATATATACATACACACACAATTAATGTAGGTAGATCTTTTTGACTTGGTCATTCTAAAAGTAGCTTGCGAGCCAAAAAAATGTGGGCACCCCTGATGTAGGTGATCCCATTGCATCACAAGTTTGTGACATAAAAGTGTTACCAACAGCAGAAAGCTCTTTTGTTCATTTTGCTGGATAATACTCTGTTCAATCAGTTTATTATACTGCAGCAGGCTTTAATAAGACTATTTGTATCCAATATTAGAAAAACTAGATTCTTACCTTTGAGCATCACCTGGTTTAAACCAGATAGGAGTGAAGCGATAAATATCATTCGTCAGGTCTTTAAAGTGTCGACTGTCTGTGTTCCCAATACAGATACCTGAACATACAAACATATCAGTTATTGAATATTTTGATTTTACCAACCGCATTGTTATACAATTGCGTCCGTCTGGATTCTACCTGGAGCAACTGTAACGGTTGGAAACATGTCCAACACAGTTTTCTTAATGATCTGGTAGCCAAACGACTTCTCATCCATAGAGCTCACAGGCAAGGGGTCAAATCCATCAACAAGCTCTAGCTTCACTCGTTGGTCCCCCACTGTGGACTGGATTAGATCCAGGACCTAGATGTGACGGCAAACATTGAACTCAACTCAAAATATTCATGAAGAGACATAAGGAATTCTCAAAAAAGGAGTATCAAACTTCTGACTACCTCTTGGAGGGACTGTGCCGAGTGGATTCGTAGATTTACATAAGCTTCAGCGAGGGATGGGATGATGTTCACCTACAAGGTGGGAAGTAATTTAGGTTTGTGCTCAGGAAAACTGAAAGGCTTGCAATCTAATTCACAATAAATATCTGTGAATCATTCTATATTTCATGATTAATTACGGTACCTTAACTCCTGCATTAAACATGGTGACTGCTGTGGTTGTCCTTACAAAAGCATTAGTGTCTGGTTTTCTTTCAAGTACCCTGTAACATAAAACATGATAAATTAATTATTCCAATGGTCACAACCAGAAGAAAACATGCTAAATTAATTGTAGGACATAGTTACCTGCCTAAGAGTGGGGCAAAGAGCCACAAATTTGACATTATGAACTTCATTGGAAGTCCGAACTGAAAACAAAAAATTTGTAACTGCGTAACAACAGAAAAGATCTAGTATGCTATTAAAAGTGATGGCAATGATGGTTCCTCTTACCTTGTGCGCCAGATGCTCAAATGTTCCACGTTCAGGCCCAAGACCAAATAATCTTGGCATAGGGTTCTCCTCTAGTCTGAGACAATAGCATGACACAATTTAAGTATTAGATTTAGTTTGAAGAGTGATTTAAAAAAAAACTAGACTGTAGCTAAACATATTTAGAATTCTTAAAATTAAGAGTTTAAAAAAATATATATATATTAAATAAAAAAAAAAAGAAAAATCACCTTTTGACTGCTGCAGCCAAGATCCCAATGCTGGTCTCACTGGGAGGCATTGAGGAGTGACCAGGAGCCATAAGCACACTAAGCTTTACAGTCGCCGAACCCTTTTCACTTATCCCAATTCTACAAAGCAAGTACAACACAAACAAAATTATCCAACTGTTAATCATCTATATCATTTTGTATACAATTTAATGGAGACATGCAATTTTATGCTATGCTTGCGAGTTTGTTGTGATGTCAGGTTTGGTCCAATTGTTTGCATTTAACATGTAAAGTTTGTAAACTAAATATCATGTTTCCACAAGAGCATAACAGGTTCTCACAGTGCAGCGGGTCCTTCAAGGCCACTGATGACCCCATCAAGTACAGCCAGGCCCTCGTCCAGGACAAACGACAGCTGCACTCCACGCTGCTTCAGTACACGCACTATGTTCATTGCCCCCTTGTAACCACTGACCTTTAAAAAAAAAAGAAGGAAAATGATACAGACATTGATAATAGTTGAAATTGTATCTAGGTTCACAATTTCAAAGAGTAGGAGTTTTGATGAATATCTTAGGTACTTCTTCATCATGACCGAGACCAATGTAAAATCCTCTCCGTGGAGCAAAGCCTTTTATCAGTAAGTACTCCAGTGCCTGAAGAATTCCCTGAAAAAAATAAAGAATTTTGGATTAGTCTGGTTGGCCCATGAAAAGATAATAATTCATCTCTAATAGAAAGGTCCTACAAAATATAACATGTTCTCGCACCATTAAAGAGCCTTTGTCGTCTATGGTCCCTCTACCGTAGATGAAGCCATCTATCTCTTTGGCAGAAAATGGTGGGGCCTCCCAGCCATCCGATTCTGAGGCAGGTACCACATCTATGTGGGCCAGCAGCATGTATGGCACCAGGTCAGACTGCAATCCTTGCACCCAAAACAAGTGGCTGTAGTTGGCCACCAATTCATGACGAACCAAGCTTGAAGAGAAAACTGTTGGGAAGGCTGACACAGGAAGAAGAGTACAAGCTTAAAAAGGGTGAACCCCATCTTTTTATGAATTAAGGTCAGTTTAATATTTAGCCTATATTTAAAAGAAGAAGAGAAAGTGTATAACATCATGTGTAGAGGAGCAGGAAAGTCTGCAAAGATCTCCAACAATGTGATTAGGCATGAGGGCCGAAACATGGGCCTAACAACAACAAGATGATGCTATTTGTTGCATTATGGCCAAATTAGGGTCCAGCGTCTTTGGTGCTTAACACGTACAAGGGACTAAAAGTCACGATAAAGCTGCCTCTGTAGATTTAATATTGACCACCATGTTATAGTGGTCTGCTGTGAACCCACAAACATAAAAGGCACAAATACAAAATTGCACCCTTTTAATTTCTTCTTAATAGGCTTTTTGCTTCTTTTTACATGGCTGACTTAATTAAATAATAAGTAAAGCTGAAAACAGTCAATTAATCAATTATTCAATAAATACATAAAAAAAACATATTTAAAAAACTGACAGATAGACAAATAATATATTATCAAAATACCTGAGTCATTGTTCAAGAAAAAAAAAGCCAAACATTTGCTGGCACTCAATTTTATCGTGCGAGAGCGGTCTCTAAATATCTTATTTAAATAAGTCCGTTCAACTTAGTTTTAACAGATAAATGGTTCTTCAAGGAATAGTTAACATTTTGAGATCTATCTAAAATACAGATAGTATGTCTTCAGTATGTCTCACTTCATATGTTTAGATTACGTTTTTGTTTTAATTAATTATCCAATGTTGTTGTTTATCCAACATTTATGCTTTAACAGTTTGAAAACATACTTGCTTATGAATACAAATATATATATATACATGCATGCATGCATACATGCATACATGCATGCATTTCATACTCAGTCCGCACCGGTCGGACAACATAATTTGGCCTAAATGGAAACTTAAAGTCTCGTGAGAACACATGCATTAATTAAATGTCACATGAAAATACTGTAACGTTAACTTCCGAGTGACACACTTTGATGTTAAATTGCAGGAAGCCTTCCTTAAAGGACTGAATGGCATGAAGTGGGCCTTATTGGGCGATTATAGACAAATTACCAGTCATGCGAGTGAAGCAAAACAAAAAAAAGGATTCTGGTAAAAGCACGTCTCCGGTGTCTTCCGTAGCTAACGTTTTAGCTCCGGTTGTAGCTTCTAGAGAGACAATTAACGTGAGGTAAACAGTTTAAGTCCTTTTAAAGTCGTTGGAGCCTCGTGAACTACACGCGCGAGACGCAATCAATCGCACCTGTGCACGTTAGTTGCGGCCTTTTAATTACACGTTACCTTTTCGGAGGAACCTGTCAAATTCAAGCAGCGCGCTGGTGTTGCTCTCCTCCCCCGAAAAGGACACCGTGGGGATCCGGACAGCCTCTGTACAAACACACGGAGACAACGCTCGTTAACGTCGGTCGCCCGGTGGCTTCCTTCGCATTTACACTAAACTTCAGCGACACAAAATTACCTTTAAAACGTGCGAGCAGCTGCTCTCGCTGGTGGTCGTCGATGACGAGCGAGATGTTGCTCGTCTTTTCCCAACGTGCGAGCTGAAGTCCGATATTTACGTCCAGCGAGAGCGTCCTAATAGACGCGACGGTGAATAACAGCAGCGCTGTAACGACGAGACCGCTTATTATAATCTTTAAAAACTTGAATATTTTGAACTTTGGCACCGAGTCTGTCATTGTCTGTTGTGACAGCGGAACCCGTCCACTGTGACTGTGTGCAGACAGCGAAGGGTGAATTAGTTTGGCTTTGTCAAACGAGAGCCACCTGCTGGCGCCAGTATGCATTGCACGCGTGATCTTCCACGTGACATTTATTTAAAAGTATTTAACCGAAACTTGGTTAGACCAAGATAACAGTGCAGCTGTTCTTATTGAATCAACACCTCCCAACTCCAGTTTCATGAGTGAAACAAGAGCGCACAAGAAAGGAGGTGGAGCTGCTATTTTATTTAATGAGTCTCTTCAATGCAAGCAGATGTCTTTTGGTCATTTTACTTCCTTTGAATATGTGGCTCTGAATTCTAGTTGAGTTTTATTCCTCAACATTTACAGACCACCTAAATACTGTGCAACCTTCTTTGATGAGTTTAATGAACTGCTGTCCATAATCTGTATTGATTTTGATTGTGTTGTTATTGTTGCCGATTTCAATATCCATGTTGATAACAGAGGGTCTATAGAGCTCTGTGGCGTCCTTGATAACTATGATCTGACTCAGCATGTAACAGGTCCACCCACAACAAGGGGCACACTCTAGACCTAATCATCACCAAAGGTCTGGACATTTCCAAGGTTGCTGCGACTGATGTTGCATTCTCTGATCATTTCTGCAGTGTGTGCAATCTCCCTACACACACAATGTCCAAACCGAGGTTGTGACAAAGCATTACATGTGAACTATTTATTCAGAAGTTCTCCTCCACACCAGCCCTCTCTTGCATCTCAGTCAATGAGCTTGTGGATGGCTTAAATTCTAAAGTTAAAAATGTTATTGATGCCATTGCACCCATTAAGGTGAAGGTTGTCTCGGGTAAGAAAAGATCACCTTGAAGAAATGCTAAATCTCCAGGTTCACTGTGGTATAAAGAGAGACTTCACAATTATAATTTGGAACTTAGAAATGCAAGGCAGTCCTATTTCTCTGACATAACCAAAAACAATACACATAATGTTTTAAAATGAATGTTCTGAATTGTTTTTGAATCTTGTTTTCTTCTGCATTATGTTTTGATGCTTTTAATGGTTTTATGTGAAGCCCTTTGAATCGCCTTGTTGAAATGTGCTATACAAATAAACTTGCCTTGCCTTATTTTTAAGTTGAATTAGTTGCAGGAACAAAAGTATGAAGCAACACATTCTTTATTGAAATATGGTTAAAATATATACAAAAACAACATACTGACATCACACAAGTACAGTGGTGCCAATTCATTGAAAAGGCAACGTAATATTACATAATTTGGGTGAGGAAATATAGCATTATGGTTTATATATTTTTTAAAGTCTTAATTTATGTGTTTTAGAAATAGTTTCAACAATGCTGACAAGAACATATAAAACAGTAAAACTAGACGTTTGGGTTTGCTCCCATAAAGACGCACACAATCAATAGTAAAGCGACAGTGCTCCCTGAAGATATCCCAGGACAGGGTCCTTATGGCTTGCATCACCAAAAACAAAAAGCAACCTTCACAGCTGTAAATCAATGTGGAGGATTAAAGAACCCCGGGTTACTCCAGTTCAGAGTGTGCTGGTGCATCCCGTGTCTCAGCCTGAAGCCAAAGCCCCTCCCCACTGTCTGAACCCTGGTTTAGACTGTCCAGTAAGGCCGCAAATGTACTAAATGAGTCATCCTCAACACAAACATAAATGAGGTACAAGAGGCACGCCACAATGACGAAAACCAAAATCTGTATCTGGACTGGCACAAGGCGGCGCTCGAAATCTTGTCTCTCCAAGGTCGTGGGACTGGCAGGAGTGTCTGGGTACGTGTACTGAACAGGTCTCCCTGCTGCACCCTTGATGGGTCTCCGACAAGTGGCACTGAAATACAAAAGAGTATATGCGCTGATAACACATTCCCAATACTCCTGTATACGTCGGTATATGCAACTATGCAAGACGTCCATGTATCCCCCACCAATTCAAAATTACTGTACATTTCTTGTACTTCAAAAACATTGTCACACTGTAATAGTGTTGGTGAGGCACTTACTAGATCCTTGTGGGTGTGGCATTAGTGTTCAGAAGCTTGTCCCTGAAAGTATCTTTCACGGGCTCCTGAGAAAGCTAGAAAAGAGAGCAGAAACTACGGTCAAAGTGGACCAGTGCAAAAGAGAAATAAGGGCAAGGCCCCAGTCCCAGAGAGACAGAGCAAGTCAGGTAGAAATGAAAGAAGAAGAAAAAGGGTCAACTGTGATTTAATCACCAGAGATCTGACAAATAATACACAATTTAATTTTTTTTTAAAGAGCAACTCTTAAGTTAAGCGTGTATTCTAATGCACATCAAAAACAGCAAATGTATGATGTATATATGCCTTCATTTCCCAATCATAAGTGGATGCCTTGGGGGTGTAGTACAGGGACTGGTTCGTCATGGTGTCCTTGTTCAGAGTTGACACGTCCAGCTAAGGAAATGAGACGTAACAGATTAAGATTTCTAGAGTATGAATTTCCTCCAGTCTCCAGTGAACCTCTCCAACAATTCTGACCACCGCCACCAGTTTGAGCTTAAAGTGTGACTGAATAATGGGAGCACTACTGACCCCGTTGGACCGCGGCCAATGCTCCTGCACATTGCACCCATTCAAATCTCTCTCAGTGTCTGTGCTCATGGAGTGTGACCTCGAACTCTCCATCTGTTGTTAGAAGTGATAATGTGCATGACCGAGCGAACACTCCGGCAGTGATAACTCGCAACCGTTCAAATAAGGTGACAGGGCAATTCTTAAAGTTCAGAAACTGTGGGTTTAAAAAAAACGTGTAAGATTAACTTTCCTCCTCAACCATTTGAGTGATGCTGAAGGCCTGAGAGGAAATTGTCGAGTCACCATTGGGCATAACTGATCCAGATGGAAACTGCAAGAATTAGTATTATGTTAACAGAAACACAAACATGCATCATTCATCACACAATCCTAACACCAGCGAGATACCAATGCCCAGTAATGTAAAACAAAAACATCCCATTGGTGGCTTGAGAAGGACACAATGAATGTACAGTTTAAGTGAGGAATGCAGAGAATTTTAAATCCATGAGAGAAGTGAAATAAAACCAGCCTACCCCTGATCCTAATCCAGAGCGTTGATCTACAGAGGATGCTCTACTAATTCCTACGGGAATCTGTGAGCAGCTAGGCCGACTCTGCTCCAATGATTGTATTGCATTCCCTGAATTCCACTTGGAATCGCCAAGTTCCCCGTTTCTAGAAGTATGAGCATGCTGCAAAAGGCCAACCGAAGCAAACATAGAACAAAAAAAAACAAAAAAAATACATCAGTGCCCACTGAGAATTGAGTTTGACAGAATTTTGTGCAAAAGATATGTAGTATTTACCCGCCTTGATTGGGGCAAAAAGCACTGCGGGTAAACAAAGCCGCCATTCTGAAAACACAACTCTACCTGTGAAAAAAACAACAACTGCAAGTGCTTCCTCCAAAAAAAAATTGTTAACAGTTCCAGTTAAAACACAAGTTTACAGTTGCCATCTTTAACCACTAGGAGGCACTGCAAGGACGGTTTAATTCAGTGCAGCTAGTGCTAGAAAGAAAATCTATTGAACAGCAAAAGCATACAGATTGTGCAAGCTCAAGTCAAGCGGTACTAGTCATTAACACAGGATTTCTAAATCACTTGTCTCACCTGGCGGCTCCTTTGTTGCGCCTTCTCTGACTGTTCTTCTCCTTCGGAACCTGTCCAAGTCACAGAAAACAATCAAATACAAATGCAGTACAAAAAGTAGGCCACGACCACAAAATGGCCAAGACTATTGGTATACTATGCAAAACCCATCCTTTGATCAGCACTAAAGTAGCCATTATGGTATATTATTTAATAGTGTTTCCATGTATTCATCAGTGTAATACAGCTTGGGCTGGTACCCATCAGACCAAACCTGAGTCCATATACTGTTTTCAAAAACCGTCACTGAGAATAATAAATTGTGTCTGCAACAATACTCTGAGCCTCTTTTTCTTCAATTAGGAATCCTCGGAGTTTACAATGTGTTATTGTTCTTTAAAAAGCCCCCTTCCACCTTCTTATTGTGACATATTTGCAAACATCCACACAAAGTCTTTGTCTCCTTAAACCTCCTCATTCCGATTCTTCCTAATATCAAATTTAGTTTATTCTACCAAAGGTCCAAAATATGGAATCATCTGCTTAATCATTGTTTTCTCTCTTCACAGAACCTTAAGAGAGCCCTGAAATACATTTTTCTTACCAACTAATATTTTCCATATGGACTGCCTATATAAAGATGGGTCCAAACATTATTTGACTTTGTCATACCAGTCTAAAGGCCTAGTATGATTGTTGCTCTGTTGATTTGTTTTTTTCATTATTTCATTACTTGATGTTTGGGTGCATGTCTTGTAACTATGAGTGACAGAAGGGTGTGTTGTTGTCAAGAACTGTTCTAAATTATGCCTCCGTTTCATACTACGTCTAAAATTATTGATATAGATATAAATGGTCTGTATGAGATTACTGTAATGCCATGTTCAAGCCTCTGGAGTTATTTTTTTTTAAGCAATTCTCCTTCACATTTACTTGCAAATGATATCTTGTTGAAGTTATACAAGTGTAAACAAACAAGTGGTAACGATATTTGCCCATATCAACCATGAAAACAAAAACAATCCAGACTGGTCATACCTGACTCTTCGTTCTCTTGTTCCCCATTGTCATCCTCTTCTTCACTGTCAGAGTACATTACACCTTGCTCTACTCCGTTCAGACAGCCATGTCCATCAGACTGAAGCAGTTTCCTGAGCTTCTTTTCATACACGGCTCTGGTGGAGGCTATGGCATAGGCAAAAAACAATACTATAGCAATTAGTGTTTAAGACAGGGGCAAACAGACCTAAACAATAGAGTGAAGCTGAACATTTGGTCCAAACACTTTTATTAAAACTCAAAACTGAATTATTGATGGCAAGAATCTCATTTTTACAATAAAAACCAATTGTCAAGACTGTGATGTAATCTCACCGACTATGGGCCCAGCTTTAACCCCATGTTGGAGCAGGGCGGCCACGAGGTCATCGTCGGTCAAACCTCTCGGGTCGGGCATCTCTGCGTCCTCCTCCTTGTCCGAGCAAAACACAATTTTCTGAATGAATGTGAATGCTGCTCGAGACATGACAAAGACTGCAGCTTCCAGGTGTGGGATATATGAAAACAGCTGGAGGCTGCAGTTGACAAAACTGCTCGTATTTAATTTTGGCCCTTTATGAATCTTCTGCTTATTACATTCAAACCTATTGTGAACAACCACGGACGAAGAGGTTGTTAGTTGACACTGGCATATCAGATATTAACTAATAGATACGTATATGGTTTATTGTTCGACTGCGCTCTACTTATCTTTGTCACAGCTCATCATAACAACACTTTAATAAATAAAATAAAAAATCTGCCAATCATTTTTCTTTAATGTATTAATATGAAATGTCAATAGAAATAGAAGAAAAAAAAATGTCAAACAACAGGTCACGAGGGTGAGATCCACAATTTGCCCGTAGTGCAAAACGTATAACTTTCGTACTTATATATAAAAACAGAAAAAAAGCTGCAAATTATTGGATTTAAAAAGTTGCAACCAGCAAATGTTTTGCTTGAAAAATTACTTGAACGCTTGGTTGAATATCAAACTAGTTGAAAATGTATTTCCTAATAGATTAATTCAGCTCAAAACATCATCATTGGGTCTAGAGTGCAAATCTTGCAGCATATTCTAAATGTGAAACTCTACTTCACAGCACTATTCATTATTAAATAGATTAAAGTAGATTAAACGCATGTCTGGACACCACGACATGGCACAGAAACAACCTCCAGACTTGAAGTGCATGGTTCTCTTCTTGGCACACACAAATGAGTGCGACAGGTGTGGCCAGCACATGCACCGACGAGACTGCAATGGCACAAGGCAACTGCAGAACAGTCTCATGGAAATATATACCAACCATACAGCTGCTGGCCCAGTGGTCAAGGACCTCAAATGCTACAGCAGGCTGAGGGGACTGTTTTGGTAGCTGTGACCCAGATCCCCACCTACCGCGCCACAGCTGCGGCGCATGCGCAGCAGCGCTTTAATTCAGTTCATACCGATTATTACTATGCACTGCGACTCCTGTTTATCCAACACAACAGTTGCCCTGAAAGGCAACTTGTTGACAAGTCTTTCTTTTTTTTTTTTAACCAGGCAACATATTTGTAATGCCAAACGTTATTTTGAGTAACAGAAAGTTGTGATTGCAAAAGTAACTTAAATTACATGTAAAAAAAAAAAAAAAAAAAAAAAATACAAATATCCTGGCGCAAAAAGACTAAAAGTTTGATCAACTCACTGCCACATATTGTACTTGATCCTCCTCGTCGCTGGAAAAATCCGCTGCGTTTTTCTGATCGATGTGTTTTAAGTGCAACTCCACATACACCTCCTTCCTGCTCTTAGCAGGTGGCAGCGCGACATTGTGGGCAACGAGATCCGCCTTCAGTCTAGATTTAGAGAGGTGAGCGGGGTCCTCCAGGAACTGCGACATGCCACGAGTACGACGCGGAGAACGACAATGTGTGCAGCTTCGGTGGCTGGTCTTTATATTTGTGTGTAAAAAGTCCTGTGAGACCGATGAACCCGACAGAGCTGACGTTAGAAATCCTCTCGCCCGGGGTCGAAGAATCTCACTGGCTGAACTGGGAAGAACAGCTGCTCCCGACCACTTGATTGACAGCAATTTAACAATTCCGGTACTGAGAAAAGTAACATACAAGCAGCGCGAGCTAAAAGTGTGTTGAGCTTTGTGTGTGTTTGTTTTGAAGTTCATTGCATTTAAATTAAAGACTTTTAATGACCTGATGATTCAAAAATAATGTTTGCAGTGCTTTGGTTAGCTCCTTATTTGATTTGTTTTTGGTTATATCATAGACTGTGTGTGTGTGTGTATATATATATATATATATATATATATATATATATATATATATATATATATATAAAATACCTGTGCTAATATTTGCTAGCTTGCAAGCTGCAAGTGTTCAGAGATGAAATATAAAAAAGAAAGTAATTTAATCAAACTAAATCCAATCCAATTACATCAAGCCTAGTACATTTTTATTTATTTATCTTAGTCAGAAAAGTACAGGTGTTACTAATCTTCGGTTTTGATCAATATGAGGATTAGTTGTTTACATGATGCTTAAACATAAAAACGGTTTTAGTTCAAAAACCCAATATTAAACGGGATATTTGTGTCTGTGTGAATACACTCAGTAAGTAATGACAATTTAATTCATTAAAATAAATACTATTATTTACACCTGGGCTGCTCCATCTATGTCAAAATATATCCAGTGGAGAAAAAAAAGTCTATTGGGAACCCCACATTTGAAAGTTATGAAAGTTTGAATTGTCAGTGCAAATTCCTCCAGCCAAGCCACAGCAATTTAAATGTATACCTTTGACCTCCAGGTTTGACCCAGGCTTTGGTTGCTGGTGGTGTAGTGGTCGTCTCTCAGGTGCGTGTTGCTGCATTTTTACTGGAACGATGGATATCCACCAAATGCATGAAGTGGTGAGTAGTTCCTCTCCGAACATCTGTGAACAGATTTAAAAAAGAAAGAAAAAACACTTTTTCAGGGGATTGTCTGTAAAAGCAGGAAGTGCAGAATTGTTCTATTGAGGAATTTCCCCCAACCAAACACCTACAACAGGCATCTGATCTAAAAAACACTTTGATTATCTGTAGAACTTAAAATCATCAGCGGTCAAGATTCAACTCAGTTAACCTGCTTCTTGGACCAGCCCTCTGCTGCTTTCAGAGATCTTATCAGTGGTTACCTACACCAGATGTCTTCCTCAAAAAACATGATTATTGAAGATGTGTGGACGACTTTATAGAGTAAAACTCAACAACCCCTAAGCCCTAACATCTGGTACTGTAGTGACTATTTCTCAACAGTTATCCTGAAGCAGGTCCCTGATATAGAACTACATATAAGAATACTTGCAAAGGGGAGTTCGGTAACACTTTCTATTCCATGTCTATAATGCATACTAAACTAGGGCTGCCCCCTCTTAGTCATTTTTTATGCTTTTTTCATGCTAAATTACTTATTTTCAAGAAACCTATAAGCACATATCTGTTAAACACAAATTCTAAAGTGGTGTTTTTGGGGGATTCTTTGTGAAACTCAGTTTGACAGATCTGTCAATCAAAATGGACGAATCGATTAGTCGACAAAATGGTAGGAATGTTAGTCGACTAGGAATTTCTTTGGTCAAAGACCGCCCTATTATAAACATAGCTATAATGCGTTATAGTCTGCCTCTGGCGCCTTTAAATTATAGTTACAAGCACTCAAATATGTATAATGCTTTAATAATCATAACACATTATAAAGAATTCATAATGACTTCTAGGTATTCCATCATAATACTTTCTTAATTGTAGGTCACTAACTGACCTTTTTGTTTTTGGCAAGGATCAGTGATTTGTAATTCCCATTGTTGTAATACAGGATAATGTGATTATGAAATACTCAGTGGTTATGGTTTGCTAAAAAGCAAAGCAATTTTTTTTTTATTAAACTTATGCGAGAACAACACAGAAAGCATTTGCTACTGACTATGTTGAGTATGTTATAGTCAGATTATTATGCATTATGATGCATTATGAAAACATAAACATTTATTAAACTACCAGCAATCGGGAAGTATCATGACACTTGAACTTGTGACGACCCTCCCACTCTGCTGGCTATAAGTCATTATACAATGTGTTCTGATTCTTATTTTATTCCATGAGTGCTTTTAACTATAATTATACTGTGTTATAAGCAGATTATGATGCATAAAGTTTATAATAGATACTAGTTTATAATACATTATATACATAGGCATCATAGAGAGTGTTACTGAGACCTTTTAAAGCAAATTCCTTCCTGTTTTGCTTCAGGTGATGAAAAAACACAGGAAAAATCAAACAAAAGGAAACAGCATGTGATGTTCCCACAGAACGGTATTCCTTGAACACCACTCATTGCCAGTGGAAACATAAACAGATGAAGCAAAATGGATCTCGTGAGCCAAATATGGGTTATTTTGTTTGTCTCTGGTGCAAATCGTACAAAACAGCTCAAAGATATTTAATTAGATGACTTTGCTATCTTTGTGCTCATGAAATGACAATGCAGCAGGTGTTTGCATTGCTCCGCAGTGATAATTGAGTTTGAGTTGAGCAGACTTGATCGCATGCTGTGCTGTGTACTGTTGGGAATTTGAGCTGTATCGTTTTTAGATTGATCAACACAGTGTGATGTGAGAAAAACAACATTGGTTTTCAGTGGGGGCCTCCAGAGTTAAGAGGGGATTGACATTGCCTGATTAGGATCCATCAGTTGTGAACATGTATACTTGTTTTATTGTTAGGTAAACAATTATAATTGGCCCACCTGGAATTTGAATTTGTTGTTTGCTAGATTTTTCCACTTAAACCATGATTATGCAAGAACTGGTGTTTTCACTATTTGGTGCACCTAAAGTTTTGGAGGTGTACACCATTGTCGTACAAATAGCACCTGACACGCCAAGATATGCTGCAGTGTGTTCCCTTTGTTACATTGTGCCTTTTGCTGAGTAAAAATGAATGTTAACATTACTTTAGTTTGTTGAGAAAACTCCACGGAGCAATTTGAAACTCACCCAGCCAGAACATCACTGTTACAATTTGTGAAATATTGGGATCTCCTTAATTGGTCTACAGGGATGTTTTACTGATACAGTATTGCACATATTAAGGAAAAAGAGATGCATTATACAGTAGATTTAAAGCTTGTAGCATCAAGACATTTTCATAGATGGTGTTTTAAAGGCCTATAAAACTGTTATGGATAATACAACAGCCTTCAAATCAAAGTGCTTTGAGTCCTGACTTGCTCATATTTTAATTAAGACTTGACTCAAAAAGTCTGATATGGATACTTTCAAATTAAAAGTCAGAGTTATTGCGGCCTGAATGCTCCTGGAATCCTTTTGAAAGATCCACAGGGAGGGGGCAGGAACCCCGAGAGGCCACATGTGAAGGGTTTATAAAAGAGCTGTGACGGCTCAGCTGGCTAAGATGCACACAAAGTAACTATGAAGATACAGTTCAAAGTGTATAGTCTTGTTGCATGTCTTCTTCTGTTCTTCTTCGCTCTAAATCAAGCCAAAATGACAAATGATTTGGAATTCATAAATGTAATGTATTTAACTGATATGAATGATATGCAGTGCAGCACCGCTACAGGTCAGCACAAATAATCTTGAAATTCTATTCACATTCAGTTAATTAGAATGATGAATACTGAACGACCAGTACTTATGTCTTTCTGGAAATTAGACAAATAAACAAAGTAAACAAGATGAATGAAAGACTTATTTTTCAGTTTATAACTTAATGAATCCAAAGGACAGGCCCACGACGTTTCAACGTGTTCTTGGTTTAAAAAGCTGGAGGCAAAGACAGTCGGCCCCAGGCATTTTTATATTTCTGTTAATTATGTAAAAAGAAATGGGCTCACCTCTTGACTAGTTTTTCCATAGATGCAGTATAATATAGTCTGCACATACTGTTATGATGTCATTGCTGCAGATAATCATTTTCTCGAATGATTTAGGTGATAACTTCTTGAAGTATTAGGCCGAGTGATTTATGTTGCCCCATTATTTGTTTAATAGGAACACATAAAAACATTTGATTGTATGTAAAAAAAAAATATATTTAAATGAAATCTCCAGTAATGTAGGTCTAATTATTTGCAAATCTGATAAGTGGATTTATCTGTAGGTTCATGTAAAGATCTATGAGAATGACATCATACAATTTACAAGTTTAAGTTTGAAAACATGCAGGATAGGCTTAAACAATCCTGAACTTCCACTTTTAGATAACAGGTGGTGTAGATTATCACAGTCATTACATTAAACACGTCTCTGGATGTACGGAGTTGAGAAACTCTGTACATCCAGAGATGTGTTTAACAACCAGGCAGTTGTCCAGAAACAACTGCAGGAAAATAGATATTTACCCCACAACTGCAAAAGTTTGATGTAAGGAGAGATGCATGACATAGATGCTGTTGACAGTTGTTGTTGACATCATTAAATAATACTGTAGATGCCCCACATAGCTGAGCTAAAAGAAAATAAGCTAAACTTTCATTTGAAAAAAAGTATTATTGTTTATATATGTTTTGATTATGTTGTCCATTGACTAGTTTGAGTCGGGATAAATTACATTTGCTAATAGACATCTTAAACATGTCTTCAAACCCACTTCCTCAGGTGACTGTCCACTGTGTGTCCAATGGCTTTAAACCCTACATGACATGTTAGAACGAACTCACATAGGAATAGAAAGCCATAAGACACAGTTGTGGTTTAATTTGGAAGACAATAATACAAAATCAGTGACTTATGCAGTCTGAGAAAGGCTAAAAGCTTGAAAGCAAAAAGAGGGAAAAAACAGAAGCATGCTGCAGAAAGCATTCAGGATTAAAAACTCGCATTGGCATGAATAATTAACTAAAGAAACTGTAAGTATTCATCTGAGGCCCAGGGGAGTAAAATGAAACTGTCTTGTTAGTCTTTAGACAGAAGGAATTGTATTTTTTAGAGCACAGACTCAAATAAATTGACCCCTATACGACGCTGGAATTTTACAGCAATACCCTGCAAGCTATTCAACTCCTCGGGGGGCTCGGCAGAATAATCTTTGATTAAAAATGCCGTTTTAAACTAGAGGCTGCAGGGAAAAGGTGCAATGGTAATCAAAAGGATTCTGTCTCTGAATTCCAAACAGATTACATAAAGTATTCTGCAGCAATCCTCTGCCTGGCTTCCACAAGCACAAAGGAGATCATCACCTCAGCATTTTTGATTCTACTACTGAGCACAGCAAGCCTCGCAGTTCCTATCGTGCTGTTATGTCTGTGGTGACCACAACATTTTAGCAGATATCATTTTTAACATTTCCATGCAGCATAACTCTTGTACCTCTTTAATCAAAGAGTCAAGCATAATGAATGCAGAGAACAACTAATACACTTAGTTGGTTTCATACACACTCTCACAAGTCTTTCAACTTAAAGAAGTTTAATATAAATTGTATCTTTCTTTGGACTGAAGCAGCAGACTGTTTACCACTATGTTTGCCATTTTCATTTGCAGACTCAGCATTCTTGAGCAATGCAGGCCAAATCTGCACACCCAGATGTCTGCTCAGAAAACAGTAGCCTTTATAAAAACATGAAAGAATCGTGTGGCAAGAGAACCCGGGCTACTATAGAAGACAGAGGAGGCATTTGTTGACATTGTATCGAGTGCAACGCTGAGATATTTGAGGCACAGAGGGGCCAGGTATTTGTCAGTCAGTGTTTCTTGTGCTTTTGCTGTCTCCAACTCAAACAACAAAAGGCCCATTGAGACAGCCACTTTTTTTTTCTTCTTCTCTCTGAACAAGCACACAAAGCTTCCTGTACTCGGCTGCAACTGTCCAGTACTGAGAGCCACGTCTGGTCGTCTTTTTATGCACCTGTTTCAAGTTGTTCTGGCTGAGCAAGATTGTAAAAACACTTTGTTATAAAGTTTCCAAGCTTTGCCACATTTTAAATTAGCTTTTTTTTTTTTCATGAAATCCCTGTAGTTGCAAGATGTCCGAACTTTCTCTTGAGACTTCAAACTTTGTAAATGCAGAAACACAGTGAAGCTAATTGTGAATTATTATTTTTTTAAGTTTGTCAGCCTAACCAAACATCCAGCGGTTAACACACTTAGATTGATATCTCATTGGCCTCACAGGTGCTGGATATTCACATAACCTCTGACAGAGAACATTATGAGGGAAAGTGTTTACTCGATTAGCCTTGTTTCCAGGTTTTGAAAAAGACCACTGCCACTGAGCTCCAGGGAGCCTGTTCTCATGCACGTCCCAGCATAAATTAGTAAAGCCTCTGTGTCAGACTCTTTCCAGACAAGAAGGTGAATCTCAGCCACAGGGAGGATTAGCTTTTATCCCTAAACATTGTACATGGTCCCTCTCTCTCTCTCTCTGCTAGAAGCCAATTCAGGGAATAATCAGTATCCAGATGTTTTTATTGGCTTTAGCTTTTCTTTAATATATTTGTATTACATTCCTTTGTTTTTTTGACAGAAGAGTATGAGGACTGTGGATATTTTCTCTCAAACATTGTAGATGCAAAGCTATAACAATAAAGCCAGGGAGTAATATTCCACAATTTGATATTTATTAGACATTGCTCTTGAAAATAAAGATAGAGGGGTGGCACCTGTTTTCTCATGCAGTACTCCCTTTGCATAGATTACAAACACAAGTACCTTCCACTGGCAGACAAGACAGCCAACACACATTGAAACACATACAACCCATGAAAGAGTATCACTGCCATTCTTAGATGAAAACACTATATATGTTGCCACTTTACACTTCTGAGAGGAGCGGTGACGTGCATTTAATGCTATAAATCCGACTCTTACCTCCTTCTCCCTCTCCTGCGTCCCTCGCTGGAACGAGTATGGCATCCCCTCAGCCTAATACTGTATGGTGAGACAATGGGTAGTGGGGGGAGGAGGAGTCACTGTGTGAGCAGGAGCGAGAGTGGGGAGGAAGGGGGAGAAAAGCAGAATGAAAACTGTGCGAGAGAGAGAGAGAGAGAGAGAGAGAGAGAGACCGCACAAAACGTTGCATGAATGGCAATTCTTGAACACTGCCCCCCCTCACACACACACACACACACATACACACATACACCCCTTCCGCACCCCTCAGATGCAATGTCAGAGAAAACAGTAACCAGAAATCCCCCTTCACATGGGAAATGTAAGGAAAAACAAGAAACTGTGAGAGAATGGGTCCTGGATTTAAACAAGTCCCTTTCTTTGGCTTTCGCTGAATGAGTTCTTAAGATTCCAAGTTGGCAGAGTGCCCATGGGTCCTGGATGTAAAAAAAAGATAAAAGAGGGGCTGAGGTAGGGGGGCTCCCTATTGTGTGTTTGTTCCCTTCCTTTCAGTCCTGGCACTTTAGTTGATCTTTGCAGCCAGTTGCTAAATATTCCGGTCACTTATCCCTCAGTTGTATACAGAAGCTGGATTTTTTTCTTTTTTTCTTTGCATTTTCATCTGGATTGATGCACAACTTTTCTCCCAACGATGTCACCCTGCACATACAGTATTGGCAGTTTGGGTGGATGGTTTAAAGCCAGAGAACCAAAATGATTACAAAATGAAGATCTTTACAGTCTCTGAGTCTTTCTTTGGGCTGGGTTTTAGTCCACTGCTGAATCTGGGATGAAGACAGCAGGTGCTGTTTCCCCTCTCTGAGTCACATTCACCCCCTCCGATCCATTTCCTCTACCAATACACCCTCCTCACCCTGTCTACTGGGGGGGGGGGGGGGGGGGGGGGGGGGGGGGGACGACGACTGTATGATAGAAAGCACAATAAAACAACAAGATAGTTTGTTGAAGGTTTTTAACGAGTGACGTGTTCATCGCATCGTCCTGACCAGAGTGGCTGAAGAGCCCGGCTGAAAGAGACGGTGGTAAAGGATTAATGCGACCGCATCTCTTGTCAGTCACCCCTGTGCTTCTCACCCCGCTGCTTGTGCTGCATCAGTGGCGCAAGAGAAGCCCTGTTTTCACTCACAGTCTGTCCTCTTCGTCCTCCTCCTCCTCCCTCCCCAAAAACCCTTCTCCTCTCTCTCTCTCTCTCTCTCTCTCTCTCTCTCTCTCTCTATATATATATATATATATATATATATATATATATATATATATATATATATCTCAAATAGACACACAGGCTGGGTTCATTACTATTCACCAGGTTTCACTCGGACACACATCATTGCGCCGCTCTCTACAACTGTGTCGGGGGAGGCGGGGGAGAGAGGGTAACAGGGGAGAAGGAGAAGAAGGGAGAAGCAAGACACGTCTCATGATAGAAAAGAATAGATCACCAGTGTTGTTTTCTGAGTCCGGATGTGTGTGTGTGTGTGTGTGTGTGTGTGTGATGGACAAACATATTACCAGACAGCTGCATGCATGAGTTGTTCACTGACAGCAATATCTTCAGGACAACAAAGCTAGTTCAGTCCTCAGTACAGAAAATCAGTTTTCCTTTGAGGGGGGTTGGAATGTTTCACTTGCCTTTCATTAAATCCAATGAGGTCGTACACTCTATCACGGCTCAAGTTATCATCTGTGCTGATTTACTGACAAAGCATTTCATCCATGAAAATGAGCAGCATGGTTGATTTCTATTCCGGTGTTGGCTCAGCCTTCTGTACTCTATTTCAGGAAAACCGTACTTTAAACTGAACCTTTGTTATGCTACTTCTGATTTGACTGTTTAGTCAGCTGTTCACAATAGATAGGATAGATTACACTGATTCATATTATAGCTAAATCATAAGGGAGGGAACAATCTGCTACAGTGGCAACCTCCACATAAACCCATACCAATTTGATTGTGTCTCTTTGTTATTGGCCTTGAGCGTCAGGCTTGTGAAGATGAGCAATGTATTGGGAAAAAAAGAGCTTTTAGACCTTTAATAATTCTGCAACCTTTCTTCATGTTTTAGAGTACAGGAGACTGACTCCCCTCTTTAATGGAGTTTGTTACACTTTTAAACAGCTTTCTCCATTTTAAGGATTCACACAACCAATTTATCTTTTATATGAGAATTTGCGAACACAGAGGATGCACCTCTTCTTTTCTTTTCTGCATAACGTCAAGAGAGAGAGTAAATTGGAAACTGAATAGGACATTGAAGGCGTTGTGTTGTGTTTCCACAAAGGGACGGTCGGGTTATTGACTATAAACGAGAGCTACAATTACAAGTTGATTGAATTCTTTTAAATCTGCAACAGTTTCTATAATCACTTAATCATTTGAGTCATTTTTTTAAAGCCAAAATTACAAAGATACACTATATTTGAACAGTTTGTTTTGCCTTCTATGATATTTAACTAAATATCTGTAGTTTCTTTACCATTGTTAGGCTTCTGGCATTTTTTCCACTATGTTCTGATATTGATAATAAACGTCATCATCAGTTGCAGCCCTACAGTAAACCATGTGAGCTGGACTTGAGTGGCGATTGATGAGTGATGCATCCCAGGGTGTGTTGTAACATTTTAAAGCAGAGCCCACCTTACACCCTTAAATCCCATTTAATGTCAGCTTTACTGCGTAAAACCTGCTGAGCCTTTAGAAGTGATGGCGTAATATCAATTACAAACATGTTTGTCAGACGGTCAGAAAGTGTAGATACAGAAACGGAAAAAAAGTAATTGACCTCTGATAAACAACTCACTATAAGACTAACAGCAGTGATGGTTGAACTATAATTAGCCAACATACCAGTGATCACGAGTCTGCTCCATTCACACAGAGTGTAGAGTAGGGATTTGCTGACAGAAGCTCCAGATGTGACCGGCTGCGGCTCTTTTAGGAGTTCTGGGTGGGAATTTCTGATTGAAGCCTTTGGATAAGCATCAACGCTCCACTGAACCTAAACTTCTATTCACATAATATTAAAGCCTGGACTGTTGGAGAATAAGGCTCTGCACTCAGTCCAATACACTACAAAACTCAATTCTGAAAGACCTAATGTGCACACATCAGAGTAACAGTATTCTTTCAAGATTCATCTCCCCTTTCTGCTGCTGTCCAACTCTGGCATCATGCTTTTTATTTATCAACATTATTAGAAAAAATGGTCAAAATGTTGATACTGAAGGTATCTAAGTGTTCACTGAAAGTGTATTTTGTTCATTTTTCCTTAAATTCACTCGTGTAGCAACTAAAACATGATTTAGCTTTTGTTGGGTTTTGTCCTCGGTTAAAGAATAGGTTGACATTTCTTCGAGTGGGCCATAAAACAAGCCGTACGAACACTGATACAAGCTTTGCTCGCTGTGATTCCTCCTACCGTTCATACTGGAGACTTCGTCCACACTCCTCGTTCTGTGCAAACAAATACATTTCAAAGTTGAGCTGAAGCTAATGTGATGCATCAGCAGTCTGAAAGATAACCACACAAACTCAAAGTTACGATCACTTTCGAACAAAACCCCCTCTCTGTGCTTCTATCCCTCCACCACAGCTCAGCACAGACAAACTGTGCGGGGAAACACAAACAGGAAATGATGTTCTAAGAAGTCTTCCTAATTTTGGAGGATACCCTTTTGAACGACGCAGAATAAGGAATGTGGATTTTGAATAGGATGAATTATTACACCTGTTAAATATGAACCCATCCTTTAAAAATATGGGAATAGCATGGACTTGGTTAGACATTCAACAGGACAAGTTGACTTTTTATTGACATGTAGACAAAACCATAAAACCACATGCAACCCTCGTGGTACGGACGCTGGTCTTTGGTGTGTGCATCGCGACCTCCTCCATGCCACTTGTAAGCCAAACTAAAACATAGCAATTCCTGCAGTTGAAGAACAGGCATAGTTCCCCATCAACACATAACTGGCAAATGAAATATGAAAACTTGCAGTGGTGCTGTTCTTTACTAAAAATAAAAATAATGTTCTGTACTAAAAATAAGATCACTTCATCGTCTCTGTTTTGGCATCGTCGGATTGGTTTCTTTCGACTTGTTAGCCTAAATTGAGTGCTCCCTTATCAGTTTCATAGAAATGATTTCACATGAAAGTGACCATTAATTTTCTCTGTCTCTCTCTCTCTCACTCAAACTCCGAATAATTTGATGACTTTTTAATCTGGTCATGTACCAACCCTCATAAGTGCTTTATGTTTTAACTGCTCCCCCCTCGCTAGTTTGAAAGCCCAGAGCCTTGAAGAATTGAACTGTTTTTCCTTGCCGCTATGTCTGTTTGCATACCACATATCCTTGGCTCTATTCTGGGCCTGAGGAGATGTGTGGGGAGTGCACTGCAGGGGCATTTCCATCCTGACTGACTGGAGAAATACAGATATGTGGCAGGTACAGTCCTTCCTGCTCTAAGAAGAGCCTGTATCATGTCAACTATAGCTAATCCCCTCTCTTGTGTTAATGCATATACTGACTAAATCACGTATACCTGTCGGACTTGACAAGTAATAATACACAAACATACTGTGACTTCCTCCTTCTCAAAGGCCTCAAAAGGTTTATTTTGCTCTCACGTATTAATAAGTATACACATCCACAGGCTTATGAAGAAATATAGAGGGCTTTGGAGGTATTAGCATGTAATCCATGGCATTTATTATTATTGTATCATATATGGCAGCATGTGCTTTTCTCTGCAGGCTCACTGGACCCATATTGGCTTTGCACAGACTTACTCACTGGCACATAGTCCATCCTTGGTCTGCTCCCTTCTTATCTTTTCTCTCCTAAAACTAATAATTATTGTTTACAATCAAATTGCGCCATCTTACTGTTTGTCCATAGGCTAGTGCTGGATATCGCCCCTGCAGCCTAGAACCGATTGTAGATAGACTGAAGATAGACCTGCAGCTAGACCTGCAGCTAGACCTGCAGATAGACCTGCAGCTAGACCTGCAGCTAGACCTGCAGCTAGACCTGCAGCTAGACCTGCAGATAGACCTGCAGCTAGACCTGCAGCTAGACCTGCAGCTAGACCTGCAGATAGACCTGCAGCTAGACCTGCAGCTAGACCTGCAGATAGACCTGCAGATAGACCTGCAGCTAGACCTGCAGATAGACCTGCAGCTAGACCTGCAGCTAGACCTGCAGATAGACCTGCAGCTAGACCTGCAGATAGACCTGCAGATAGACCTGCAGCTAGACCTGCAGATAGACCTGCAGCTAGACCTGCAGCTAGACCTGCAGATAGACCTGCAGCTAGACCTGCAGATAGACCTGCAGACAGACTGGTTGATCCCAGTTAGAACTTAAAAAAAACTTTGCGAAGGGTTTGGAGCTAATTTAATAAGAGTTTGTAATTACTTCCACAGCTATTTCTGTTTACTCCTGTCTGTGTTCCTGGGCATGTGACTCTGATGTTAACACTGTTTGTTTTGTTTTAGTTTGTTTGTATGTTGTTTGAAATAGTGAACTGAGACCTACTGCGTACTGCATCTTTGTTTTTCTGTGTTTTTAAAGGTTTGTGTATGTCTCGCTTGAAACACTTTGCTGCCTTCTTAGCCAGGGCTCTCCTGGAGAAGAGATGTCCTAATCTCAATGAGAGTCACCTGGTTGAATACAGGTTTGATACAAAAACAGAACGATGTGCTGGGGTAAGAGCAGAGAGAGAAAATGTGATTAGGATTCCTGTCACATTGTCCTGGAACTGTCTCAGGCCTCTCAACAAGAGTTGGCTAAATGTCAGCCTGGAGATGAGACAGAGAGGCGCACGGCAATGCCGCTTTCGTCCACTTTAAAGCCTGTCAGTGGTGTCTTATCTCTGCACGTGGCTGCCGTCAGCAAACCATAATGTGTCAGAGATGTATTGTGCTCGGTGTGTTTAAGAGATAGAGAGAGCGACAATCTCGTTCCATAAAGGCAACCCTGATTTATGTGGTCTTATATTGTGGATGAATGCAATCCTTTTACCCCATCTAGTGTTGAAACTGCTCTACTAAAAAAATGTGTTCTGTTACTTTGTTATTTCACTTCGGTGTTTCAGCGTCACTGTGTGGACTGATGCGTGTGCAGAGTCTGACACCAGAAGGCTGTTTTATCATTCATCTGCCGAAGGGGAAAACATTCTCTGTACTCACAGAAACTCTGAGTAGTATTGATGAAAAGTGTGGAAAGCTGAAGCTTCTGGTGCATATACACGTTTCAGTGAAATGGGAAACATCCTGTGCCCAGCCGTTAAACTTTCGAGATTAATAATATTTTCATATTCTTCAGAGTGAAGGACTGGACATAAAGAATTTTCGGTGTGGAGCAGCACAAATGATTATTCCAAGCATAGTGTTTCTGCATTGAGCTCAACAGACATGGAGAGGTGTGTGAAAGTGTTCAACAAAAATACAATAAAGAAATTCAGGTGATACATTTACTTTTATAAAATGAGGAGCAGCCATAATACTTATTTGCCCACGCCCTTCCTCAAGTATACAGATTTCCGAGAATTGTGTGTTCTTTAATTAGCAAACGCACACAGTACAGTACCGCTTCTTAATCTAACCTGTGTAAATGATATGTTAATTCAAAAACAGATGTCCTACTTCAGTAACTTGAGGTTGCTGTTGATTTTTAACACATGCACGCCTCTGAGATTGTGTAAGTTGACAATTACCTGGAGAAGTCATCTTGTGTTGCTATATCTCCAGCAGAGGAAGCGGATGTTAATGAATGCCTTTTGTATAAACACACATATTTCTCAGGTTTCAGTACCTGACCAGCATCTCCACCTTGCAGGGCATGTTGGCAAATGAGTTACACAGCGGAGCTTTGGTAGACTGTGGGATTCTGGTTCATGCTCTCCACTGTGTCGACAGATACAGTCACAGGGAAATGTGTCACAGGTAACGTAAATAAGACGGAGAACATGGATATGAATCATACTTCTGTATGAGACAAATTAACTAACAAAGTAGCACATTTTTCTACCAAGAAAGTAACATGTATTCAAGATAATCGATTACTGAGAGCAAAACCGCGCACGCTTAAAAAATAGCAAACGCATAAAGATTAGTGTCATCATCATGCAAATGTACAATACATATAAATCAGAGTGCCTTTAATGGTGTCAGTGCATTCCTCAAAATGTTTAAAGAGGCCTACATTTGCAGTTTTAATAATACGACTGTATTGTGATTTCTTTAGTTTTCCTTGTTTCAACCTTGCCGGAAGCCCATGTTTGGCCATAACTGGTAGAGCTTTGCTTCTCCCATGCAATCATTCAAGGGATTAGGTAATAAGTCCTTTCTTTTATTCATCCCACTGAGGGCCAAGTAATACAACGCATATAAAATACAAATTTCTTTTTGCACATGGAACAGTTAAGTGCAAGAATTAAAAATATAAAAATCATGCGATAGCCTTGAGATGCGCAGTATCTGCCAGTTTCTTCTCAGGTTGACATCCGTTCTGAAATGGGGTCAAGCTAAACATTGTTGTGTCATATTATACATATTGTCCACCCTGAGTGGCCTTCCTGAACTTTAGACGGACCCACACACACACACACACACACACACACACACACACACACACACACACACACACACATGCTGGTAATAAATTCAAGAACAAGAAGAAGATGCAATTATTATTGAAACTTCAAACCTTTTTTTTTTACTTCAGTTCAGACATCAGTCTACAATACATCACCAAATGCCAGATATAAAGACAGGATGCCAACACCATGATGGCAATGGTAAACCGCTGATGTTTAGCATGCATATCGTTTACCAAGTCCAACACCTTAGTTCTTAGTTTAGGTCGTTAGCATGCTAACATTTGCTAATTAGCGCTGCACAAACTATTGCTGATACTGACGGGAATGCTTTTATATTTAAGTATTTAAGTATTTGGTCAAACTAAAGTTTTGGACACAAATTGAAATTTTGACGTGATTGTGGCATTAGATTAAAAGTCTGGGAATTACTATAGTCACTCAAATGTATCATGTAGCTGATGGATATTTGTACCATTTTCATGGCAATCCATCCAATAGTTGTTAGTCAGTCTGGACCAATGAATTGCATTGACCGACCACATCGCCACAGTGACTGTAAAGAGAGGATAAATCATTAGAAACATTGTGGGTACATGTAGTATGTTGGATATATTCAGTGTCATACTAAACAAAGGTCTATGAGAAGAATTAAAACATAGACAAGATTGCTTGTTGTGTGCCGAGGGTTTAGATTACATACATATTTAAATTATGTCTCAGTCACAGATGAACATGTGAAGTAATATTTAGCGTCCTAAGCTCCTTTTGCAATAAGTACCACAAGGTTGTCAAGGTGGAGAAAAGACCATCTGTCTCATTGCTTCCTTGATGATACATTCTCCATTGATAGAGTTGGAAGTTCCCTGACATATAAATGCTCATTTTCTGCTCGCATTTCAACACAGACTCTTCTTCATTGCTAATCATTGACATAATTCAAAAAGTCATATTATTGTTGGAAGAATCTCCACTTCACCCATTAACTGAAAAGGACATCCTTTTCGGTTAAGAAACCCAAAGAGGAGGGCGCTAAAAGGTTTAAAAGAAGCTAATTTTACTACAAAAGACATCCACACAACGTACAATTTTGAGAGCGTAATACTTGGTAGTAAAAACATCCCTGGCAGTCTGTTTTCCTGAGGTACATCTATCTTTACTGTGGCCAAGATGTTTGTGGATGAGCGGATCGTGACTCTATTCAAAAGGAATGCCCATCACACACTGACCTATTGGAGTGTTTTCTTCAGCTTTGGACTCTGCATTGCTTTCCTCGGACCCACAATTTTGGACTTGCAATGTCAAACAAACTCCACACTTAGTCAGATTACATGGGTATTCTTTTCCCAGCAGTTCTGCTTGTTGATTGGCAGCTCTATTGGTGGTGTTTTCAAGAGGACGTAAGTATGACTCCCCCGGACTCGGAACAGGCGTTCAGTGTGCTTGAATAATCTGGAAAAATAATTCACTGCCATTCTAACCTTACGGTCTCTCTTCTTGTTTAAAGGTTGTTCAGTGCTCTAGCTGCCTTATTTGTCTCAGCTCTCACCATCTCTGTCATATTTGCCATCATCCCTCTGTGCAATAATGTTCTCCTGCTTGCCATCGCCATGGCCGTGTCTGGGTTTGCGATGGGCATTATTGACACCATCGCTAACATCCAACTGGTGACCATCTATCAGAGGGATTCGGCTGTTTTCTTACAGGTGAGAAATCCTGTGGTAATCTGACATTATAGCATTTGCATTTGGTGAATAATTAATAGAAGATTCAGAAATAATATATAGTAGAAATTAAAGAGTTTTTCAATTTGTAGGTTTCCATTGGTTTATTTATTTTAAGTTATGAGTAAAAAAAAAAAAACGTTTCTGGCTTTTGTCTTTCAATTCACTTTACATGTTCACAGGCTCTCCATTTCTTCATTGGGTTCGGCGCCCTGGTGAGCCCACTGATTGCAGATCCTTTCCTCTCCGAGACAGGCTGTGGGAATCACACCGGGAATGAGACTCAGAGCATGCATCACTTCAGGAACATGCTGAGAAACAGTCCGATTGCAGAGCACAACATAACTCAGAGCCTCCTGCCCCACGAGGGAGGGGCAGAGGAGTCAAGTGTGCACTACGCTTTCTGGATCATGGCGCTTATCAATGTGAGACGTTGGTCAGATATACAGTGGTCGATGAGCAGGAGAAAAGTTACTCTTTTTTTATTAATCTGCTATGTTTAGTCAATGGTTGAAAATTGTAAAAGCAAAACTATGAATTGTGCACCCTCAGCTGCCCGTGCCCATTGCAGTCCTTTACCTGATGTATCGGGAGCAACTGATCCCATTTTGCCCCAGCGGCACTCCTCGTCTTATGGACAAAGATGAACTAGCTATGGAGAACCAGCAGGGGGCCGAGGGCTCGGAAGTGGAGCAGAAGGAACATGAAGCTGGAGGTAAAGACCTGGGAGAAGTGCTTTATATACAGGACTCCTATTGTTTTGATATCTCATACATTTTCGGCTTAGACCGAAAAAAAGAAGAAGAAAAAACACTATAAATGCCATTCTGGGTCCCACAATCTGTTACTTGTGACCCTCACGCTCTGTTACAGGTCATGGGGATATCTTTAGCTGCTGTCGGAATGATAACCTGCGCGGGCTGCCAGTATCCTTCTTTATGATTCACATCCTCGGCGGGATGGTGCTCTTCATGACCGACGGCATTGTGGTGAGTGAGGGGGTGCAGATAAATAATATGACGTGCATTTCACTTTACTATGTTCAACATATAATGTTATGAATGCATATCAAATCTGGTCCACATAAAACTCAGAAAAGCAGACGACAGAATCTGCCTTTTCTTTCCAGGGTGCATATGCCGGCTTTGTCTACACTTACGGTGTGTCACCGCCTATGTCATTGCCAAATAAGACAGCCGGTTACCTGGCCAGTATCTTTTGGGCAGCGATCACTGCCGGCCGTCTTTTGTCCATTCCACTTTCCTACCGTTTCCAGCCTGTTAGACTGCTCATGTTTAACCTGGTAAGGCCTAGAAAACATTTAGAGTGGAACATGCACAGAGAAACTTACAAGTAAAACACCTCATTGATATTTCTCTCTCTTCTTTTCAGGCAGGTGCTATTGTTACTGTCTTGATGCTGCTTATTTTCTACACCAGCAATACCTTTCTTTTTGTCGGGACCTGTTTATGTGGGCTTTTCCTCAGTAGCATATTCCCCTGTATGCTCGCCTATACTGAAGACATCCTTGATTATCAGGGTATAAGGATATGTTTACAGCACAATACGTATAACACAATAATGGATACAACGCAAGGAGAGGGAATAAACCATGCTTTTTTTTTTTGCAGGATGTGCAACGTCAGTGCTGGTGACAAGTGCAGGGATGGGAGAGATGGTAATGCAGGTTCTGGTTGGCTCAGTAAGTCTGATGAGTATCTCCATCATTGTAGAATAGTGTGCAGAAGTTGAAAAAAAAACAACCCCAGCAGAGATTTTGGATTTGTGTTGAGTAGTTTCCTGTCGCTATCTCATCCCCAGATCATCCAGACTGAAGGCAGCTACAGCTTCCTGCTGTGCGGAATGATAATCGCCTGCCTTGGTTTCATCTTCTTCATTGGTCTCCTGTTCTTCCATCGAATGCACAGAAATTACCTCCAAGGTGCAGTATCAGCCAGCACCCTCTCACACACCGCTGCCTATGGTTTGTTTATATTCATTTCACACTCATCATCCCCGACTCGTACCTCCCTCTGCATCCCAACAGGAACGACGAAAAAGTCCGCCATGGTGGAGGAACCAGCAACAGAGCAGAATGGATCCGCCCAAACGGAGCAGAAAGAGGAGCCAGGGAGCAGCTGAGAGGGGACGCAGCAGTGTTTTGTCCTTTCGTGACAACTGTAGGAGATGAAGTATTATATATATATGTATATATATATATATATATATATATATATATATATATATATATATATATATATATATATATATATATATATATATATATACATATATATATATATATATAACAATTTATCTTCAGAGATCTTTTACCAAATCCTTCCAAAATAAACATTGTGCTGTGTTATTGTTATTGTGCTGGAAATGACAAATAGATGCCAAGTAGATGGTTTTATGGCAGATATAGGTTAAACTCTTAGATTTTTCTTTCTTCTGTAAATCAAAGACAGTGTTCATCAAATTGGGGATATTTTTTTTCTTTTTTCATCAGGATTTGAAATCTTCGATACAAGGATTATGATTACCTCTTCAATACTTTTTTAACCTGCTTTAATTGTTTTCTGTTTGTCGTTTTGTTTGACATTTTTGTTTTCATATTGTTTTATGGGTTTTTGCATATCTTTTGGCATATGTACATGGATTACTATAGTATGTGTATTAAACAATTATACTGATATGGTGAACATAGTGTGGGTTTGATCGATACAGAGACAATTCTGACACCGCATAATTAACAACAAAGAAAACATACAACACGCATGCAGCGATTCAAATGTTTATTTTATTTCATTTGCTTTCAAGTGGACAGCCTCAGGTTGTACACTGTTAAACATCCAATGGAGAAGGAAGGACTTTGTACTTAAAGAAGTTGGCCCCTGAGAATGAAGAACAAGTGTACAAAAAAGAGTCATCCAGCCTTTGAATGGTTAACTAGTCAATCTATAACTTCAGCTTTAGGCCCAGTTACAACAAGAACATGAGGCGTCAAAGACCAGACCAGCAGCACAGTGCTCAAAGTAGCTCTTGCCGTTGCTGCAGTTGTAGAATTGGTTCTTGTTTTTTGGGTCGGGGTACATGCCACTGGTCTTTCCAGCGCAGAATCCGGTGTCCATGCCGGTGGTGCCGGAGTCCCCACCAGAGGAGCTACCGCCACTGGAGCCGCCACTGGAGCCGCCTCCAGAGCTGCCGCCGGATGTCGTGCTCATGCCTACAATTGGAGGAAGGGGAGTGGCAGAAGGGGTGCAGGCTGGAGAACACAACAAATGAATTACTTAATAAAATACATTTCTCATCATGTTTGACATTGATCGCCAATATTACATATATTAAAAGTCTTACATGCTTGCTCCAGATTGAGGCCCTTCTTGAGAACATTGATCAGTGGGTATTTTCCCTGGTTACAGAAAGTGCCCATGTAGTCATCCATGTCAAGCGTCCACACCATGGCGCCGCCAAAGTTACTCTTTGTCAGCCAGTCAACCTACAGACAGCCAGAGGGGGGCGTTGTAAAAATAAAATTAAAGCATTTTGAGGTCAAAAACATAGAAGCACTTGTGATAACTGCAGCAAGACCCACCATACAGAAAACTGGGGATCAAATAGTAATATGTCAACACATTTGATGATAGCACAGAGGGAAAACTTTCACATTCTATAATATTTAATCTCGACAGACTATGCAGATTGGGGAACATTTTTAGCTCAGAGCTCATTTACAGCAGCAGATAGATTGGCCTGTCAAACAGTAAAACAAGTATTCTCTGCAGTTCTTTTACCTTGATCTGGAAGCTCTTCATGTTGTCATAACCCACCCACTGGTTTCCCTTATAGGCATATGGCACATCCTGGGCCTGGTTCCAAACCTCAGTTGCTCCCTCTTTCAAAAAGCCGCAGATCTGTAATTTCACAAAGCAGTGCATTAATGGCAGCCTCGAGTGTTTAACACTGTGAAAAAGCAACCTATACTCTGTCATCAAGCATACAGAAGAATATGAACTAACGCTGAACCGCCATCAAAGTCTCTGTGACTTTACTGCAATAATATGAAAGTGTACCTCAAAGTAAGCAAGCTCTCCAGCCTCTTGTGTGTATTTTCCTGGAGTTCCAGCTCCGGCAATGGATGCTCCAACACCATGGTTAGCAGGGTTCCTCAGAGTGAATGTGTTGCCATATGTAGGGAAACCAACAATCAGCTTCTCAGCAGGGGCTCCCTGGCTCTTATAGTAGTTCATGGCATAGTCCTGGAACAAAGAAAAGTGAACTATACGTGGCTCTGGAACTGGAAAATGTAGTTGCAGATAAAGATGGCAGACTGCGGGTGGATTCTTTCTTTACACAAGCCGAGTGTTTGGTGAATTTAGTTGTGAGGATGTTCGAGTACTTACCACGTTGAAATAGATCATACCGCCCTGGTCCTCTGGGCCTCTAAACAGGGGACTGCACTCGCCAGTTATGGTGTCCCAGGAGCCGTGGAAGTCATATGTCATGACGTTTATCATGTCCAGGGCCCTGGGTGTGGAAAACACAGAGGCAACATTAGCAAGCTTACATTGAGGATTTTAATTAAATAGGTCGAGAATTCCAGAGTTGTTCCGTTCCACTGTGACCCATTAATGTTGCTGTGGATCAGATTGGACCCACCCACCACATATATTGCTTTAAGTGCTTACTGGCCAAGCTTGGGAATCTGATAAGCAGAATCGATGTTGCTCTTTCCAGCCGCCACAGCAGCAGACATCAGGAGACGAGCCTTGTTGCTCTGCTTGGCCTCACTCTCAAAGGCGGCTCTCATCTCCTGTTGAATGTCAACAGATATCAAATATTTAGTATCAACTGAACTCCAGGATTCAGAATCCAGGATTTGTAACATGGTCAGGTTGTCAGTTATTTGCTTTTATGTATATTTTATTCAGCACAGTGGAAACCCCACAGGGATCTATTGTGGCCCAAAACATTTGAGACAAGCTTGAGCAGTTAGATTCGAATGGAATTACTCAAATGGCATTGGGGTAAGAAATAAACCCGACACTATGCAGTAACCAACCTCCAGGAAAACAGAGTAGTACTGCTTGTCCTGAGGGGGGCCTCCTCTGTTGGCTGGATACTCCCAGTCGATGTCAAGTCCATCAAACTCATACTTCCTCAGGAATGAAATGACTGAGTTGATGAAAGTCTGACGGTTGGCAGGGCTCAAAACCATTTGCGAGAATCTAATGTGGGGACAGAAATAAATGCATTAAATCAGAAGATGTTCACTATTTAGAGAGTCCAAGTCTGCCGATATCTGTAGATTATCTCACCCGGTAGAGCCAAAGTTCCATCCTCCGACAGACAGAAGAGTCTTCAGGTTGCCGTTCCTGCCAAGGAATCAGACGTTTTACAATGCAACAACAACTAAAAACACACCACCATTCTCAACTGTGCTTCATCAGTGAAACTTAATAGTTTTTTTTTACCCTTTTCTACAAGAGGAAAGAGACATTTTTCAGTAACTCACTTGTTCTTCAGGGCGTTGAACTGTCCGTACAGCTCCACATCATTCCACTCGTAGGTGGCCAGATGGTTATTCTTTATGGTGGCGAAGGCATACAGAAGATGGGTACACAGGCATGGGTCGATGTCATTGGGCATATATATGGTTGGAGGTGGTCTGTACTGTGCCCAGTTGGTGAAGTAGCATGACAGGATGAAGGATGAGCCTATGGTTCAAAAGAAGGTTATTAATAATGACCAAACACCTATTGTGACGCAATTTATGACCAACAAAAGAAAATTAAACATGCACACTGTATCCATATATTCATAGATGGCTTACCAAGCTGCGCGTTCAGCAGCAGGGCCAGAGCTGTAAGATTAAAAGAATCACACGTTATCTTTGAGTAAAAAGACATTTCATAATAGTGCTCAAAATTGCTCTCTACAAATGGCTGAAATATACGATATATCCAAATCCTGGAACTACCAATTACCAGGAGACTGTGCACATCTCAAAGAAAAACATTTCAAAATGCAGCAGCACTGCCTTACCCGTCACAAACAGTACTTTGCCCATGATTGCCTTGTACAAGGAGGTCATCTAACAGGTGTACTCACTTTTATACACTCCCAGTTTGCTCAAACTTAACCAAATTGGGACATCTGCCAAAAAGGTGTTTATTTGCAAAAGATTGTTCCAGAGAAGGTTATCAAATGTGCTCACTTAAGGAGTAATATGTGATTACTTATCACATTTCCAGACATGTTCTCCACAGGCCCACTTTCTCCTTGTGTGAAGGACTAATTTATCCAAACCGAGCATAATCCAAAAAAAGCAAATGCAATGCAGAAAATAGCGTTACCGCTTGTTTTAAAAGTTGCATAAACACCAAAAGAAGATGAAAGGATGTGTCATAAATGTTTGGTTGGGCTGTAGAAAATGGCATTTTCACCAATTATGCCTGACTTGACATGAAATATTCTTGACTATCAGGAAGAAAAACATTTAAATGTTTTAAGTGGATTATCTATGCATGCACAGCTAAACCAGAGGAAAGACAGATGTTTATTAATTTGACTACAGCGCATGACGCTATTATATCTTATCAAATACGCCTTTCATGTCACGCAGCATATTTACCGTCTCTGTTCAGCGGTGACACGAAGCATTAGAAGTCAACTCGTTTAAACAACAGGGCAAAATTGCCTTTGCGAAACTACTTAAACTGCAGATATGTGACGATAAATGTGTTTGACAACTCTAATCACGCTGAAAAGAAGATCGTGATATGTCATGAAGAGGGATTTGCATTATAATCAAAAGCATTCACACAGCAAATGGAGAACTTATCTAATCGTTTCACTTCCATTATAAGGCAGCCTTCTTTATCTTGAACAGTTTATGTAATATTTAAAAAAGATATGCCGGTGTCAGCAGGAAAACACCTTGGCTGAGCCGAAGCCTCGAGCCAGAAGTAATGCCATTTGCTTTTCCAAAAAAACAATCTGCTTTTCATGGCGCGTCAAAAATAAAAAAAAGGCAAATGTACGGACTGGAAGTGGTTAATTTACTGACTGATTCTCTCGTTTAAAGTGAAAAACAATCCAATTTCAGTTTCAACCAAGGTCATTTTAATCATCTCAGGAAAGTTTAGCGCAAAAGATTATTTTCCCCGAGGTGCAAATCAAAGGCTAATCTGTCACATATCATGAATGCACTTGAATTATACATCTGCTCAGTTGAAATGGGAAGAATGCTATCACTGTGACCTCATCAAATAGCAGCCTGAAAAGTCAAACAACTTCAAATGAGTGTCAGAATAAGGGGTAGAGGTTATTTGTTTCAGATAAAACTATCCTATGCAGATTGTTTTTTTTAAATAGTTTTTATAAACTGAAGTTATAGAAGACGTTTTCCAAGACAGACTTGTGCCCGTGGGTGTCGTAACCTTCATAGTTACTCAGCACCAGTGCATGTGTCACCCTCATAGTTCTGTTTTCCAATGCGGCTTGACCTTAAGGACACATTAACGTCATTTCAGCTTCCTCGGAAACGCAGAGAATCTATTTATCTTTGTTGCTATGAAATAGTTCAGAGTACACACTGATAATATGTCTTGTAATATTTGTTAGAACAACCTACACATATTTTAAATGGCTTCAGTCCAAATCAAATTGGCATTTACACAAAATAGTCAACAATATTTAAATATTGTTGACTATTTATGAATATTTTTTAATATTTTGTGTAAATGCCAATTCGATTTGGACTGAAACCATTTCAAATCTGTGTTGGTTGTTCTGATAAGATCTATAACTTAGCTGTCACTGAGAGAGATGACGTGACACAAATAAAACATATAACTGGAACTGTGGCTTAATTAAACACAGGACGGAACTGCACTTCAGAAGACAATGAAGTAAAACGTAGTGGATGTGATATCCACGTCAAATATCAAAGCCTGTGTTAATAAATCTGAAAGCATAATCTTTTATGATAATACATGGCATCAGTTACATAATTATTAAGCCATTAAAAATGTGGCTCAAAATGGGAAAGATTTACATTTGAGGAACTAAGGCCTGAGGAAATACTTAGACAAATGCAATGTTTGTGAAGCAATGGGGCAAAATATGATTTTGTTTGTCCCATAATAAATCATACTGCCACATAAAAAGACAGACACCGACAGATAAACAGACTGTGTAGCTTTCTCAAGAGCGATTTCTGTTCAGCAACAGGAAGACTGCCGAAATGCATGTTTGTGAAAAACAGGAACATTCTTTTGATTTTCTTCATCTTCTTTCTTCCTCAAATACACAAAAGAAAAAGAACGAGGGTGATAGAGACTGTACTAAACATAATATCACCTCTAATGGTCTTTAGTGCCATCTACTGTTTAAGTAAATAAACTGGCCTTACAGTTCCCACTCCAACTTATCCCACACAGAAGGACACTACAGACATAGTCATGGGCTGTGGGATCTCAGCACAGTAATGACCATACAAACACAAGCCCACTCAAATAAACATTACAGAAATCACATGAATCACCTTATTGCACAACCTTGCCACATAGAAGCCATAAGAGGAAGACGGACCATGTTGCAAACTTTGCTTCTGCTTCCCATTGTCCTTTGCATTTTCATCATGAAAACCTCAGGGTTATCTCTTGGCCTCTTCAATGGTAAGAGCAGCTTTTTAAAATAATGTTAGAGACACTTGATTTATCTGTGTTTTTTTGCATTTCACAGCTCCAGTTCTCTGTCTCTTCTGGCTAATGGAGCATGCTGTGGACTCAGCCCTTGTGACGGCTCCAGAGGTGGTGACAGGAGCATGCGGAGGATCTGTGACGGTCGCTTGTCAGTACGACCGTCAGTTCAGAGACTACACAAAGTACTGGTGCAAAGGACAGATATATGAGCTGTGTGAAATACTGGCGAAAACACCCAGGAGGCGACCAAAAGACAGGAGCTCCATTACAGATGATAAGGAGGCCGGAGTCTTCACTGTAACTATGCCTTCTCTCAGCATGAGTGATAAGGACAAGTACTGGTGTGTCATCGAAAGGTTTGGAAGGGACGTCTACGCTGGCGTCAAGCTCCACGTCTCCCACACAGGTAGACTAGTTAGCTCAGACACTTCATCATGTTTTACTGCCCCAGAAAGACAGAAACTCATAAGCTGACTCTAACTTAATGTCTGTCCTCTCAACTATACAGTATGCCTTGTGTTGTTTTAATGTGGTGTGAAGTCAAAAACAATTTTTCCACATTATGGACAAAAAGTTTCTGCTGCAACTAATTAACAAAAAGGACTTTAACATTTTGGGAACACCACATGTTTCACTCCAAGAAAACTAAAATGTGAATTATTACACCCATTATTTCTTTTTGTAGGGTGTAAAAACATTTGCGACAGTATTTAGATAATATATTCCACTAAAAAAACCTAATTATTATTACAGCAGTCCTACAGGGACCTACATAATTTACCAAAAACATTATTATTAATAAAATTTGCAAACAGTTTAATGTATTGTTCATGTGGTGATATGGCAGGCCAACATATACTGTATATTCAGTCAAGGGATATTGGCCTCATATGATGGTTAAACATAGTGTGTTGTAGAGGGGATTGATCAGTACGTAAATGTAATTTGTTGACGTTAAATACAAATTAAATATATTTTTTTTCTTCCCACAGTGACAACAACAACAACTATTCTGGAACAAGATGAAATAAGGTAAGAGGAGTCTGCAGGGAAGATATACTGAACTTTCCAAATTGTCATTCAGTGGAATATTGATAAAACATTAAAAGCAGTTGATATAATAACATTTATAAATATATGAAATGATGTGCCACAAACAAAATGATTTTAAACCCTTATTTTGTGTGTTTGTTTAAACTAGTTGGTGGGCGACTCTGCGTTGGATCCTCTTTGTTCTCATGTTGTGTTGTTTGGTATCAACACACATTGCTGTGTGGAGGATAACGGCTGCAGGGAAATAACATCTATGGTTGAAAGTCCTGGGTGATTTATATTATCATTTACACTGAGGCTACAAAACTATTCCTCCAGTGGACATTCTATCAGTGGGTGAATTAAACTGAGGCTTCTTTTTTTTCTTAGTATAAATGATTAAAACCTAAATTAATTTTGGTGCCAGGGCCTAAAGATAACTTTGGGCCTAACTTTTGAATATCCAATCATCTTAAAATTGCCGCCTCTGGCAAAGTGAGGCTCTTGGCTTTTATTTAACATATTTGCAGGTCTTCATAGAGGTTGATATTTTACTTTTTATCCACCAGTTTCTCTGAATTATATACAAATCTGTCAGTGGTTTAGTACTTTAGTACTGTATATATTGACCAACATTAAAGTTGAATGGTGGTTATGTCCTGCTACACTCCTAAGAGAGGATCACAGCGATAGATTAGATTGTTCTTAGAAGATCTTATGGGATACCAACAGCTGAGATGGAGCGTTTCTCTCTTCATGCAAAGTGGTGAGTTACAATCGGTCTCAGCCCAGCTACTAGACTGGTACTAAAACAGGAGACAAACGAGTATACTAACATGTATGTAATGTATTCATAAGTGTAACAAATAGATGGGATTTGATCTGTAAAATGTGCTGCGTGGATGTTTGCACTGTAAAAACAAGGAAAAGCCACTAAAAGCCACAATGCAGAGATGTGTGGTGTGTGTAGATCTGCCCAAACAACTGGCTGCTGCTCTGGTTTAAAGGCACGGGGGTTTACCGGGCCCTGGTGGGTCCTGTGTCACTGAGTACCCTCTAATACTACTGCAGCCACCAACATAAAGAAGGACCGTCACAAATCAAAGTGATATTAAAAATTTTAAAAAGTGACGTATTCTCTCAAAGAGGCAGTGGGGATTTGTGAACCTTGTCAAGCAGACTTCATTATCTTGCTGGTTGGAGCGGCAATATATTGGATAATTGTGTCTGCTGGTCTGTGCTTTCAGAGAACAGCACATAGAACCGCATATATTCACAGTTTTATTAACAATGACTATTCTATTCATGTGCCCCAGTAAAGCCATCAGTGTAACAGCGAGCCAGCAAGCAATAAAGGAATTCAGCCATTCTATTGTTGCACCTGTTCATTTCCTACAGTGACATTCAAAAGTCTTCCACAAAGAGGCCTATGTTAATTAAAGTAGCTGTACCCTCACAGGATTGTGTCAATTTATAAATGACAAAAAACAACAAAAGATCATTAAAGTAATGCAATATTCATGTCACACTAATTGTATTGTATTCTTCATGTTTTAATATTCTTCTAGAGGTATTTACCCGGTCAGCTAAATACATAAAATTAACAAAAAACATGTTTGATACTCAAATTACTTAATTTATGTTAAATGTCTTTGTCAAATCAAAATCTATCAATCGTCTTGTTAAGATACAGAATGGCATGCATGCAGCCTGTAGATGTAGGGTGGAGGAGGTGGAGCTCAAATTCAGATGAGGATGCAAGGTGTGAGAGATTTAGGAGGTGATGTCACCACTTCTGCTGCAGGAAACGCTGGCATGAACTCGTGTCAAGACAGCCACCATAACCAAAGAAAGTTAACTTTCAAAATAAAAGCACAACGAAAACAAGCGAAGGCTTGTTTGAATGAACGGTTCGGACTGCGATAATTACTTGTTGAACACAATCATTTCAAATGTATATTACTATCATTTGAAGACCACTTTATGCCCCTGATATAATGGGAGTAATCAACAAAAACATGCAAGTACATATTCGCAGAGCAATGCAATTTTATGTCTTAAAGTTATTCAGACATTAGAATTGGAATGGGAAAAACAGGAATAAAATAAAACCACAAAACTAAAAGTCAGAGGCAGAGGCAGTTGAATGTCGTAGCCTACAGTTTGTAAATCCCCTTGATGTAAATTTGTGATTTGTGATATTGGGCTGTATAAATACAATTGACTTCACTCCATGCTGTCGAATATTATTATCGGAACAAAAAGTACTGTATTGACATTCAATACGTAGTGGTGTGTATGAAGTAAAATGGAAATACTAAAGTAAATCAGCCTACAACTAAATACAGATAGTTTTCTTCGTGAATTAATTATAAATTCTCCTGCCGTGCCTACATGAAAACTGCAGTTTTCATATATTGTAGGCACGGCATATATATATATATATATATATATATATATATATATTGTAGGCACGGCAGGAGAATAAAAGTACCTCAAATGAAAAACTGTAGATTTGATGTATTAAAAAAAAACACGTTATAGTTAGTTTGGTTCCTGTCTCTATGTAATAATACGGAGTCTAATATTTGCTAAATGTTTTAATGTGAAGGTGACGTCCGGGGTTATTCTCGCTAGCTTGACGGACTCGGTCTCACTTAGCTTCTCGTAAGTAGCAAGTTGCCGCTGATCGCTGGTGCCAACGCCCGGCGAAAGAGACATCTAACATCAGCCAGCGGAGGGACATTGGTACGTAACGAAAATATGATGTGACTGATGCTCGGGCATGAATAGAAGTTCGGATATTGTTTTCACGCCTCGTGTTGTTAGCTGGGACTGAGATGCAGCAAGTAAACTAGCGGTACTGTACGAGCTAACGTTAAGCTAAGCTAAGCTAGCTAGTTAGCATAGTCTAGTTATTGCTAGCGCTGCGTTAGCTTAGCTTGCTTACCGATAACAAATACGTGTTCGACATCAATACGCGTATAATAAGGCGGTCAGCGTCATATTGTGTGAGTGGTCTACTGCCTAATTTAAAAAATACTACTATTACAATGTATATACAAGTGAGTTGACGTTGTCAATAGCTAACGTTAGGCTCTAGACATCTGTGGTGATGGGGTGTGACATTTAACAAACGTTAGCTGAAGCTAGGCTACAAAGCCTTTCCCCTGAAACCCCCCTTTTGCTTAATCGGGACCAATGTTACAGCCGAACTAACGCATGAAATGTCCTAACGAGTCATCGTCTCTCCCCACAGCTCACTGCAGAATCAAACGGCACAGATATGCAGACTATCAAATGTGTGGTGGTGGGCGATGGAGCGGTGGGAAAAACCTGCCTTTTGATTTCATACACCACAAACAAGTTCCCCTCTGAATATGTACCAACAGTAAGTACGTTTTGATGCGTTTCAGAGTCAGATGCGTGCTGACAGGCGGACACCTTTTTGGTTAAGAAAGTAAAACCATAACATGCTGTTCACTCTTTTTTTTTTTTCTTCACAGGTTTTTGACAACTATGCAGTAACTGTAATGATCGGGGGTGAACCATACACCCTTGGTTTATTTGATACAGCAGGTGAGATTAATTGTGTTTACTCATTTAAGTGTATAACATCCCTAATGGCATTAAGTACAATTGTTAGTCTGAAGCATACTAAGCTAAATTGTGGTGTGGTCTCTTTTATAGGTCAGGAGGATTACGACAGGTTACGACCACTAAGCTACCCACAGACCGATGTATTCTTAGTCTGTTTCTCAGTTGTTTCACCTTCCTCGTTTGAGAACGTTAAAGAAAAGGTGAGTACAAAGTGTTTATCAAATGCAGTGCACCCAAAAAAATCTAAATCTAATAACATCCTCTTTCAAAATATCTGAAATTGAACTGCTTGCCCGTCAGACTCCATGTAATCAAACGCTGCTCTATGTTACTAAGTGATTGGAAGATTGTAAAGCAGTAATGCAAGGAGTTAAATGGTATAAATAGACTGATACCAAGGTAAGGTATAAATGAAGCAACACCATCGTAGACATTATTGATACGCTGTATTCTGTGTATATAGTGGTTTATCTCACTTGACTTGAGCAGACAAAGTACCAAAAGTTAATAACAAATGTAGTTGTAGACTCTAAATGCGGCACATTGTGCTGTTCAGTATTTCTCCTCCTTGCTACCTGCCGGTGTTTTTATGTATCTTTTTATACAGGAGATCACACTGGATCCTATAATCACAGATAATGGTCAAAGTGTAAAGTAGGGGTTGTTTCAAAACACGTGAAAACTGTGAGACTGTAGTTTTGTGATCTGGTTTAAGTTTGTAAAACAAAACATGCATGTTTATGAATATGATTCCAGTGTTCAATCAATAAGCTGTATGGCTCACTGAGTGGAAGTGACTGGGATCATTCTTGTATATATAACGCAACATCAGGCTTGACTTAAACATTGCTTTCTTAACTTTATTACACAAAATGTATGAAATAAATACATGCCTATAAATGTACTAAATTGTTATTTATTGAAATAATGGTATCTGATACCAGACCGGCCTGTTGTCAACAATACCACATCTAGCTATTTGAGACGGCAATGGACCGATATCGGTATCGGCCCATCTCTACTCTGGCCAGAGGAATTTTTGTAATCATAGGAAGTTCTGGTAATGGTGGTAAGAAATGTTTTTAAATATTTATTTTTGGTGACTACATAACAGAGGAGAACAGTCTATGAAGTAACAAATACAACATGATTATTATTATTCCAGTGCGGACATGTACCGTACACATTTACAACCAATAAGAAATAGATATTTCCTTAACACGGTTGGCACCATGAAAATAAAGGTTCTAATATTGTAAAACATTCTCCTTCCTTTTTTTTTTTTTTTTTTTTTCATCCAAAAATCTGTAACCCTGTCACCTTATCAACCAATAACCCCTGTCCTCAAACTACAACAATCACATGTTTTAGAACGGTTTTATTTATCAGAGTCTAGTTCATCGCATTGTCGTGCATAACCTCTACTTGTAAAATGAGCCTTTTGGTGATGAGTTTGTGTATATAATAATTTTTTCCTTCTCCTCTCCAGTGGGTTCCTGAAATAACTCACCACTGTCCCAAGACCCCGTTCCTGTTGGTAGGCACTCAGATCGATCTGCGTGATGACCCCTCTACAGTGGAGAAGCTAGCCAAGAACAAACAGAAGCCAATCACCCCTGAGACCGCAGAAAAGTTGGCTCGTGACCTTAAGGCAGTCAAATATGTCGAGTGCTCAGCCCTAACACAGGTAAGATCTTCCATTAAACTAAGCTTGAAGTCAGTGTGGCGAGCATGTGCTTGAATGTCGGTTTCCTAGCAGAGGTGGACATACGTTGCCTTGTCTTTTGCTAACCGCATTTGGCTAAAAACTTCATCTAACTCTGTGTTGTGTGCCTGTCTTTCTCCTTTCTTTTCCTCTTCTGTAGCGGGGACTGAAGAACGTATTTGATGAGGCTATCCTAGCTGCTTTAGAGCCTCCTGAAACTCAGAGAAAGAGAAAATGCTGTTTGTTCTGATGTCTTCTTGCATCTAGCTTTGCCTCTCGATTGTCTGCTGCTTACTCATTGTAAAGAGATGTCTGTCACTAAAACGCTCTTTTAAACTTAAAAACTTTGTGCCCATTAACTTTTTTTTTTCCTTCTGTTCATGCGTGCTTTCTTTTCAACTTGGCCTAATCACGATTATCCATGCTGCCTGATGTAACAAGAGTGCCAATCTTTAGTTCTTCATTCGGTTGTCAGCACCGTGGTGCAATTCTGTGAAACTGGACATGACTGCATTTGTTTGTTATTCAGCATCAGTTTTACCTACAAAAGCATTTATGCTACAATCTGTCTTAGACAGTAATAACCTCTTCTTTTTTTTTCTACTGCATCATCAAACATTTCCCATGGGCTTTTGTCTTTACTCAGACAACTTGATCATGAAGGAGTCTTGTATAATGTTATTTGAATAAAGGAAACTTTTGATTGCCCTGCTCCATTTCTACCCAGCCTTCTTTTGCAATTAGTTCCCCCGAAGATGCTAATATGTATTTGGAGCACAGCCCTGTTTTGAATATTAATATTTTATTTCCACAGAAAGGATTAAAGAATGTGTTTGATGAGGCAATACTGGCTGCCCTGGAGCCTCCTGAACCTAAGAAAAGGCGTAAATGTGTTCTGCTCTAAGTTTTGTCGCAGCCTTCTCCACACCAGTTTCCAAATCTAGGTTAACAGTACTGAAGAGGTTTGTTGCACAAGCACATTCCAACATGAGTGAGGATATTATGAAATGTTTGCCTTCTGACTGATTTAGCCTAACCTAAATACATATTCAATGTGTTGAAAGTTTTTTTTTTTTTTTTTTTTGATGGAGTAACATCTGATGCGGTTTGTGATGATTTGATGCCATTGAAAAGGTCTTACATGATGGGAACACTGAATACTTCAAATACATCAAACTGTTGGCGAAATAATTAAATGCTGTTTCAGTTTGACCACATTGTGTTTAGAGTTAATTTAGCAGAAGTGCGATTCCAAAAGAAAACACGATGAAATGTTTTTTTTTTTTAATAGAACTCCTGTTTTTATTGACGGCCCTGTAAAAGGCAAACAAGCTGCGACTGTCTGTAGTGAGCTGCTCCAATTATGTATTAGTATGTGCTACATCTATTCTATATTTACTTTTCAAGTAATTCCCATAAAGTTGATCGTTTATACTATATGTTCAACCCCGTAGCACACGACTGCATGTGGTTGACACGGCATCGTCATAGAAAAACAGACACATTTCTTCGAGTGTTAAAAGTTGCCGTAGTTTACCAGTTTTTTTTTTTTTTTTTTTAATAATACATTTTATGTTCAATGTCAACATCGCCTCTGGGCGGATCCAATAAATATTTGACGACATGACATTTCTAGGCTATGCTCCATTGTAGTTCTCGTTGTGCCAAACTATAACTTTATAAATTGACACTTGTCAAAGTAGAGATCTGCCGATGCAGACGTGGGAAACGTATGGAGTTATAATTGTCAATTTAACGAACTATATGCAAGAAGTTGGAGCACAACAATTTCCCAGTCGTTTACTTTTTGTGACAGAAGTGAGTTAACAAGAATATGTGTGTCTTGAATGCTTCTGAAAAGTGGCAGTAGATGAACTTTGTAAGAGAACTCCAGCCCGTAACCCCCGGCTAATGAACTATTTTGTAAAGTGAACAGACTTTGCTGCTGAAGGCGGCGACGCATTGTTCTTACAAAATGCTATACATAGTTTGAAACCCTGTGAAGATTTTTGACTGACTGAACTAGCACTATTTGCATTTGTCTTTTACTATAACCATGCCTGAATTGTGACGGGCTTGAATTTGATTTGTAAATATAGTGAGAATAACTCATAACTTATTGACTGAATACAATGTGTGCATTACAAATAGAGATTTGGAGGAAATGAGGTGACACTGAAATCCAAAAACATGTTGAGAACGAGTTACTCTTTGGTTTTTATTCAATTTGACATCAAAGTTGTATTGTATCTTGCTTGTGATAAAAGCACCACAAACCAGTATTATGAATAAACCTAACTTCAAATACATGTTGTCTGGCTTTATTAAAGGTTATGAAACTATAAATTTTCCACATTAGTTTTCCAATACAACTTTTCAGCATCATAACTTACACATTTACATGTCAGTGCAAAGATTAATACAATTTACATTAAGGCTGGTTTGTTTTATTGCTGCATTGTTAATATTTATAGACAGAATCCCTTCTGATCTTTGAGATTGGCTCTTTTTTTTTTTTTGCCATGTGACATTCATTATCTGGCCTTATCACTGATGTTGCGACTGGTGTCAAATAACATTGCACATCACCCACAGGTGCCTTCACGACAGACACAAACACACATCAGAGCCAGAGAGTCCACTCCAGGGACCGGCTCTGCCTTGTTACTCTACGTGGCATCTCCTCACGATGTCTACGACCAGTCGGCGTACACAAACATTTAACAAAATGATTTCATTCTGACTCGAGTGTTAGTTTTCATTCAATATTAGGAATGCTGAATTTGGGAGGGTGACGTAGTATTTGGTGAAAGTGAAACTGATCGAAAGTGAAACATGGCTGTTTTCATGGACCATAATGACGCGTTGGTACTGAAACCACTGACCTCACTGCAAATATGAGTGTGAGCCTCTTTGGGAAATTTTTATAAATTTTTTTTTTAGCCTCAAAATTTTGAACCCGAGGCCATGGAAGTTATTTCAATGTACTTTGAGTGATTTTGTTATAAACTAAGATTTGCATAATCTATATTAGTATTACTTTTTAACACTTTCAATTCGACTTGTTCTTGAAGATAATATGTTGTTTCAGTTCTGCTGCACAGCACTGCTTTAACTGTATAAAACACACAAGGGTGCTACGCTACTATAAATCTACATGCATGACATGTTCAGGTGTGGCATTGGGGGTGTAATGAAAATGACATTTCATAAAGAAACTGACGCACATATAGTAATCATAGTCATTTTCACAAGAAGGAAAGAAAAACAAAGTTACTTCAACATGTAAAATGACTAAGGAAAATAATAATTGGTGCAATTTTTATGCAGAGGCAGGAAGCAGGCAGTCGGTGAATACCATAAATCTATGTCGTCATTACTGGACATATCTCAACAGAGCTGTCGGTGACACGTATTCCATACCATCCTGCCCAGAACTGCGTGTCCCGGCCTCCGTGGGTAAAGCGGATGAACCTCACTCCTGGGCCGTAGTCCTGGAATACATGGGTCATCTGAAAAATACACATCGGTAAGTCTATTGTTGTCCTCGAGTCCCTCCTCTGAACTTCCTCATACTAAATAATGCGTCACGCTTTTTTTTACTCACCTGATTCCATGTCTGATCGTTCCACTGCTCGAAGAAAACCGTGTCAGGAGCAAACGTCTGCACCGGCTTCTTTTTTTGATTCAGCAACTCTACGCGGATCTCATATGTGCTGCCACAATCAAATCGCGGGACGTACCTAATATATATAACAAAGATCAGGGGTCTGCAACTCGGTTCAACCATTCTACAGCCTCAGCAGAAACACATTCCCGTATGCATTTGATCCGTTTTGTTTATTGCTTTTTATGACTTTAGAATCCTCGTTTGGCAAAAACGACTCACAGGTAAACATACGTCTGTGTTGTGTACTATGAGACGAGGAAGCTTAAATCACATCCCGTCTCAATACACAGTACAAATAAGAAAGATGTGTAGATTTTCCCCACACACGGCAAACCATTGCCTCCTTCCTTTAGAGTTAAATGAATGGGAGCTGTATTATACGCAACACGGTCGTATTACTTGACCCTTCGCAATCACAATGTTATGTGGCTGTATGAAAAGCATGTACAAGTTTTATTGTCAATCTATCAAAAAGGAAGAGTAGAAGAATCGAGTTCGCAGACTGTAAAATCTGGATCGGGTTTGTGTTTTTGTGTGTGTGTTCTTCTCACCAATCAGATATTTTGATGTCTGGCTGGAAGTGATCCATAAACGATGGGTTGTAACCTTCCGCCTCCAAATTAATCAGCTGCGACTTCCTGCACATGCTGCGAGACAACAGAGAGGATTTGAGCTGCCACACAATCACAATGTAGCAAAGCGCATACTTGTCATTTGCCTTCTGGATCAGTGCTGCTGAACACTCACTGGTAAGAGGTCACAAAGTTTTGCCGGACCGTCTCACTCGGATGTGGCACCATGACGTCCTCCACTGTCCATTTGTCGCCACCGTTCTCCAGTATCTGCCAGTTCTTCATTTTATCTACAACAACAGGAGGAAGGCTGTGCGATCAATTATTTTGGAGAGCTGATTTGTTATCGAGCAGGAAAAGAACGGGCTCAATGCCAACGGATGGAGAGTAAAATCAGTTCTGTGGCTTCCGCACCTTCTCCTTTAGGATTCTTGAGAAGGTTCCTTCTCTTCTTGCACAAGAAGTAAAACAACCTCCAGTCTTTGGGGGTTTTGGAAGCATCGCGGAGGCGGTATCCCTCTCTTCGGCATCTCTCTCTCCACAGAGACTCACTGTCGGCCACCTCCCCCCACTGATGGCACACTAACCGGCAAACACAAACCACCTGCTGGGGAGAGAGATTCAGGAAGATCTCCTCCAGGATCTCCAGAGGAAACTGGAACAGCTGGAAACAGACAGGACACAGATAAGCTCAAACTCTGGATAGCCAGTCTAGTTTGGACTGTTTTGTTTGTTTATTGTATTTGTTTGTTTTCGATTCCATTTGCTCTTTTTTATTTGTTTGAGTTTGATGTATTCATTGCCTTTATGGTATGGTCCTTTTTTGTTGACTGGTATTTAAGTTATGTATAACTATACTTTGCTTCTCTGTAGAGCACTTTGTAAAACTTTGTTTAAAAAAAAAAGGTGCTATATAAATAAGGTTATTATTATTATTACCTCAGCTGAATTCAGTGTTTTACGCAACAGCGCACCTTATTAGGTGCGAATGCAAAACGTAAACCATATGGTCTGAATTCAAAGTGTCACCAGTTTTAAATGACTCTTGCACATTCAGATTGCAGCAAGTTGTAATCAAATTGTCACTTACTGCAGTCACGTGACGTTCTTCATAACGGCAGCTACTCTGTAAACAAACACTTACGTCTTCTTGAGAAAGCCATGACGGTCCTGCAGCTGAAGACGCGTCCTGGCTGGAGGCTAAAGCCGAGCTCTGAGTTGCACCCATAGCTTTAGCCTTCCTCTTCATGCCTCTGGGACAGACCCAGGCTGTCGGACGGGTTTTGACAATACAGCCAAATAATAGCTATCGCCCTTTTAACGTATGTACGCTACAGTAACACGCACATTTAAAATCCAATAACGCACAACACGGAAGTGCGCTTCGAGGCAAATTGAGGTAAAAGCCGCTCCAATGTTGTCGTATAAATCTAAATTTAACAAATGACTATCACTTTCGGTTACACCGCGTTCCTCTGTGTCATACTTTAATTCCCGACAGACATTAGGCTGCTATTCCTGTCGGGCTCGTTAATCAACCCCGGACACTCGAGCTGGACGGAAAAATCGGACGTCGGCGGCGCAAACTGTGCACGTCAGAACCGTAATCCCGCCCACCGTGATTTGATTGGTTTAGCTGTCACAAATGGGCGGGGCGTATTCAGAGCCTCCACTTAAGAGGAAGCGCCGCACCATGAATAATGTTCTGTCCTCAGGTGAACGCTGTCATCTGACTGCTGTACATCAAGCACAAGCCCTCTGTGCATCCTTTGCTTTGCACTCGAGCTGTACACTATAATGTATATTTGCATCTCTGACATATGTACTTATTTATTTTTTTACTTTGAGATAAAATAAATACAAAATAAGAAGCACAACCCACCAACATGTTGTATTTTGTTTAGCTCATTCTTATTTATGATTATTAGGCCTAATAAGCAAAGCATTACATTCTTGAACATGTATTTATTTCACTGAGGGCTCTAAGATAACTAAGATAGATTGTTGTTTTACTGAAGTCATGTGCAAAGGTTGCATTAGTTTGAAGAGTAGCACACCTACCGTTGAAAGAGAGATGCATAGCTCGTCTCCTCATGTGGGACACAGACAGAACAGAACCGTAATTACCAGAATCATATTAAAACTTGTTTTTGTATCTACAATTTTCTGTAACTTAACTCCATATAGATCAAATTCAACATAATAAAGTTCTTATTCCTCTTTCTGTACATGTCGAGCAGCTCGGGGTATGTTAGACACACTCTCATGGCACACACACACACACACACACACACACACACACAGCAAGGACTGTTGCATCTAAAGAGCCTGTTGTTCATTTTAGTTGGAGGAATAGCACTTCTGCTTCCCGTCACACATTCCTACTGTTTATGGTTAAACAAGCGGATATTTAAAATGCTATTCATGAATTTACTTACTCAGTGACATCTCAGCAGCTGAAAACGGGTCAAATATTGATTTACTTTTTTATTTATTTTTTATAACAGCTGCTGATCATTTTAGTGTTGAAGTCTGTCATGCGGTATCACCATTACCAATTGAGTGTAGTGTGTTCCTGATGATTGACTAATAGTGCCCAAATAAGTACAATTATTCCGACTATTGGGAAAATTTAACACAAAAGCGTAATGATCGGACAAAGAGCACTTTGTCCAACTCAATTCCGATAGATTAGATAAATAATGTCTTCAACGAATCAGCTCAAGGTAGAGATGTCTTTAAGATAATAAAGTTATCACAAAGTTCTCTCTGGGATTTACTGTTCAGAGTGATGTGTGTCTGTAATCAATAAGCTGCATTAGTCGGTTCTGTACTATTTTGTAAAAATGAACACGCTGCACTGCATTAACATCGTGTCCGATATCTTGCTTCTTAAAAAGTACAATAAAGTGTGTTGTTGAACTGAAAAACAACAAACAATTAGGCTATTTCACATATACGGATTCAGCTTATTCAAAATAAAAACGGGCAAAAAAAATAAAAATAGGTGGAATTTAAAAATAAATCCTGAAGAGAAATCTTACTTGATGCAATCTTTCATCTCCTGTCATCGTGTACACTTTTCATCACTGTGACTAATGTCTCAAGCCTCAAAAACCTTTCAGTTCTGGTCTTCTGGTCAAACCTAATCCTTCAGTTATCCTGGAGAAAATACAGATACAAAAATAGATTGTCCTGATGAAGAACTTGTCAAACTCAATTTCTTTTCAAGAGAATCATCACTGTAGCGACAGAGCCGTTGTTTTGGCTTTCAGGAAGCATTTGGCCACCATCTCAGCCCTCTTTGCATCATCCCCTCATTATTATTCCTGGAATGGCTGGATTGCACCTTTTCGCAGGGAGTTAAGCAAGCTTTGGTCTTTGTGTTTTTTTCTTCCGTTAATCCTTCCCTTTCCATTTATGGCACACAAACAAGTGAAGAGAGGGAAGATTCATTAACATTTCTCCCAGATAAAGGGACGGGATCACAGGGTAGAAGACCTGCAGTGTAACGGACACGGTGACTCGATCGAAGCGATTAACTTTTTCTCTCAACTATATAATCACGAAATGCTGAATTACTTCTAAAGCTATGACGTTTCACCTTTAACTTTCAGATTATCCTTCAAATGCACACATTCATCAGCAATGCCAAAACCAAAATAATCAAAAACAATTCGTCTATATAATAAATAAAAAGTACCAAAAATGGTTGGCAACATGAGAGAGAGACTGATTTTAATAATATGGCAAATAAACAAAGGTGCATTCATGTATTCAATCACGTAGGCACTGCAGTTTGTGTACGATACAGTACATAGACCTCAATCCTAAATTACAAGCCATATACCAAAAATAAATGGATACCAAGGAGGCTAAAAGACCCGGGACATAAGATGGTAGCCATCGATTTTGGTGTCTCATTAGAATTTCAAGCAGCCCGCAAACCTGTCCATGAACCCTGAATTATGATCAATCCAGTCTGTGATGCTTCCACTCCGCGCTGCATATTTAAATGAATATAAAGACAAAAAGGTAAATGCACGATTTTCTGAGTAACAAGGACTTCAATCCGTGTCGTATCTAAAACAGGTTTATCCATCTTCTGTCAACCAGCCGAGAGATGAGTCTTTTTTTTTGGTCAGCGGAGGAGCTCCTATGTGTCTGCGTCGATCCTGTGAGCTGTACGGGAGAAAACAGTTACAAATAAGTCAGAAATAACGCTGCTGGCAGAATAGCTCAGTGGGTTTTAGGAGACTCTCTGAGCGGAGATACAATATTCGGAGAAAAGTTGCATCACTCACTCACTCACTCACACACACACATCTACAATGACTCAGGGTTCAAGTCAACTCCCTCTGCTGTCAGTGAGATCTGAAACAGTTCAAGACGATCCGGCAAATCATTAAACCTGCACTGAAGAAGCTAAATATTACATTAAGCGGAGGCACCCCAGGTGAATAGGGTGATGCTTCACCTTTCACATTATCCTTCAAATTCACACATTTCAGTTTATAATAAAAAAACAAAAATAAAAAAAAACTCTTTTAACTAATAGATATCACCAGGGAACTGCCCTAGTCGATTTTTTTTTTGTATTACCAGTTCTCTTGACACTTGTGTTGATATGCAAATTAGGTATTGTGTTATAAAGTTGTGCTATCTTGCCAATCTAAACATTGGTTGAAGCCAGGATCAAAATCCTTGTCTCATTTTGTTGACATGTCGATGTCAAAGATTTCTACTGAAGGAATTCTGGATATCTCAAAGAAAATACTGTCAACAGCAATAATACAAAAAAAAAAGTTCTATAAAAATCAGGCTGCGGATGAGAACCCTCTTTCATAATATAGACAGAAACTAAACTGGAAAGTTTGTTGTACATAAGGGCTCACAAAGTGTTGAAATAAGAAAAAAACTAATTTTGAGAAAACAGCCTTTAAAAGATATGTGTTGTAAAGTTCTACATCTTGGAAGACACTACAGGGGAAAATGATAAAGAAAATGTACTTCTAGATATCATCATGAAACTTACCCAGTTAAATATTAACATTAAACTATTGCATAATTATTTATATTTGTTATGAGATTTTGCATTACGAGTTTTCTGAAATTGTAACTTTAAAAGGATACACATTATGCTCATTTCCAGGTTCATTCCCAAATGTTGGCTTTCTAGAACATGTTTACATGCTTCCGTCTGAACACTCCTGCATGCACCCTCTGTCTGAAACGCTCCATTTTAGCACAATTTAACAGATGTGCATTTCTAGACAACAGCTGTTGGAGAAATCTACAAACGTAAATAGACTAAATGTTTTTGCCCGCGTCGTCTTGTCTTAATGGGGGCGAAACTGTTGACGCACAGTCGCTGTGCTGCATTCTACATTGTACTTACATTGCTTTGGTATCCTGAGTGGTTCGGCGTCTCCTGACAGGACTTGATGCATGACTCCGCGGAACTGATACAGCACCTTCAGGCTCTTCTCCTCCCCCACACAGGGGTCATAGAAACCAGGGAGCCCTGACTGGAAAGCCAACAGAAGGTCATGCGGCGGCAGCAGCAGCAGACTAAATCCTCTTTAATCAAGTTGAGGACATCAGTTTGTAACACTGCAGTACAGTAGGTGTACTATATATATTTAGATGTTTTACACACCAGGAAAATATCTTCTGCTGCGTCAATGGATACAGTAACATTACACGCGTAAAATATACTTTACAGTATCGGGTCTGGGACGCAGTCATACCTTTGTGGCCTCAGTGAGGATGAGTTTAGAGTCCTTCACCAGACACTGCAGCGGCACGGTCACATCAATGACCTTTGCCCTCTCGTTTTTTCTACTGTTGTCGGTCACAAACTTGCCGTACCAGGCGTTGAGGATGATGAGGCCTGGTTTGATGAAGCAGCATCAAAGATAGTGTGAGTCAACTGGAGATGTGATGTATTAATGTGTTATTTTAACGTGGGTCAAAAGGTTAGTCGGCGTCCACGGAATAATCATTTCAGTCATGCATGCCTGACATATTAGTCACATATTTAATAACAGAACCAATGTCATTTTAAGAGACTGGATTTCATTTTTTGCAAGTATATAACAAAAAGACAGGACAATTAATTTTAATTGCAGGCTGCATAAACAATACCATAACGATTTCACCGAGTGGTCCATTGAATAATAAAGTGTGTGTGTGTCTGTCATTACACATGGACACACACACACACAGCCACCCTGCTATTAACATTACTTTACAAGTGCAAAGTCTAGGGGACCTCTGATGATACTAAAATTAAAGTAACCTCTACAGTGACAGGTGTCACAAGCCAATTACCACTTGCCACACTACCCAAGGTGAAAATTACTGCCGAGGGCTTTTTGTTAGTGTACTTAACAAAAGTGAACAAAAAAAAAGCCAATTATCACTCATCACAAAAGCAGCAGGGTCATTAAAAAAAAAAATCCACTAAACTTGATTTCCTTTTTTTGCTATTGTATTCCTATTTTAAAAGACTCCACAAAATCAAACTAGATACTATCAGTTTCCACTGAGCAAGTCTCCTCATGCTACAATAGAAAGGCCCACACACTCTCCTTGCCGTTTCCAGGTTCACAGCCCTTTTAGATTTCAGTGAACTGCTCAAGAAGATCACTAAAAGCATGTTGTATTCTGCTTTTGTTTAGATTCTTTTTTTCTTCTCCACGTGGGAACTGTATCAGAAAATGTACCGGCAGTGACATTATTGCATTAAACGAACAAGTCTTGTTTCACATGATGAAAACAGGCAGCGCATCTCAGAAGATACACTTCAACCAGGCATCACATTATTATTTCACCTAAAGCGTATAAACAAATCTTACCCATTCTAGACTCCTCAGTTTCAATAATCCTGCGCACAGACTCCTGCATGAGCAAGACCTTTAGAGAGGAAAGAGGCAGGCGGAGGAAAGGAAGGAATGAGACAGACACAAACAATGAGATTTTAAATCATATGGATTATACTAATGATTTTCAGTAAGTCTTTGCATCCTATCTAATCCCATCTCAACCCATTCATCTGACTTATAATATTTCAAGACCGGCATCTCTTATCTGAGGGCGAACCACAGTGTAGGATTGGCACCACAGTCACACGTGAGCCTGTAAAAATACTCACAGCACTCTCCGCCTCCTGTTTCTTCTTGGCTATATTTGAGGCCGAGCTTTCCCGCTGCTTCTCCAAGTCTCTGGCGAGTTGAAAAGATAAACGGAGGAATGAAATGAGCGCATTAAAATCTGGCGGTCACAATACACGCGGTGCCATTTCCAATAACGTTTCTTGCATGAAAGAACTTAAAGTGAGGGGTTCTTACTCTTCCTTCTGGGACCGCACGTAGGGCCGAATAATGAGCTGCTGGATGGCGAGGTAGAAAACCAGTGGTCCAACTGTGGCATAAAATACAGCACTTGGCAGGAGTTGGTCAGTCAGGTGAATAGGGAAGAAATACGTCTGGCTGGCTCTGTTTAGTCTGCAGACATATAAAGTTCTCTACGTTAGACAGGATCGTGAGAATCGTGTGCAAATTGTTCCAAAGAGGTTAGAAAATTGTTTCAAAAAAATAACAAAGACGTGCTCAACACGCTCAAGCTTTTTGCAAATCTCCCCGCTGTGGGACTAATAAAGGATTAGATTATTTTCTCTCATTTTAAACTCATATCCCAGGAACCAACTAGCATCGTAATGGGTCCAATCCTTTGTTTGCACCCTCAAAAGATGCAGCACAAACACGACATGTCGAAAATTCATTGGACTGGCTTGGCATGATGTCACGTCGCGATTCCTATGGGTGCCATGGCAACAGCGCTGCGAGGCGGACCCTCGGGAACCTGCATCAAACTGCAAACGGGAGCAAAGAGGTGCACTTACTTGATCTTGAGGGAGATACCTTGGGGCACTCCCACGCTGACGGTGGCCCCCAGGACACTGTGTCGACTGATCTTCCTCTCAGCACCGTACTCCACCACAGTCCCAAAGAAACCTGATCTGGAACATAAAGACAGTCACTTCCTCTCCTTCGGCACTCAGTGTACTCAAAAGTTTACTGGCATTTGAGCTGTCAGTTCTTGCACAAAAACTACCATCTATGTACATTTAAAATGGATAGGAACTTGAGATACTGAACAAACAGATTGACACTAAATAAATCAAATATATGATTACATTCTCCAAATAATACATATTGCACTTTGACAACATACTTTATTGAGCCCTTAATCTTCGTCTGGTCATCATCCTGGAACTTGTACTGGTAGCTCATCATCGCAAAAGTGTGAGGAATGCCGATCTGCAGAGACAAAAAGTGAAACATTTTGGCAAAATCATTGACAAGGAACTGGTTATGGTGTCTTTAACATTGAAGTGAAATACAACTGCTGGCTTCTAACCTGCATTGCGAAGGTGAAATGGCTGCTCTTGGTGTCCCTGACGATGCTGCTGTTCATAGAGGACTGGATGCCCCAGCGCCACTGTAGATAGCCCATGGTGTTCTTGTCTAGGTGGCGGGCCAGCATGGTGGTAACCCCGGGACGCACGCCTCGGGATGAAAACTGGAGGCCGCACTGAGCGGTGGCGAAGCTGAGGCACAAAATTAATCAACAAAAATCAATAAAAAAAAAAAACACTTCATTGTTCATGTTGAAGTACAAATTGAGTAGTCTTGCATTTCAACACATACCATCGAGACGTCAAGTTCCGGAAAATTTTCATTCCTAAGAGAGGTCCTTGGGTGTCTCCAGCGCCGACCTCTACCTGCGTGCAAAAACCCACCACAGATGTTCCTTCACATCTTAAAATGCCACTGCATGTTGAACCACAAAAGGTAGACCGGACTGACAGAAAGAAAGGAAGTGTACATCATAACATAAATGTGTGTGTGGGAATGCAGCATACCTCTCCCCACCCACTGGCTGAGGTGACTCTCCTGAAGGCCAAGTTAATTGTGCCTCCTCCGTTTCCATTGTGGGTTGACAGAGAGCCAGACAAAATGGCAGTGTCTTTTGTGGTAAGAGGAGCCTGCAGTAGAACACATAAAACAACAAGTCCTTTGATGAGAATTAGCTAAAACTATCACAAATTCAATTGTGGCTCCAGCTCGTTCAATCAAAAACGCATCGTAAGAAGGCCACTTGAAACCTAATGTAGAATCTGGAGCAACCCCTTACCTCTATGGATTGTGATATGTGCATCTTGTTGATTTCCACATGTGGGACTCCTCCTCCCGCCACATCCTCATAGTCCTCCTCATACTGGTCAAAGAGGTCCGTGGCATCAACACCCACACTAATAGTTCCCTGCAAATAACATGTTAGGGAAAGAATACTATGTTATTTAATGATGTAAATAATATGCACGAGATGCCTAATGACTCTTGAAGTAACATTCGGTTCAATGTGCGGCTTGTTACTTCCCCTGGACATACCTTTGGGTTGGTCCTTTGCTGAAGCCTTCTCTCCTCTCGCTCTTTCTGAAGACGCTCATACTCTTCCCGAATCTCTGCAGGGGTTCTTTTTCTCTCCACCACCTGGAGTACAAAGATGTGACTTGAGAGCAAAGCAACCGGTGGTTTGGCTGATTCACAGGTGGCAGATAGAGCTACAGTACAAGACATGTTGTACTGTCAAGCAGAGCAAAGATGAAGGAAAACAGAAACTATTTCACGCAGATTAAATAAGGCCGATGTCATGTAGAACCGGATTGTCTTGTGGTAAGAATGCAGGCTTCATGCCACGAGATTGCAAAAACGAAATATTACGCTTATGTACAGTATGGTTAATTCTTAAAGATTAACTTTGTATTAAGTTATTCTCAAGTCAAGACCCTGAAGGGTGACTAATATCGATCACAAAATGATGCACTTCATTTATTCAGGTGCTCTATACATTTCTATTGGAACACTACAGATGCAATTTCCTTACCACATAAGGCTACAACCCTCTTGCCTGTGTAACACCAGGTTATTGTATATTGGGCTTCATGGAGTGTCAATCCACACAATGCCTATTGTTTCGGACTGCATGTTGTGGCTAGTTTTTTGGTATTATTGGACCCTACAGTCACTCACTTACAAACTTACCTCCCATCCATCAACATCGAGTCCACTCTTGCCATAGATATCATAGATAGCTCGCGCCTGCGGCTCCCGAAGCACTAGAAAGACATAAGTACCCACCAAATAACATTAATAACATAACATCATTTGATCAGGTCAGCCATAACACATAGAAGTCCACATCAGCGTCATGTGTAGCTGACTAAACTTACCTTGATAAGCTTCATGTACGAGGTTAAACAGCTGCTCTGCCTGACTCTTCAGTTCAGGGTCCCGGTGTTTGTCCGGGTGATACAGCATGCACAGTCGCCTGTATGCCACCTTCAGCTCATCCTGTGTTGCCTGAAGCGAAACATTGAAATGGAGGTCATGTGAGAAAGAAGACTTGTGGGGGAACTCGATCAACAGCGTACAAGACACACAGCAGGACGTTGCCACAGCTAAAAACGTCCAACTTAATTTACTGATCCTCAAACACCGATTTGATCTTCATAAAGTTGGATGGCGGAACAGTCTGAGCTTAAAACCAGGTAATAATGTTGAGAAATAGCCTGCAGTATAAAAGGTATTGACCACAGTTGAGAGTATGTACACACATGCAATATACGCTATTGTTAAAATTGTTTTTAAACTCCCTGACGCTTGAACACAAGCAAAGATATGAACGTGTATATTGTGGCATACTGAGTCGCTGTGGAACAGCGTGTCCCCTGAGCCATAAGTTATTTTAGTGTTACAAAATGCCCCTTGCACGAGAACATGATGTTCTCTGCTTTACGAACACGGGCATAAAGACGGAAAGTGTCCGATTCCCCAGGCATCGGAGAACACACGCGTCCTGTCAGCTGTCACTGGTCACCATGTTACACGAAGAAACCGTTGGGTAAAGTTATAGCATTAGCTAATTTAGTTAGCACTATCCAGTCCAGTAGATTCACTAATAAACTGAACAAAACATGTCAGTTAGTTGACATATACCACCCATATTACCACACGCGGTTAACTATCTTACTTCGTCAACTGACAACTGTTTTTTTAAAGTCGTGACCCCGCAACCTGTTCCTGTGAAGTTTCCAGCCGAGGAGTCACAGCACAGAAATCAATGTCGAGGGTCACAAGCTAGCTACCTAGCTGCCGTTACATGTGATTGGACGGGTAACCGCTACTTATCAACCGGAGGACGTTCACGGAACGACTGCCACGTGCACCTGCACACACGTCTACTCGGATAACGACTGCGTAGTGTACCTCTCGTCTGACATTGAGAAGGGAATAATAATCATCATTATGGATCTCATCATCATCCAAGGCAGACGCCATGTTTACAACCGGTCATCTCTTCCTCGCGTCTTTTACGCAGCTCGAAGGCGACTCCGCGCTCTCTGTCGCCCCCTGGCGGCGGGGACGAACGACAGAGACAGCGGCTGTGTTCACACGCTTCACAGGCGTGCTCGTGCTGCCCTGGACGGGCTTTTTTTTTCATTTGGAAGTTTAAAGCGTACAGTTGTTCATCGTTAGTGTAGATTTTATGAGGGATGGTGAGAAGATATGCTGAGGGTTTGTTTCCACAGTAATACAAGTATAGTGGCGTTTTCATAACCTACAGTCAAAGAGTGTTTCATCTTAAATTAATTACATTTGTTGTATTATTATTATAATTGTGTAAATGACAATGTAGCTATAGGTCACTTTTCAGTTTTGAAAAGCACTCATTTGAATATAGTGTTACATTTCCAATTCAATACAATTAATATTGCAGATAGGTGCATATGCCTTACTCTAAAAGGATAATATCTGCATCCTATCCACTGAGGGACCATTCAGGCAGAGGCTGAGAAAATTGCTTCACTGCATTAGCTCTTTCATTAGTTCATTATTACTCTCTTTGCAATAACAACAAACCGTTGACTATATAAGGCGCGCCGAGCAGCAGGCAGCAGAGGAGCTGTCCTTTCAGCACCCCCACCTTAAACTATACATTGCGTTTCAGCACTGGCGGCCACCATGCTGTTAATGTAGGACGAAGGCTGTCCTTTTAAGTGCTGTAGTAGTTGACGCGAGTGCCAAAAGCACTGTCTATTAAGCACAATGATGTGTAATTAGATCGCCCGTATAGTCATTTAACGTATAGCCATACTATCGTCAAGCCCATGATGGCCCAACTGCGACACAATGGATGCAAGTTGAGAACCTTGACAGCATATAGTGATAGTATGAAATAAAGCAACTGTGTTAGCAGCGGTCTTCGGATCTGTGCATCACATTGACAGAAATGTTCAGATGGACCCCGCAGCAGCTTCCTGATGGGATCTACATCTCCTATCTGAAATCAGTTCGCCACGTCTAAAGGGAACAAACTAGTCCGCAGGCTTTCAAATGTAAACTGACATCCGGACACTTGATTGATAGACTGTGCAGGCTATACTGCTGTTTTTTTCTCTTTATATATGTGTGCAGTGTTTTATTGTTTGTTTGTAATAGACTATATGTTGCCAGGACTCAATGCAGCCGTCTACATAGTGGTTAAAACATAGTTTAAAGGAACCATACAATTAAAACAAGACAAGCGAAATAATGAAGGCTTTTATGGAGGGTTATCTAAAAATGACACCTTGTTTCTCCTGTTATCTCCTGTATGAAACAGGTAAAACCCTCAATTACCATTTTAGATCAGCAGAGTTATCTCTGAAGATATGTTAATACAAAAAAAAAAAAAACTTAATGAAGGCCATTAAACAGTAATTTAGCGTAATACCAACGCACCAACCGAGTTGTTTCCACTCGGGAAAAAGGCATGTTGTTCATTCTAAAACAACTTTAGCGGGCTCAAAGTCAAACATTTAACATCTAATTAGTCTAAATTAGGGACACAACACGAAGCCTCCCCCACCGAGCATTAATCTTTCTTGTTTTAATACAATAACGCGTCACCAGCTTTGAACAAAAGCGTCACGCCAGACCCGCAGCGCCTCTGAGCTGTTTTACATTCACTGTAAAATAAATAAATAATAAAAAAAAATTAAAAAAAACACGGCTGGCGGTGTCAAGGTGAGGGGAGATGTGTTTTCCATCCCGGAGCCTCTCTGTCAGTCACCGCCTCACAGCCAATAGTAAGTTCTCCTCGGTCGGACCGACTCGCCGCTTGCTCCTCCGGTCCCTCCTCGTGCTGTCCTCGCCGTGCACGCGCGTGGTACCCACGGTCGTGAGGAGGAGGAGGATGTTGCGCGTGAAGGGGAAATGGCTGCCGAAAACAAGCCGGAAGGTAAGAGAAATATAATGGGATTAATTTACTAGTATGACCGCCGCGTGATTTTTTCGGAACAGGCACAGCTCTGCGCGGAGATGACACGCGCGTGAGGACAAGCGGGGGGATTTTTGGGTGGAAAACGGCTCTGCTATTTTCCTCCGAATAGGCAGCTAAAACGTGGAGACATCACCTAGCCAGCTAATATTAGCTTCCATTCTAGCCCGCTACTATTCCCATCGTAGCCCACATTTAAAGCACGCCACGGGGACAAACACTCCGCGTGGCCAAAGTAACGCGGTCGCCGTTTATTTCGCTGCGGGGTTCGCGTCAAACGACGAGCAATCCAAGTAGTTAACAACAAGGCTAAGTTAATGACAACATGTCATTGGCATCGACTAACTTCTTCCCTTATTACCCAGCTTCAGAAAGCGGCTCGGTTGTGTAAGTTTATCTGTCAACGCGGCGCTCTCTCTGCAGCCGCCTATTTGCGGGCTTGTTTCGCAGGCATTGCGATAATGACTCAAACATCTGTTTCAAAATGCATTAGTGTTGTTTTTATATAGAAATATATATTTTATTTCCACGTCTAGGAGGCGGTTGTTTCAGTTCCCACCCCCTCGAAGCGCGAGCATTTCCTCTGGCATTCAGCGAATGTTTGCGAGTAAGAAGTGATGCTTTTTCTTTTTTTTTTAAATGAGCGGATATTATGTTTTTCCTTTTTTTTTTTTTTTTAAATGCCAATTATAGCCTAGTACTTGGCCTATATTCGTGTTTGAGACACGGGTATGAAAACGTTGTAATGCCCGCTCCGCTTGCGATGCCCTTATCGCACTTGAAATGAAATGCCATCACACGAGAGGAAACAGGGAGGATGGAGAGTAGGGTTTCCAGCAGCCTGCTCATTACACTACTTTACACATCGGACGAAATGATGACTTTTATTCCCCTCAGTTTATTTCATACGGCTCACTAACTTAAAATTAAATGCAATAGACTTACTTATTTTCTCCTAAGTGGGCTATTTTTATTGCAAAAACGTATGCATACGAGATCGGTTCTCGTTCAAAGATGCCCATGGACTTTTTAGGTGAGTAATTAAGCAACTCATTTGAAAATATGGATAAGATGTACTAGGTTTTATGACCAAGTCTGAGCTTTTTTTTTTTTTTTTTTTTTTTACTGCTAACCATGGAAGATGACATCATAAAGCAACTTAAAAATGTAATTTGTAGAATTTCATGGAAAAAAATAATATGTTGAGCTTGTTAACCTCATGTGCATGTCTAATTCAATGTTGGTGTTATTGCTTTTGTAATGGTCTCAGTTATGTAAAACTTTGAACTCTTTAACTTTAACTCTAGTTTTCTTGATTTGTAGAATTAGACATGCGAACAATAGGTCACTAATACATAATTTGTTCTTACTTTGATGCCTAAACCTGCGGTATTCTTTCATATTCATTTATTTTTGTTGCACCTTTGGGTGGAACAAAAGAGTCGTCCAAGACTTTAAAAGTGGCTGCGTAATTTGAAAATGAGGGGAAGAAAAAAACAAAACAAAAATGCATTAGCTGCAGCTGTTTCTGAGCTGTTCACAACACATTGTTGCGGGCTTCAAAAATGTAAAAGACCTCCCTCAGAGTTTGCTGTGAGTAACCTCAAACACAAATTCTTTTTGATGTAGAATTACTTTAATGTTTCAAATGGGAGTAAACAAATTGCCGCTGTCCATATGAGGGGAGACGATAAAAGACTCAGTTGTTTGCATGTCAGTGTGCCAACCACCAACCAGAGCCCCACCAGGGGGTGCTATTGAGCTACAAAAGCCCACTTACTATATGAGGGATCTGTCTGTGGCTATGACAAAAAAATAAAGACATCTGGTTATGATAGTAATGACTTCACTGTGGCGTGTAGTCCTAATGCATTCATCTACATAGCTGAATTTAACAAATGGGCTGCAGTTGCTAATCTGGATGCGTCTCCGACACGGGGAGCTCTCACTGAAAACCCTGCCTTGAAAGTCCCATTGCTGAGCAGGTTAAGTTATTTTCAGTGTTCCTGTGAGGCCGGTCAGTGGAAAAAGGAGGAGGAGGAGCAAGGGGAGAGAAAGTGCTTCATACCTTCACATAAATACAACGTTGTCTCTCATGCAAAACCGGCCTTCACAGCTTTTACATAGAGCTGTCACGCTGAATCTTAACTCCCTCCTCCAGTTTTAGCATGTTCATTAATGTAGAACATGCGTGTCAAATGTGCATCGCTACTTTTCTTTTTTTATATATGACACGTCCCTGGATGTTGGGAAGCCACAGAGACAGCTGAGCAGTGTTTCCTTAACCTTTTGTCCTTGTGGTATGCAGCCAGTGCTGATCTCTCCTGCTTGTTTGGCAGCTCTTATGATGGCCCATAACAACTGAGGGTTACATCTTGTGTTAAACCCAGGGGCCACGACCCAGTCTCACTCAGTAATGTAATGTTTACATCCTGGGGTATTTCTCTCCAGCCTAACTGATTGTCAGGGCCCTTGGGGGTATTTTTTTTCCCCTCTTCACACTCTTAAAAAGCACTGTGGGTCCGTAACTTTAAGTACAAGGCCTGGAGGGCACTGAAAAGTCAAGCTGGCTACGTCTTACAGTGAGATTGCTCTGGATAAAACTACAGCCAATGGTTTCACGACTCTACCAGAGTAGATAACCATAAACACGTTGCTGTTCAAGAGCCAAATTTGAGAAATTAAACAAGCACTTTTTGCAAACACAAGCGACAGAACTAACACTGTTTTAAAGTTAAGTGTGGCATATTTAAATTCATTTAAAGCTATAAGCAAGGCCGCTGATGGGATCGTTTACTGACACATAAAACTCACACAGGTGCGTTAAATGAACCAAGTAAATCTTCAGGTAATGCAGTTGGAACTTTAGTGAGCGACGGCAACAATCCGGCGAAGGTTCCTTTCCAAAATTGCGAATGAGGCCCGTAGCCTCGGCCGCGCTGGAAGTAATGTCGTCCCTTTTTATTTTCAAGTGGGCGCAGTTTAAAAAAAAAAAGTTTCCTGATCTTATCATTTCACTCAAAGTTCAGGGTGAGGCAGCAGCGAAACATCGAGTAAGCACGCAGTCAGCCATTAACTCACAAAAGTGCTTGTGCAGCAATAGTATAAATATTTCTCCGGCGTTTTGTAAAGAAGGACGAATTCAACCTCCTCGTGATGTCGGACGACTCGCTCTCGCAGTTTTGTGTTGAATCAGGCGCTACGTTTTTTTTCTTTTCCTTTCTTCCCTCCTGCCTTTTAATTGAATCAGCGAGGTGAGGATGGATGGGACCGCGCGCCGCTCTGTGGTTGCCTCCGCTGATGGATTGTATTGATTCATCCAGTTTACTACTGATACAATAGGGAGTGTTATTGACCCGTATCAAAGCAGGCCAGAGCGACAGTGACCCTTCGCACTGTCCACTTTTTTTCTTATAAAGACACCAAATTTAAACAATGGAGAACTTCACGGTTTCACACGACAATGGACTAATTCACTGGGATTAATTATCAATATTGTTATTACGACTGTGCGTATTAGCATCATATTTTGCCCAACAGCCCTTATGTGTTTTAAAATGTGTTTCAATATACTGTCTAGCCTGTGTTGACATTGCTTGCATGGGGACTTTGCTCAGTTGTCACGGGGCTGGGAGAATGCTTCTTTTCCTCCATTTTCTCTACTTTTCTCTTTGCCTCCTGAAGGACTGAAGAAAGTTCGTAATCCGGATCGAATGTACAGATCAGCAGTGTGTTATGCTGGCCATGGTCCACCTAAGAGTATCAGTGATGACACAGAGACGAACAGTAAGAGTCAGTTATTAATACTGCATTGCTGCTCCGAGAGGCCACTCGCTTGGCCAATCTATTATTCATTCATTGATTCATTTATTTACTTCTTGATTTCATCCGTCCCCATGTCCCCCCCTCTCCCCCCCCCCCCCCCCCCCCCCCCACCTCCTTTTATTCTCCTCCAACACAACACCTCCTCCGGCTGCTCCGTTGATTGAAGTGTCTGCTTTACGGGATCACGCTGTCAATAGCTGAAGTGTTGTCGTTAACTAAGAGTGATTGTTTCAGGTTGAGGCCAGGGGATCAGGACCTGAGCAGACCCTCAGAGAGAAAGCTTACACGTTGAGCCATCAATTATGGCCCTGTACTTGCCTTTTCTCTGCTTTTCTTAAACCGGCATTTAATGAGGGGGCGGGGGGAATCGGACCCAAGTTAACAGTAGTTAACAGTAGTGCGACTTTCAAATCGTGAAGAATTGAATTGTGCATGACAAAAATGTGTATGCAACGCTGTATCCTGTGATACTTGCTTTCTCCAAATGGATTGGTCTTTGCCTTTGCCTCGCTTTCATTATTTGTGCTCTATGAGAACTGTAGACTAGGGGCAAAGAACAAAGACAACCCGGCGTCACAGCTGAGGTTTTTCTGACTTAAAAACCAGCTTCTGTGGGAATTGCTTCAGTGCACTTACAAGTCTGTGTACATGTGCTATTTTCCGTCATAACCAAACCCCCCAAAAAATCTGTCAAATATAGGCCAAAGTCGTGTATTTATTTGTGGATGATTTCCCCTTCAATCCTCTTTGTGCCGGAATTTTAGCCTCTGTCTTCGCCCATTGGGAAAAAGCTGTCCTCTGTAAAGGCGATAGCTTCCCAGCAGAAAGGAAGCCCATCATTGTTAATGAATACACCAGTCTCCTCGCTGCTGGAAGACTAGATCCAGACTCCAGACTGGGTAATTAAGTGGGCTCATGTATTGTCATTTCTAAATAGAGAGTCTGAAATCACCCACAACCCCTTGTTAGACTCCTCACTCGAGAACTGTCACTGGGAGAGCTCTTCTGCACCAAATCCTTTTGGGTATTTAAAAAAAAGAATGGACAGATTTAATGGCAGGGGACCGCTGGCGCACATCTATGAAACAGGGACGCAGACTGTAACAGGGACATTGTTGATAAGAGTTTTGCGTTACCCCCTCATGTGTGACAGCCAACACGTTTTGCCGGTCTTGCTATTTCCCCTCATGTTATTGCGTGGCATTACAGTATCCTGTACCCATGTCAGACACCCTGTTTAATGCGGTTCAGCCTGAGGGTTTTTCCGCCTCACCAGGACACTCGGTAGGAGAATATAGCAGCTGAAACCGCCAGGTAAACCATTGATCTGAGTAATCGTCTGAGTAATTGTGGGAGTAGTTATGATACAGAAAGAAGGGCTTTGTTTGTGTGCATGTGTAAGCAGGAGGGAGAGAGCGAAAGAGAACAAGAGCTAGAGGGAGGGAGAGAGAGAGAGAGAGAGACCTCACCTCTGCTCTCCTTGAGATGGGATTTTTATGGATGGGTGAGCATGGTGAGGGCTGAGAACACATAAAGAGTCATTTTCAGTTTGTTGCAGGCAGTTAACCGTGTGTGCATGTTTGTTGAACTTCCAGTAATCGGCCGAGGCTCTTTTTTTTTTCCAGCTGTTTGACTTTTTGACAGTCTTCCCTTATTATGCTTTATGACACCGCGCCGCTATAACCTCACGGAGCCGCCGCGCACCCAGGGTACAGCCACTTAGAGAATTTAAATGATGTAATTCGGAAACAATTAATTCAGCACATGTTGCATATCGCGTGGTCATATAAATGCATGAGAAATATGGTGTCCAGCTAGATTCAGTGTAGTTCAAATCTATTACTGCCATTCAGGCTCATAATTGAGCACCGGGAGGAGAAGAACACCTTTTGCTGCTTTTAGAACAGCTTTGTGTGTGTGTGTGTGTGTGTGTGTGTGTGTGTGTGTGTGTGTGTGTGTGTGTGATCTCGTTGTTGTAGTGTTGTTGTAACATAGCAACGCTATAGTTCAGGAAGATTTTGGTCGTGGGCGGTTAGTGATCTCACTGTATGTAAGAGCGTTATCGAGCAGGCTATAGGGCAAATTACACAGATAATTGGTTTCCCAGTCCGACACTAACGCACGGCTGTTTTAAATCCACACACTCCTTTCTATGTTCCCATCTAGAGCCATCAGGCTGTTGGGAGACCTGGTCAATCACTGTTATTACTGCCAGGGAAATCGGACTCCACCTAAATTGTCCAGAGTTGTAGTAAAACTCAGCTCAGAATCTCCCACAAGTAGTAGGCGACAGACTTTGTTCTAATCAAGTGCTCTCTTCACTAGTTTCCAAGTACCGCCAGTCTTCCTGGCAGATACAGTATAAAATGGATGATATAGAACTTCAAGGTCTGCACACATTGTTTTTGCAATGTCTCCTGACATTTCAAACCTCTTAAAATGAGGGATTTTGTGTCAACTAGAAATGTAAACTAGAATTGTTTTTTTTTACAAAATGGGATACAGTACATCAATACATCACGGTGCAAAAGGGTAATCGTTTTAAAAAAGAAAGAAAGTTTTCCATATGTTTAAAAACTAAAAGTTAATTACATATTAATGGTTAATCATTGTCTTAATGATTAACGTTTGCTTTAACATTTTAAATGAGCCTCGGAGTCATGACGTTTGGCTGCAAATGATTAGCGACACATTTTGGGGGCTTAGCTGAATCACAGGAAAGTGTCTTAATCTGATGGCTGCAGGGGTAATATCCCATTACTGTAAATGCCATCGCAATAGCCTCCTGCAGGTAACCCCCCCCCCCCCCCTCCCTCCCTTACCTTTCCTCTTTCTTCTTTCATGCCTCACAACCTGATTGATCGCTTTTAATTGACAGCTTGTCATCAGTTGACCACTCATGGCTGCCTGAGTTCATCTCTGCTTCACATTTGACCACATTCTTTTTTTTTGTTGAGGTTTTTTTTCTTCTTTCATTCTGCCGTCGCCTTGTAACTGCTCTCACCATGTTAACCTGTCACTGCACCTTTGCCTTTGGTCGGCGCTTCAAGTCCATGGACCGTTTTGACAAATTGCCTCCTATAGATCTGGTTAATACTTAATGCACGTCACATCCCACACACTTAAGATGTGGACTGCATGGATTTAGATACTCATATGTCTCTCCACGTCCATGCATTTCACAGACTGCATGCGTTAGAAACAGTTGTTGTCAAATCCCCTGCTAGTGATGCAAGTACTGTACAATGATTGATATGATAAGTGATGTTATACTGTTCCTGTCCCTCTCACTGTGACTGCATAACTGTGTGAGTGTTATTCTGTCAATGCAATGCAGATTTTGGGGTGATCAAAATATCCGTTGCTTCTTCAAAAGTAAGCTCTTGGAACAAACACCATTGTTAGTTGCAGGGGGTGTAACAGCAGGTGAAACAATGTGGCTTATTTGATCTTTAGAAGGACTCGGGTTGGCAAATAAACTTAAATTCCCTTCAGTTAAAATAAAGTCCCCATTTTAAGAAATGTGGCCAATTAAATATGTTAAAGTGGGTAGGATTTTGCATATATATCTAATTTTGCGACATATTTTAATCTATCTAAATACAGTATCGTTCACGACTATTGATAACTTGTTAAATTATGTGCAGCAGATGAAGGAGTATGTTGTTTTTTTGTTTCTGATATCTTTACATTTCTTAACCCAGTTGATGAAATATGTCTGAGCGCAGCTTTTTTTGGCTGACTGGGCTCATTTTGGAGCTAAACTCTTTGGGGTATTTTTGGTCTGGCCCAGTGGATGGCTGTCATCCAACCTAATGATAACAGACATTGCCATAGGCTTAATTCAGATTCACAGCACTTCTTACTGGACAGAGATGCGAGCCAAATGTTTATCCACAGGACGGCTCGTTCCTCTGTGATTCAGCTCCCTCGTGTTACAGGTATCGCTCCAAAATACCGTTCCGCAGCTCTTTACATCCTTAAGCCACATTAGCCACTGAACTGATGTGGACAATGTTTGCATTCAAACTGTTACTTTGGATATGCACCGCCAGCAGCGATTGGTTGAATGATCTATAGCCAAAACATTAGCTTGCAATTTCTCCACAATGTGGGCACAGATTAAAAAGAAAAACTGTCACTCCCAGAGCGCTCTGAGACAGAGACGGAAGAGAGAGGGTTTTGCGTTCAGGGCTCGGATATTGATTAAAGATTTGTTTTTGTCAGCCTTTCCAGTCTCATGACCCTCGCTCTCGTCTCTGGGGTGGGGCTGGGAGCAAGCTAGCATGACAGATACCCTTAAATTTGGCCCAAGTGTTTGCTTAGCCGCCAGGATCAGTGATAATCCAAACATTAGCAGACAGAAATATATATCTTCATACCCATTCGGCGGACGGGGATGTGACTTATGTTCAGAACGCAAACGGCCAGCGATGGCAACGCGAACGCCTCCGTGTTGGAACAGAGCCCCTCTCCCTGTTTAGCCCTTTGTATGTGAGCTCACTCGTCAAAGATCCAGAATGTAATTGGCTCCAGTGTGCCAGCTCTGCTCAGCACATCCTCTCACGTAACAATCTCTGGTATCAGCCTGTCTTGCACTTTCCTGTTTTACAACCAAAATAGTAGCTTTCCGTGTATCCCTATCTTGGCTAATGTACAAGCAGTCATTAAGCTCGCCGTTTCCACTCCAAAATACATATTAAACCTTACAGGGGGAGTCCACAGGAAATGCAAAGACGCAGAGTTCCTCCCAGGCTTTGATCAACTCCTCCTGGTTGAGAAAAAGAGAGATGCAGTTACGTTTTCAAAGCCAGCTTTCTGAGGGTAATTTGTTGTTTATGCACTGATCAAATCAGACAATTTGATTAGGAAGAGCTTGTCTACTATATTCTGTAAACCTATTCCAAATCTGGCATCCAAGCTATTCCCCCTGCGCTGGTTGTTTTCATCTGATGCACGAACCACAGTATATGTGGCTTTTCATGCCACCGTGGACAGATCTTTAATTAGTAAGCAACACTTTGTTGGAACGCTCACAGTTCCTCCCTCACATCTGTGGAAATGCCAGTGGAGGGAACCGTAGACATCCAGCACCTGAAATACTATTAGTGTAGATAAATAGCAGCTGAAAGAACAAAACCGTTTAGAGTTACGAGAGTATAATGCTGCAGAAAAGAAACCTCAGCACTCAGCAACAGTTACGTTGAGTTAACCTTTGTGCTCTTTGAGAGCCTCGTGAGAAACGTTCTTGTGTAACAACAACAAGGCCCCTCTCAAGTTAGACGAGGACTCTCAGATTAGAGAAGGCCAACTCTGAATATCTGAAAAATAAGGGCCACATCTCAAACACATGCTTTATTTAACAGCACAAAGCACAGTGCACTGTTTGAGCAATGACAGCAGTTTGCCTGTTCTTCAAAGAAATACAGTCATCCATATCTGAGATGGATAAAAAGCTCCAACACGGTGGCCCGCTGTAATCGAATGTTAATGTACTGTCGGCTGTTAAAAGGCCTCCACTCTATATGGACCGTGTGCATATGAGTCGACAGGCTGGTAAGCTCACTGGTTGGCATTTTTTTTTCTCTCCTATGGATGCTTTAGTCTTAATTTAGCAGAGAAAATGTACATACACACCAGCCTGTCTTAAATAAATAATGATTATGTCACAGCAAAAAAAAAAAACTCTGATAAATGCAACACTAAGTGCTTTGTCTATTTCAATGGCGATGCTGCAAACAAGCATCCCGGCATAGTTGACTTAACTTTGATATTATAAATTACATTGCACATGTTAAAATGCAGATATTGCTATTATATGAGAATATTGGTTGCAAATCCTTTGCACTCAGTCACTGCCTGAAATGCATGATCCAAAGACATCAACAGACACTTGGCGGGCTCCCTGGTGATGCTCTGCCAGGCCTGTGCTGCAGCCATATTCACGTCTTGCTTGTTTTGGTGCCTTTTTTGTGCCTTCAGTCCTGTCTTCAGCAAGTGAAGCATATGCTCAGTTGGATTAGTGTTGAGGTCAGGTGACTGCCAGGAACGTTACACAGTTTGGCCATAAAAAAAAACACTTTTCCTATACAGTCTGTGGGATGAGGCTCACCGTCCTGCAGCGTTGTCTTATTAATGAGAGACTATAGATATAAAAGGCTATGCGGTCCACAAGCGGGGGAGGAGCGAGACGCCAGTGCGGCTGCGCGGTGCTAACGGTCAGGCGCGCGTGAGGTGTTCTGAAAGCAGCGGAGTTGCCGTAGTTTGGCTCGCTGATTTGACTTGCTCATGGACACGGTCAGCAGTGGAAGCTGCAGCTCCTGGAGGCTTTGAAGGTAACGTTATAAGTTATAACGTTATGTCAAGTCCTGCGGAGGTGAGCGTCAAACGCTCGTCACCCAAACGTCAAGTCTTAATTAACACATGCACGCGTGTAGTTTTAGACGCAGGTGTACACGTCCCGAGCTTGTCACCACCCATCGTATAGACATACAGAAATTCGCAAAAAAAAAAAGAGTAAAAAAAAAAAGCAATCCAGTGCCAGTTGTTGTGCACATTCGCAAACAGGAACTGTCGATAGCCAATTCGGCATCCGTGTAATCGTTCAGATTTGCCCAAATGTAAACAAACGGGGCTTAAAACGAGGCTGGAATTTCAAAGTAAAATGCATGTTGTGACTCCTCTCCATGTGCACAGCATACTGAACCTGCTTTCCGTGGCAAGAAGTGTTGTGGAGCCAATAATACTTTCAGCAAAAACATGTAATGATCCTGAAATTGTAAAAAAAAAAACAAGTGAGCGATTGTATTGCCTTTGTCAAGATCTTGGGCCCAAGTAGCTCGCTGGCAGATGAAGCAGACCCACCCTACGGTAGATTTTTCTATCTCGATTCGCTCAGTGAGAAAATCCCTAACATCGGCTACTTGAGACATATTCCATTTCAGCTCTGTCTCAATGGTGTCATAGGAGGGAGTGCCAGAGAGCAGCATTGAATCCTGAATAATCTGAGCGGAGACAGACTCGCCATATGTATCTGTTGCTGCTGCTGCAGCTGTCTGCCGGTGGCAAAAAAGCATCTTCAGAGCACATTTGGTTAGATGGGAGATGGCCAAGCCTTTGCACTGACCCGTGCTGAACCTGAGTGTGGATTCTCTATTTGTGTGGCCTTCCATATTGAAGGCCCTTGCTCTTCTTGAGCCTTTCTAGTGAAAGATAACACACATTATCTAACGCCGCATTGAGGCTAGACTACATCTTCTCGCTTATTTGAAGTGGATGCCGTGGAATAATACGTGCACACGGAAAAACAAACTCCCTTTTACTTTGGTACCTCTCTTGATCACTCGGTTGCAGCGTGTTTTCCAGTTCTGACGGTGAAACCGCTCTGGTGGTACCGAGCAGCAGCTGCTGTGTGTGATTCCTAATTGGGCGAAGCAAGTGATTACAGATACCTGTGCAGCTCATATAAAACAGAGTGTACATGCAGAATGATGGGTACAAATGAAAATACTCCATATCTACTCCTGCGTTCCTTTGGGAGCAATGTGGTTCCACCTAACAACGCATTACACTTGGAGGCTCCAAGCGGCGCCATCTCTGTGCACCTAACTGAGTTCAGTCCCATTGGCTTTTCCATATGGCGGTTTCTGGGCAGTAGCACACTGCTCTTGCTGGGATGTACAGCAAGCTACATACACTCTGGTTGTATCCTCATAATCAAGTGCACTGCAGGATTATTTGTAGGGGCTTCAAAGTGGTATTTTGCTTCAATTGAACTTTTTTTTGCTGTTTTTTTTTCTCCCTTCTTTTTCAGTCAACTACTGATATCAGCTACCTCAGGGATCCATAGTCAGCACTCGCGTTCAGGCTTCTCTCTGTCTCTCCCCTTACTTTCCCATCCGCTAGTATCCTTACCCACAGTTCTATAAATATGAAAGAATGTTGTTTTCTAGCTGTGATGCATTTTCAAGCAAAATTGCTTTGCAAACAGTATTTTGTGTTACTTTTAACTTTTTAGAGAATGTATTTTACATTCGATCCACACACGTTAAAACGGAATAATGCATTCATTTGCACATGCTTGAACATTACTCGGATTAAGTCGCTCCGCATCCCAGATTTGCAGTGTTACAGATTGTAAATGCGTTAGAAGTGTGGTATACAAAAGATTAGATGCTCACAGTGAATGTGGGACAGGAATAACTTTATATAAACTTTAGTGGAAACTAGAGACTAGAGAAGCTCATATTGTTGACCTGCTGTGCTTTAGATGATACGCATGGTGAAATATTTCCTCAAAGACAGAGTCTTATATAAGGCTCTATATCCACCCTTTGAAATCAACCAAACACCTTTTCCACGCAGTCCTTTTTAGATGTTGATGCAGCCCATATTGCTTTATTTCTTTTCTAGTGCTTTTGCATTGTCTTCAACTTTTAAAAGGTTCTTCTGTTTCTCTTTTTTTTTTTTTTGCATTTAAACTCATTATTAATGATAAGATCCTTGCTTGGAATATCTTACTTTTGTATGTAAATTATTTCCACACGAGCCTATATCTCATGTTTTGATAAAAAAAAAACTAAAAACGCCCCACCACTATAATAGGATTGTTCACGATATTATAAATTCAATATGTTTTTGTCCCCCCAAACAATATAATATGTTCACATTTAAGCCATCTGCATATTTCAACAGGGAAAAAAAACCCAATGGAATGAGATAAACATTTGAATGCATCCATGCATGAGGGGTGTCTTTAAACCTTACTGTTTATAATGGTTGTGAACTGGTCGTGAAATGTAAATTATAGATTGAACAACATACATTATGATGTAAGCATTGGGCCTGGTAATTGTAATAATTTCCCTGAATAATATAGCGCATTCTGGCATGCAGCACACAGCTTCCCATAGTAAATCCCCACACACTTTAAAATCACTCAAGGGTGTTTATTGTGTCTAAATAATGAATAGACACAGCCTTTACAAGTTGACAGTGAAAAATTTGTGGTGAACTCCCCTGATAGAATGCATTTCACAGTAAAATAATTTAGCCGAGCACACAATAAAATGTATGCGATAGTCTCCTCAACTTGAATTAATTTCCTAATTCAGTTTGGGGATAGTTATGTTACAGTCAGCGTTTTGCTGCAGATAGAATTGATAAGGAGGGGCGTGAGCAAATCAATAAGCTATGAAGCCTGTGTTAAATATTCTGTTTTGTCTCGCTCTTGTTCCAGACGAACATGGACATTTGAAAATATACCTGCCCAAGAAGCTGCTTGAATGTCTACCAAAATGCACCTCGCTTCCAAAGGAGAGACACCGGTGGAACACAAATGAGGTAAGGCCACGGCTCCTTATCGTGCACGTTGTACTCAATCCATCCCCTTACAGCGGCACCTTTCAATAAGACACGCTGTTCTTTCAGGCCTTTTGCGGATGCATTTGTAAGCCATGTGAACTCTCTTCTGAACAACATGACATATTTCCATTTAGTGCCCCCCATCCACCAAAATATATGGTAAAAAATACAACTTCATTTTAACTGCTTGCGTAGGTTACATATTTAAATATGTCTTGTATATACATATAAGCGGTTGGATGAATCAACACGATTGTTTTAACTGTATGAAAGGTTTTCAACTATTTTTCTCATATTTTACATTTATTACATTTAAAGTGCAACTTTTCTAAGCACTTCCTTTTGCAATAATTGAAGTGAAATGATTTACAAATTTCCGATACGGTATGTTCTTTGCTCGACATATAAGAATTATCCACAAAATAAACAAAATAATTCTCCCTTCTATCTTGCAAAATGTCTATCTCATCTTGCAGTTTATGTTTACTATGGATTTGCCAGTGCTCGTTCTCCAAGGAAACACTGTTTGGCATAAATCGAAGGTTAAAGTCAATTGCATGTTGAGTTTTATTCATAGAACGTCACTGCTGCTGTATTTAGCGAGTATTATGAAGGACTATTGACGTGAACATAAACAGTGAGGGAGATAACGCATCACTTTACAAATCAAATCTGAAAATGCTTTGCTTTCATAAGAAGATGTCACAGATGCTCTTTGAATGGTTTGACGTTTTGAATTTATTAATTTTTTTTTGCGTTTTCTTCATTTACTTAAAACACATTTGGCCTTGTGGTGTTCCACATTCAAAACTATATTTTATATAGGAATGTGGAGTCTTCTGGACAGTGAACAGCGGGAATAGTTACTGCTGCTTAAATCCTAATCTACTGCAGGTGTGTGGTGAATATACATCATGTCATCTGGTATTTTGTGTAGTCGTTTTCTAAACACACACAAAAAACGTTGGAATACAGCCCAAAACAATCTTGATGATACACACGCATAGTAACTGATTTGCTCTCGCATTATTTTACTGTGTGGACCAATATATATATATATATATATATATATATATATATATATATATATATATATATATATATTCACATCCTACTGTTGAGGACTTTCTGTATGTTGCTTAATTTGCCAAGCTGCTCTTTTTCTCCGGGGACAGGTTGATGAGTTTGTACCTTTTTTGTAGCCTCGATTGATAAACAGGGAAACTGGTTGTTCTTTTATATGAATAACTGGTTGTAATTAGCCCTACATACACACTATGACAAATCTTAAAACGAATATGCAAAAATCAACCATCCATGCTTTTGATTAACACATTGTAACCAAATAAATATAGTCATCTGCAGTGATGAAAGTTAATTGACTGAAAAACAACCAGATGATAAGGCACCAGACAAGCTCGTTTCTAAGGAACAGGATATTAAAAAGGACAATCTGTCACCGACGTACAGTCAAATGTTATTTTACACGGACTTTGTGTCGTCAGTATATTTAAAAAAAGGAATCCATTAATCTGTGGTAAAGATGTGGATCTTTAGAACTAAACACAATTACAGTGGTGATTACTGCAGCAGAAATACAGATATCACTTGCAGTCTCCATCCAAGTCTCCATCCGTCATATCTTTGCTCACAAGCCCTGCCCTAAAAAATTTTTTTATAACGCTTGTGTGTTTTCTAATTGGCTGATGTTGTAACTTGTTTGCCCTGTCTGACCTGCATTGTGCTGCGAGCGGTCTAAATTAATTAACACGGCTTTGAAATTGATCTCAAAGTGTAAGTCTGAGCATTTGCTGGGGAGAAATGCTGTTGGCTACGGTTGTTAGCATGTCTTGTCATTTATTACCGAATTTAATCAGAACAGACGTATTTCAGGAATCGCACCGTGTTGTTGTGTCACTCGGCTGCCGATTCAGCTGCGGACGCTCGGTGGCCTGATATGACATTGGAAACAATTAGCGGGGAAAAAGACGGTTCCCGGCGGCGTGTTGGTATGCGTGCCAGTAGGGCTTTCCAGGGTTGAAGAGAGCAAGGCGACCTTTCCTAAAATCAAGGGCATTTCTTTTTTTTTGTGCAGACCATGCAAATCAGAGTGTTTGTGCCTGGTAGCAGACGGGCAGGTAGGGAGGGATCAGAGAGGCTCCTCGTCGGTGCAATTGTGTGACTCTTAGTGGAAGTGACACCTCATCAATTCTGTGCATATTTCTGGCACTTGCTCAGCATGCTTAATTCACACATTTTCCACTTTTTATGTCGAAGGAACCTCAGTAGCCTGGTATTTTTTATTTTTTATTTGCTCATCTATTTCCTCCCCATTCAGTTTGGCTGCTTTATATTTTAAAATGTGTGGGTATGTTGATATTTCAGGTAATAAAACATACATATCAGACATCCATTTTTATTTGCATAATAACTCATCAGCTTATTAGCCAGTAATTGGTTAAATTAAAATTTACAGTGTGGCACATTTAGGGGGCTCTATTGGCGAAAATGTAATATCAAATAATGAAGTATGTTCTCTTTAGTATGATTACCTGAACATATAAATCATTGTGTTGTCGTTACCTTAGACTGTGCGTTTATATCTTCATTGATATTTTTCTTTGCTAATTTTTGGCTGTAGCTTGGTAACAAACCCAAATCAAAACTAATTGATTACGTTAACTTGGGAGACTTCTCTACAACTAAAACCTGAACTCTTTTGGAGAGGACACGTGCAGGGAAAAAAAGAAAGAAAATTGGCTTTATAGTAAATGACTTTCACGCCTCCAGTTTGGAGAAGCATGCAGGAGTACTGTTACGGGAGCAAAGCAATGTACTGCTGTGCTCCCGTAACGTCAGCAAAAAATGTTTTTAGCCACTTAAAAGAAAGGCCCACATGAAAATCTGTAAAATCAATTGAAGTATACGCTTTATTTAGAATATTTGTATCGCTTTAACTTTGCGACTGAGAACTGAAGCATTTATCTATCTATGCTCTCTTCAAAGCCATAAAACTAATTTTTGACAAAAACTGTAATTTTTACCTCGCAGAACACGGGAGTTGTTGGTCTACCGCTGCTTGTGTGACTTTTCGGCAGGCCTTTTTCCTAGGAAGCCGAAATGTGTTTTGCTGCAGCCCTCGTCCACAGTAGTGCATTGCGTAACTCCCGTGCCCATTCTCCTTTCTGCTTCTCCATTCTCCTTTCTGCTTCTCCATACTCCTTTCTGCTTCTCCATTCTCCTTTCTGCTTCTCCATTCTCCTTTCTGCTTCTCCATTCTCCTTTCTGCTTCTCCATACTCCTTTCTGCTTCTCCATACTCTTTTCTTCTTCTCCATACTCCTTTCTGCTTCTCCTTTCTCCTTTCTCCTTCTTCATACTACTTTGTGCTTCTCCATACTCCTTTCTCCTTCTTCATACTCCTTTCTCCTTATCCATACCTTATACATACTCCTTTCTCCACACTCTTTTCTCCTTCTTCATACTCCTTTCTCCTTATCCATACTCTTTTCTCCGTCTTCATACTCCTTTCTGCTTCTTCATACTCGAGCGTGACAACTGACATCTACTGTAGGTGATACGTGAATGAATAAGTATACCTCCTACAAGCCTCACTTCAAACAATCCAAACGATTCCCTTAACTCTGACAACTACCTCTCTTTATTGTATCCATCCTTTATTTTTGCACATTTACATATCCACTGGAACTCCAGGAAGGGATTATTTGTATTCCTGACTACAAAACCACTTTAAATGTACATGTACAGCATGAAGGAATAATCATAAAGTGTCTATTGTTCCTTTCCCCTACCGCCCACGTTTTGCCGTTTTACATTAGTTGCACCTTGTTCAAATCTGGGATAATTCGGTTTCCGTTTCATTCAAGAAGAGGCACACAATTCATTTTACTTTTGTTGGAGATGATTGAGGATACAAGTTTCTGCGTGGAAACTTGAATCTGGACGGAGAGTGAGTGAGTGGGGCGGCTGTGGTGTTACTGGTGAGGTGAAGTGAAGCTAATGTAGAGCTATTCATTTCTCTCTCATTCGCATGATTCCACTGTGTGGTTTCATGAGTAGAAGGTGTGCAGGAATACATTTCAAGCATTTACTGGAAAATTAGATAAACCAATCGAATCAAAATTCAAGGAAGGGCGGTGGGAGTTTAGAGGGTTGAGCGGCGCTTTCGTCATTGAATCACGAGCAGCGTGCAAGGTACGGATGTGCCATCGGCCTTCAAATTATCAATGGGGGGAGAAGTACCTGGCAGTGCTTGAGAATCTACAGAGGGGAAAACAAGGTTTTTATTGAAAGAAAGACTAAAGGAGGTCATGATTTTGAAATGAAAACAAATTGCAAGCGATCTGACATTTTCTGTGATTTCTCCTCGGCTGATAAATTGAGACAAGTTATAGTTGTTCAGTTGCAAAATAGAAACTTTCCAGGAAGTCTATATTTGCCTTGTTTGTGCCACTGCTCTTTCAGCCATTGATGCCCCCCCCCCCCCCCGTGTGTCTCTCAGGTGAGACACGTATAACAAATCCTCACAGAATTCCTCTCAGGTCTGCTATTGTCTGCTCGCTGCTCTGGCACTGTGACCTCTATTTTGCTAGACATTTCGCTCGAGATTAGAATCTTTTTAAAGAAGGACATCTCAAACAGGAACGGCTTTAGGCTTATATCCCTTTCAAGATCAAACGGTGTCAGCCTGATGTTTGGCTACGCTGGCATGAAGGTTGCCGGACTTGAGATGTGCCGGAGAATTGCAATTTTACCAGTGCTGTTTTCAAAATGGACTTCTTGCTCTTTGGTTCACTTTCGAAGCTCTGATTCCGGCTGCGTATTATTATTATTATCGAATTCAATGCGAGTGTATCATACATTGGGGAAACTACAAAGTCAAAGAAAGGAACAGATTCTTTTAGACTTTTCTGCTTTTTAGTTTGAGTTTGCCCCTTAACTATGTACTTCTGGAGCAGCTCTTATGGGCATAGAATTGGAATGACAGCGTTTACGACTTGCTACTCGAGTCCCGAGGACATGAGTGAGCAATATTTTCTCGTTGGATTAGACGCCTCGGCGTTGGCCTCCTCGCAGACGTACTGTACATCTTACCGCCTTTTAATAAGTGGCTCAAATCTGTGACATTATAAAGCATTGACAAACAATTTTGGAGAAGTGACTCCCAGTCACTCAGTCTTAAAACGCAGAGGCAGAGAAGGAGTACAGCATGAAGCCTTGGTTGAGGGAGGACACTGGGTCTAAGCTGGTGTGACACCCCTCCGCCTTTAATGAACGGCACAACGCTCTGAGTGCCGTGAGCTCCCACTCAGCTTAGAGGGCACTGCCTCTGAACTGGTGCTGAACCAAAGCAGACAAGAGAGCATCAGCTAAGACCTCCACCGGCCTGCTACACATTTAATGCCCCTGTCGTCAGGAATAATCCTCTCCGCCTGACGCCGACGACCAGCAGCAGCAGCAGCAGCAGCACAGCACGGGGCCCTCCGTGCAATATGCCGGCGCTCAGGACCGAGCAGGGGGGAAACGCTTAGCGGACTCACCGGGGGGGTGGGGGGGGTCAGTGGGTCAGGGTGTACCAGGCGATCAAAAACCCACAACGGACAAAATTAAAGGCGAGATCGGATAAGCCCGAGAGACCGTCGGCACCATTATGAGATAGGTGCTATAATGACGAGCACAATTGGATGCAGTGTGGCGCGATCATTCACTCCTTATCTCTGACGAAAACATGGTTTGTGTTAACCCGCTGGATGCCACTGCGTTATCTTGGATCCGGCTGTTGGGGGGTTTTATGCAACAACAAAAACACTCTTGAATACACGTATTCATTCATCTGTTTTTCAAGTTTTTTTTTTTTTTTTTTTTTGCTAAAACATTTAAATGTCGAACGTGAAAGGATAACGTGGAGGTTTTCCCCAGTGAAAAAGCCATTCTGGACTATCTATGAGATTCCTGTTCCCCGTGGTTTCAATGTAATGCCGCAAACATCCCGGTTTCAGATTTTTCTCAGTCCTGCTGTATTCTATAAAACGGAATAAAACATTTGTGTGTGTACATTGGAAGTGTGGCAAAAAAAAGTTCACTTTTGACTTTGTTGAACTTTGTTGAACTTTGTTGAACTTTGTTGCGAATCTCGAACCGAAATGTGATGCGAGTCCTTCGAGCCGCCGGTCTACTTGTTCTCCTCTCTGAGCATGTCTTCTCCAACTGCGACAGGCAAATGAGGGCCGCCCAGGAAATTGATTACAGGAGGTGGTAAGCGCTGCCCCAAGTCTGATTACATCCACCAATGATACGAGTCCGGCTGGTCAATAGGAACTTTAAGTTAAACGGCAAAGAGCCGCTTTGATTAATGTACGATTCTGACTAATCTTGTTGTAAGTGGAGTTGCTAGATGACAGTCAATCACCTCACTCACTAAATACACGGCCTTTTGCTGCTAAGTTTTCCTCAAGTTATAGTATGTTATATTTCCTAAAATATTATTTCTTCTGTCATTAGCTGAGGCGCACTTTATTTCAGGCAAGGCGGGGAGCCTCCACTACAAAACACTGTGGGAAACCCTGTGCAAGCTCCTCCAGTTAGTGTGTGTGTGTGTGGGGAGAGATAGACAGACCTCAAGTTGTACTGAGCATGCCTGCATTTATTAATAGCACTGCATTCAACACCAGCTCAGCCTTCACAAACAAAACAAATTTGATTTTGTGTGCCGTGTATACTGCAGGCCTAAGACTTTGGCTTGACACTCCTGGTGCAAAAGCTGGATCATTCCTGTTGGAGTATCCTGACCTCATTAAAGCTGTCTGGATAAAAGCTTTCTTCTGCGGCTCAGAATGACTCGTATTATATATATATATAACTAATATCTGGCTACCTTGGTCAAATTACCAGGTATTGGACTCTACATTGCCAGTTCTGATACATTTCTGTCATTACGCTTCCAAACCTGAACTGCTGGACGTCGGCGCTCGGAGAGTTCACCGAATCGAACACAAGGTCATCCTTGATTAAATGTTTATTTGAGCTCCCTGCCATGCATGGCTTTCTCTGTGGAGAGTAATTAAAATGACTCTCCACCAATTGCAAATGTTTACAGAAATGTTCATTAGCTTCTCCCGGGGCAATCAGCGGAAATGAAAGGTCATGTTTGTCCATCCATCTGTTTGTTTGTTTGTTTTGTTTATCTGTACGTTTTGTTGTCGTCGCTTCTCTTTCTTCATATTCCCGGCTCCGATGCACGCGATGTACATGAACAATGCGATGAGGGAGAGAGTCGGAGCAGATTCTTCTTAACGAAGGTTAGAACTGTATTCGCATCAGCTCTCCGTCAAACTGCCCGGTTGAGGTTTTCGATGGCAAAATGCCTGCGCGATTTATCCTGGCTGCTCAGAGCGAACAGTAATTCAGCCCCAGCGTTGCAGTGACAACTTTTCACTATTTCTTTTCAAAGTGTTTTTAATGGGGAGCGCTCGGGCTAATTTATGTCTACGTGTTGCTCGTAGTCATCATATACTTTCATCCTAATGTAGTTTCCACTCAAATTGCAGTTTACTCGATATATTTGGTGGTGCTTTTTCTTCTTCTTTTTTTTTTACATCATTTGGCTGTGTGAAAGTAGGAGACGGGAAGATAAGGAATGGGTCGAGTTTCTTTGGATGGCTGACTTCATAGCAACTTCCCCCGTGAGCTTGATAGCTTTACTGATTGCTACTGTTGTAGCTTACTGTGAAGTGTCAATTGCGAGGCTCCGGTGTAGTCAGGCAGTTGTAATAGGAACCCACCACTCGGGTCGTTGACGGGGGTCCTGCAGGCTACGGGGTCCCTTTTTGCTTTTTCCCCTGGATGTGCACATCAAGGCAGGGGTCCTCAGTTTTCTCTGAAGACAGGGGTATCCGCTGAAAATTGCATGACCTCTATTGTAGCAGATACAGGTCACTCTGTCTCCTGTGGGAAGCCTCTAAATTGAACCCAGCTTGTGTCTTTGATTTGGTTCCAGCTCTCTCTTCCTTTGGTCTCCCTCCCTTACTCTTATCTTCTGTCTCTTTCCCGTCTATCCTCATGTGTTCACTGAGCTGCAGAGCTGTTCAGGTGTAGACGGGAACAATTTCTACCTTTTTTCCTTCGAATTGCTGGGTCAGGATTTTTCTGTGCGGAACCATTTTTGTAATGGAGTTTAACTTTATTTACTAGATAAAGGAAAAATGAGTTCTGCGTTTTGATGTGCGCGTCTATGCTTCAATAAACGGTGATATTGTTTCATATAGAGTAGACGTTCGTACGAGTGACTTCTGTTCTGCCAGCCTTGAGTGGGATTGAATGGCGGGAATCCACATGATCGTGTTCACTTCCACGAGCCACTCTGTAATCGAAGTAGCCTCTTGGAACTTTTAAAAGCAAGCTAATCTGTTTTCTTAAACTGAATCTATACAATAAATTGCATGTTTTTCCACCGGCGGCACTGGAGCTAATAAACATGTCTGGGCTCTTTACCAGGCGGAGGCTTGTACATAATGATGACTCATATTCTTTGAGTATCTTTTCTTTTCTTTGTAAAACTCTTTAGGAGAGTCTGTTCATTCTTAAAATGAGTTCCTTCAATTTCTCAGATAATATGATATTAGATAAAAGATAAAAAATAGTTTGAAGAGAATCTAATTTTAATTTGCTAAGATAAAAAAAATGTAATAAATCTCTAGCAGCAATTAACAGATATGAAATTAACAACAATCAACATCAAACCCTTTCTAAGAGAATAAATTAGTGGAAATTGACCAAAACGGAAACAAAAAGAAAACTAACCAAATTACAGCTTGGAGGGAAATCTCCTACTCACAGAGGAGAAAACATCTAATAAAAGGGACATGTAGTACCACTTTGACAAGAGTAGACGAAAAAAGATGCATGGAAAGAGATTGCAAACAAAATTAATGCCAGTTTTACTCTTGTCGATGTACCCTGTGGAATACAAAAAAAGTGGCTTGATATTCTGTCAGAAGGGTGTCAGGAGATTGTGGCACACGAGAATGCTGCTGCTGCAACTGGTAAGCTATAAAATTACTCTGTTCTGAATTATGCATATTATTTCGGATAACTTATTATTCATCACCAGTGCTATATTGTTTAGCGAGTGTGCTTAAGGCACCACCGCCTGTACAATCGACTTTTTCAGGTTGACGTCACATCTTAAAAATAAACCCAGAGAAGAGCAAGACACAGTTTGATGCTCTGCTCTGTAGCTCAGATAAAATAACCTTTGTAGGGAATAAAGTGTCATACCCCAACACCAGATTGTTAGGAGGCAACAATATAGATAATAAAGTAACGACAGACAGTGCCGTGTAGCGGGAAGGATTGTGTGTTGGCTGATTAAATGCCAATCCACCTGAATTCTTCCTTTTCATAATACCTGTGACGCCTGTTTCCACATTCATTTATGAAATAATGGAAGCCCTGCTGTCACTGTCCTGATATTGTGATGTGGCAAAAAATAGCTCATTATTAACCTTATATAGATGTTAAGAATAGATATCTGCATGATTAATGTTCCAGCTTTTTCCTGGAGAATAAACAGACTCAATATCACAGTTTCTGTAAATTGCAAGATTTGAATCAAGGCGCCTGACTTCATTATCCGGTTACATTGGGTTGTACTGTATTCATTTCAAAGCTATAATGTTTGATGTCCCTGGTATTTTGTCCCAGCCCCTGTACATCCAGATGATTCTGGAGTCGTAATAAACACCATCTCACTTGAACCCCTTTTGGAAATCTCCGGTGAAGATTGCTCCTCTGCCGGGCTGAGCTTGGGCTGAGTTCATATTCGGGATGCCTGCCCTTTCAGTTATGTTTTTGTTGTCCATTTTTAGATGTTCTAAGTTGTTTCGCAACGCTTCATGTAGCTCAGTATTTGTTCGGCTCTACTGCTTGTCCCATTTTGTATTTCACCAAGGTTAAACAACAGCGCTGGCCAGCAGAAGAACACCATGTATCTTTTTATTTTGGTTGCGAGAGTGAAAGCAGGGGAGAGAGGCTACTTCAACCATTCCTCAGAGGACAGAGAGATCTTAAAAAATAAAAAAGAAGGAAGAGTATCAAAGGAGCACATCATTTCCACGCTATATCGTGTTAGGAGGGAGTTGAGGTCGGAAGATACTTCATCTGGCACCGGATAGAGGAGGCAGCCCTGACTCCGACTGGATGATTCGCAGACGTTCTCTAGGAAATCCCTTTGATTGTTCTTTTGACTCAGTAGGAGGCCTGGCGTTTGGGTAATCACTGAGGGCCACATGGGTTCTTCTGAGTCACGGCATCCTTCCTGCTTACACCCCACTCCCTTTCTTTGGTCCATCTCTCTCTATCATCATCTCTCGCTCGCTGTCTCTCTTGTTGTGTGTTGGTCTTTGATCTCTAAAGGTCCTTGAGAATGAGGAGCCAGCAACAACAGCAGGCTGGGATTCTCTGTGGGCCTGTTTGGATCCCAGCCCATCATGCCCTTTTCTATCTGATGGACAGCTCCAGGCATGGTAGTGCCTCTATAGCCCTGCTGCATTAGCCCTTCATCTGATTAAACCCTCTCTCATTGTCAAAGACGGGGAGGTAGAACTAGGGCAATCATTGACCTTGTTTGTAAGCAGCAGGGGTGGCTATAGTATTTTCTTGCATTTATGCATCCTTTAGTCTTAAGAATCTTTTTTTTTTTGCCAACCCAAAGGGGCTGTTAAGATGAAAGTCGCTGCTCTTCCCAGTTTTTGGGAAACCTGTATGTAATGGAGCCACATACTGTCCTTCTTATGTTTAGTATTTTTAGCTCTCCTGCTGCCTGTGTTAAAGCGTTTATACAATTTGCAGATGAAGAACCGGAGCATTTGGCAGCTTGACATGACTGTGTGGATGCACAGCTGACTGAGCTGTCATTTTCTCTTTTCACCCGTCTGTTCCCTCTAGAAGCAAGGGTGACTAAATAACAAGGTGTTTGCATCAAAATCAGATATGCTTATGAGTCAGGGAACCAAGATGAAGATTGTTTTAAAGCACAATTCTTTTCTTTTACAATACAGTGCAATGCAAAATCAACAACCTTAAAAATGTAAAACTATTCATAAAATATGTGAGTCTAAATACAGAATTCTTATTTGAACCTTGTAAATATAACCTACTTTTCTATCAATGGTATGGTTAAAATATATATCCTACATTGAAACAATAATCCGCCATAGGTCGCCCTGACCTTTTGGGTTGTATTTCATTCAATCACAGTATCAAAGGTTATTCCACGTAAGTTCATTGTTTTTTTTCTTATCAAAGCCGCCCATTCAGGCAGCTCGCAGGCTCCTGGTCCGGCAGGATTCAGGCGTCCTTTTGGTTGGATGTCCTTGAGCCCTTTGTTCGTCCCTTTTCTCTTCGAGATGTTTACACATCAATACAACTGGCTGAATTTGAAAATAAAGCTGACAAGGACATAATGATCCATCCCACAGGTCCCCGATCCGGGACTGGGCAAGTTCTTAAAACCCTTTTTAGTACGGATAAAGTTGCAGAATAAGGAAGCTCTCAGTAGGTTTCTCTTCTAATGGCTGTTTAAAGTGAGAGGTCATTCATTCTCTTCCGTTCTTCCTTGAAGTCATTCGCGGGAACAGAAACGACAGAATCCACGTTTTGGCTCCTGTTCTGTGTTTCGCTTTAGTCTCCTGAAAGTGTAAAAGTCAACTCCTTTGCAGAAGTCCCTCAAATCCGTCAACCAAATTATTTCCAGAACAAAAAACGTTGAAGACAAAACAGTTGTGCAGAATGAATTACACTCAACTTGTAAGAAAGCGGACACTGAAATGATGGGCAGATTGAGGTGTTTATTTTTTTGCTCGGCTCTCCCATTTTGATTATATTTTGTACGAGTGCATTTCTTTCTTTCTGAGTGAGTGATCTGTGCAGCTTATTTGAAAAATATCTCTGACAGGCACGTTGCTGCAGGGGAGCTGATTGTGAGCTACTCAGCAGCAGGTAGCACAAAGTGGAGCAACAGTACAAGTTGTCGTGTCTGGTTTCCTCTGCTACTTGTGCTACGCCCGGAGCAAAATGGCGCGTAATCAGAAACGGCATTAAACAGATGTCGTAAACTTTCCAATTGATATGAAAGAGTTTTTAATTAAAGAATTACTTTGACATGATTTTTACGTAAAAATATTTCCAGTGCAGTAACTCGAGATATGCCGCTTGTTTAATCCCTTATATTTCAGAGCTTGTAAAGCACTGAACCTGAAACTCACTTGAATGAATGTACATTACAGATAGCCAATATGTCCGACACAGCACTTTCTGATTCCCATGCGCTTAGCTGTGGGTTTTAGCACCTTATCGGACTAGTGACATTAGTTTGGGTTGTCTGTTTCACCCACCTTTACTCTTTAATATTTAATTTGGCATAATTGAATGTCCTGCCATCAACAGTTATAGCGTCATACAGTGGCGTATGGATGATTGTCTTTTTACGCCTTCATGTTGGTTGCTGTTGTTTTTTTGGGGTGGAAGACGGCAGCGTTTGCTCTCCAGCTTTACCCTAAAAGGTTGAGGTGTCAACACGGTTTCTTTCCAGAGTCCATAAATACCTGTCCTCCTCTCCTCCCCTTCCTTCCACCCCACCCTAAGCTGTCCTTTAGCAGAACCTTGAAATACCATTGAAATTCAGCACTGCCTTTTTGAAATCTCTGTTGATGAGGCAACGTGGACCCTCGTTGGCTCTGCCGTTCTCCCACTGCAGGATATGTTTCAAAGTCATGTTTAGATAGTATAAGTAGAAAGGGAGTGGAAGTCCTTTGATGGTATCTAACAATAAAACCGCTTGGAGATCTCCTCTGGACCGGAGGCTTGAACGCTTCAGCTGGGCTGTGTTTATCCCCATGACATGTGCACTTTCCCAATAGGACATGCTAGCAACTGTTTTCTGTGCATTTCACGTGGCGACTCTGGGGTTATATTATATGTAACGGATGATGCGTGACACACTGGAACGAATGTTAAAGAAAGCTAAGATGTTGTTTATTTGAGCAATCGTGTCTCGAATGCAGGATGTTTGCATGTAATGATTTTTGCAGTATGATTTAGGGCTTGTACAGAGAAAGAAAATAAAGAAAATAAGTCACAGAGAGGAGATATGGATGGATGAGGACGCACAGCTTGTGGTCATTGCCTGAATGTTTTCACTTGCCTGTTGTATAATGCTGAATGCATTTGTCTAAGATACAGAACACATTTTCATCACTTCAATATTTCAGTGAAAGGCGTTTTTTTTCCTTTGCACACAAATTGGTCCTATTCAAATTGGAAGGCAGTCTCCTCTGCTGGTTGACTGTGGAGTGATTGATGTTTATGTTTGTTTTTCTCCCTCGTGATGCTTTATACATGTCTTTAAACTGGAGAAAAAAAATCCTAAAATGCAAATCCGATCGCTTCTTTTCTTTTTAAATTCCGCACTTTTGCTGCAAACTTTGAGAGATGATTGTGTTTTACAATAAAGTCAGCTGCACACACATCTTCATTAAACGCAGGTTGATAAACCGTTAATCCATTCAGGCTCTGTTTTATCTCCATCTATTCTTGTCCGCCCACACAGTACAGCAAATAAAGAGAGAAAACTCCCTCCTGAGTATTTCTTGACCGAAAACAATCTCATCGTATACGGCTCTGATGTCTGATGATAAAGGTTGTTTTTTATGTGTGTGTGTGTGTGTGTTTTTTTTTTTGTGGACACAACTCTCTCTCTTTGTGTCCAGTCACTCCTGTGACCTTTAAGAAGACCATCTCCTGTATTGAGTTTCCAAGTATCGTGTATAGTATGTGAATTGATTATAAGGGGAAGAGATATGTTCCAGTAAGGTGTGTGTGTGTGTGTGTGTGTGTGTGTGTGTGTGTGTGTGTGTGTGTGTGTGTGTGTGTGTGTGTGTGTGTGTTAAGCCGTGCCTCTATTGCCATTCATGTAGTGTTGGGGTTAGGTCAATATTATTAGCACTGCCATTGCATTTTCCACAACCCCATGAATAATGCAAGAGTTATATATCCCTTCAATAAATACCGCCCATTATCGCTCAGTATCCTTGGCAGACGTAAGACAATTCATAGTTTCTTCCAACCGATTTGATTAACCTTATTGCATGGTATCGCCAATTGGTGGCCTAAAGTTGTTGCCACAAGAGATAGTCCCCTTTCAGTGGAGAAAGAGACCTTATAGTGACCTTGTTGGAGACGATCAATGGCCTTTATCTCCCCCAATGCATAATAAATCCTACCAAAGAGTTGGTCCACACATCCCTGTAATGTATTGACCTGCACCGCCAACATTTATCAACTGGACTTGCTGGCTAAATAATTTAGCTTTTGAGCTTAGACCGTACTTAGTCAGTGGCGCCCAGACCAAGTTTGGCTTGCCAGGTTAGATTGATGCGCTCCACGGAAAGCAAAGAATAGAGGGGAATATAACTTTATTAACCCTATGAAGAGTTACATTGTTCATACCTCCTTTCTACACGTAACACACGCTCCAAATACAAATCAAAAAAATCAAACGGCATGCACACGCAGGCCTTATTTAATTGGAAAAGTCCAACTGCAAGGTCAGTCCCTTTTGCATGTTTGTGGTCCGACGTGCAGACGTTACAACACCTGTGCAGTTTCGAGCAGGAAAACCTGCTTGTAACCAGAATCAAGTCTTTCATCTTCTGGCTTCTGATTGTCCTTTTCTTATCTCAGAACCAAACTTCCTGCTCTCAGACAGACACAATATATCCCACTCTGCTTGAAGATAAGGAACCCCTCTCAGACAGTTTGTCTTATATTAGACTGATTTTCCAAACTGTACATTTGTGTTTGTCCTGCTCAGTTCTTTACCTTTTTGTATTGCCACAGGGCCTCCAGTCGTAGCCTCTTGAATCAACATAGGAGCTGAAGCCACTGTTGCCGGCTGAGGTAGAAAACAACAGTGAGATTGCTTTCATTTACAAGAGCAAGCTATGGATTTTTGATAAGACTCTAAGTGGCAGGTATAACTCCCGAAAGCTTGCTTTAGATCTCAAATCGGAGTAATTGAATTATGAAAAAATAAAAAGATCTCTTTCAGTGTCTGACAGTTTTTAGAAATGCTGAATTTCTTTCGATGTTATGAGTAATACTTAAAGTTAGCCCTGCAGTCATTCGTTTGTCAAAACTCTCAGATGAATTTGCGAAATATCATTAGACATGCCTTCACAAAGGAAAGAAGAGCATCATAAAATAGCATTAACTCTAAACTTTGTTGTAAATTGCAGGACAATCAAGTTTAAATTCCTATTTTCCTTTTCTCCCCGTGTTATTTCTTTGCCTTTTTTTCCCCCACACACTTCTATTTTGCTCTGTCTCAACTCCCTCCTCTTGGATATTTGCCCTCTGTATTAATACGAAATTGATGTTGCAGATGACTTTTAGTAAAGCAACACACCAGATTACCATACTCGGCATGAATACTAAACAAGATGGAGGGACATGCTCGAGCTCTGGCTGAACCTTGATCCAAAATCTCCCTCTAACCAAATCATACTCCCCAAGATGAAAGAGGGAATTGTTCTGATAGGCTGATCAAAGCGGTGTATCGCTGTACCATAAAGGAACACCTGGGAACCTAATGGAGAATTCTGTCGTAGCGGTGAGGGTACTGGGCAATACATAATGTATTTGTATACAATGTTTATGTAAACATCTGCTCGGGGGTGTTTTAACTTATTTATTTGATTTACCTCGCTCTCTCCCTGCTGTTAATGTGCTGATCTTAACGGCCAAATCCAGGGACGGGAAGACTGGTTTCCTGATGTCCTTGGCTTTTTGAACGCTTGTTACAATAAACATGCGGCATTTGGATGGGCGTGGCTGTATAAACCACATCACTGATGGTCGAGGGCGCTGAAATGGCCTTAGATCACCTCCTCACTAAAAATTCTCTTTTTCTATTAATCGTTTTCTGTATTATTGAAGACAAATTCAATGATTTGCATTTATTAATTTGGCTCTAACTTATCTATTCTTTTTCCACTCTTTTTTTCTTCTTCAGGCTTGTTAGATAAATATGTCTTTTAAAAAGCAATGTAATAAATGACCCTCAGCATCACCATTCTTTAGAGAGAGACAGTCAAATTCTTAATTTCTACTCATTGAGATGATACCAAGGCTCTAACCATTAATAATTCCAACCAGGTTGCCACATGTTAGAGGACATTAAATCCTTTTTTACGTCCTTTGATTATAATTTTTTTGACATACAGTGCAATATAATCTTTGTACGTCGTAAAAAAAGGAATCTTTATTGTATTTTGGCCCTATGCATTTTCAGATCAGTCTAACCTAATCTGAATGTCGTGATGTGATGCGTCTCAAAGTCTTGCATGCTGTGATTAATAATAAAAACACAGAACAGCCTCTTAAATCAAGCCCAACTCCATAATAAATGCCCAAACTGATATGTCTGAAAACAAATTCTGCATGAATATAAAATCCCTTCTCCAGATTGCATCACTCTGTATACGCTAATAATCACAGGCATGCTGATGGAGGCTTAAGACAGTGGCAAAATCTAATGCCTGTATTGGTTTGAGAAAAAAAAAACACTGACATTTTAATACAGATTGTCTTGGTGCTGTGCAATAAGGCATCAAATAAGGGATGTATATTGTCACTGCATAATGAAGTACATCAAGCTCCTGCTAGTGGACTCCCAAATCTGTTAGCACAACATGCTATCTGTCGTCAGTGTGCTGACATGATGGCTTTTCCAGTGAGTGAGCAGGGCTGCCAATAGTGTCTGGGCTGGAATGGCCTCCTGGTGAAGAAAGGAGGGGAGAGCGAGGCTTTATGCTGCTCTATAAATACCCCTGTCACGCTTATATCAAATCAGCCCTGCACACTAAAGGGCTGGCGTGAGTGTTCAGGGTGTTTTTCACACACGTCTTCAGACGTCCGGGGGGTCTGAAAAGGTCAGTGTTACGCTCAATAGCACATTCATATGAGTAGGTTTGTGCATTGATGTTTATCGTGATGGGTGTCGCAGATAAAAAAAAGTATCATTAGAATTAATTATCCAAGGGGGGTTATGGGATAAGGCTGTGAAATTGCTGCATCCAATCGCTGTTGCATTTATCATACTCCACATGGCTGTGTGGATGCGAGATGAATCACTGATTTTAGTGATTAACCAAACAAGCACTATTAGCACATATTGCATTCAAAACACTGCCATTGAAATCCGGTTCCTTTCTCCTGGAGATAAAAGGCACGATGCTGTTTTGAATTTAGAGCCGACACATAACGCTTACTTTTTGTTCCCTTTTTTTACTTCAATAATAGTTTTAAGTAATGCCCACCTCAAAGTGATAAAGTAAAGACACATGTGAGTGGACTGATTTCATAAATGTCCAAAACCCTTATAAATCACTGTATCTGGACAACTTTATGATCTGACAACGCGATGGTTAAGGTTTGTTTGGAAAAGATCATGGTTTGGATGATAATTAAGGTTTAGGTCAATCATGGTTACAGTATTAACCACTTGGTTACTGTCAGGGAACCAGTTGGTGAGAAATGGAGAATGAACAGCGATCTCCTGTGTGGCGTTTTGTTGTCCCATCCATCCACCCCCACCTCCTTTCTCTGCGGAATTTGTGGCCCTATAAAAACGTCACACTACTTCCTTCTTGGCTCCCTGATGGACAAGAAGCTTAACTCTTATTGCCGCTAGAGGGCTTTGTCACTTATGTCATTTTTCGGGATTTGCTGAAACAAGTGATGCTGTTTTTCTTCTTTGGAGGACAGTCTCCTTCTCGATAGGTAGCTATCCGTAAAACTGCCCTTTTTTTTAAATGAGTATTGCCACGTTCCGATTTGTTTCTTCGTTGTTCTCCGAAAGTGGCTCCCTTAAGGCGCCAGTGTTGGGGAACCCTTGATATAAAAGGCAAACAGCCTGATGCCACCGCCACAGCTGCTTGTACCGATGATGATGAAGTTTCCAGGGAACGGATGATAATCCTGACACTGCATCCTCCCTAAATCAGTGAGCCATGCAGTATAGATATGGATATGTCGCTGGCAGATTGGGAGGTAGATTTCCCATCTACACCTCCTGCGGCGGCGGATGCCTCGGGGGAGCAGCTATGTAAATAATGAACGCCTGTGGGTGTGAAACATGCACAGATAACCTTCAAGTCAGGCGTGGATCAGTGCTTTCACATTAGCTGATAGGATTAAGGTTAAAATCTACAGAAACCTCTCCATAAGAAAACACAAATCTCGCCACAGCAAATAGCAGGTTACATGGCTACGTAGCGTTGGGCTGATAAGGACAGGTTGAGGTAATCGTGGGGGGCTGGTAATAGCTCAGCAATCTGATGATGGGAACGACAGAGCTACACATGTCTGCCTTTCTCTCGCTAAATACCATGACGAGCAGCCCGAACATACTTTTAGAATCATTTAACTGAGCTAACTTAAAGCTCAAGCTGTCTGACAAAATGTAAGACTCATGAGTCTGACTTAATGACGGTTCGTTAAGTCACGGAATGCTTGTAAAATGAGTGCCCCGTGTATTCAGATGACGGCTGTAATGCTTTCGAAAGGATGTACAACCTGCGTCTTACTGCCAGTTACTGGTCTCAGGATTCAAATATGGGAAACGCAATCTCAGCGAGATCCTCCTGTGTCTGGGAGGAAAAAGCTCATTGAGCATATGCTGGCATCCATAAGAGAGGGAAATGCGTAGGGATACAGAACTAGCTCTCTCTATTGTCCCATCTGTCTGCAGAAGACTTCGTGCACCCAGCAGCGGCCTGCTAGATTCTCTTTCTCCCAAGTGCAACAATAAATGCCCCACAATTCTCTCATCTCCGTCACGATGCCCCGCTCTCAATCAGCTCAGGTGAAGTGACGCCACGTAGTGGAAAGAGTGCTAACGGTGGACTGGACCGCTCTGAACCACATCCACCTGAAGGACACAAGGTGGCTCTGATGAACACTTTGAAGTTGTTAGTTGGAAACAATGAATCTGGAATTAGTGCCCTCATTATTTGGCTGTGTGAGAGAATCACACCTGGAGTAATAACTCCTTAAACTGGAATAATTAGCGCAAGCAGCTGTAACACAATGACCCGTATTCATCAAAGATATTGGGACCTGCATGTTTTATAATGTGTATCTATCCGTCCATCTGTCCATACTATTTGTCTGTTTAGTATGAATCTGTTTACTTCATCGCCGGCAGTGCTATACGTTTGACAACACGACACATTGCGTTGCATGTTGAATTGGCGTCGCCTGAAGGTCAGGGACTGATGATGTCCATCTGTCTTTTGATTCTTATCCCCCCACCACCCCCGGGAGAAATGTTTACGGTGTCAGTTGGCATGAGGAAACGGAGGGTTTGTGAAAAGAGAGACTGCAAAGAAAGATGAAATGTTTGGCCGTCATTGTTAAGCCGAGCTCCAGGCTGGTCCTGAAGGACGGTTAAACCCAAAGTCCAAACCAAGCTCAGAGAGAAGGGTGGAAGTTAATCCCTCATCCTCGGGCAGGTGTATCACAAAGGCTAAACATATACATAGGGAGACCAAGGGGAGAAAGTTTGTATAATTGAAGTCTGCTCAGAAATGAGCATGTGCACCCTCAGGGTGAGTCGGCTCTGCTTTGTGGTATTACTTCTTAATGTTATCAAGGTAAAAGAGATGGTTTCATTGCCCAACCTTTTAAACATTGTTTATTGCTACCCAGCCTGGGAATTTAAGAGAGTATTGAGGTGGAAGGCTGTACGGCTCCAGCGAGGGAACTAGCTTAGCGCCGTGTTTACATTTTTGGTAAAGCCGCTCCAGTCAGGAATGAGGAATAGCTGCGCCTCACGCCACTGGCACTACGCGTTAACCCATCAATCGCAATAAACTTTCAGTTTAGTATTTGTCGAAATGAGAAGTTTATCGATCAACATTGTCGGCTTCCATGTCTATTGATAGAAAGACACGGCAACAATGCAAAGCCTCTCGCTGACCCAGGGAGAGGGAGGAGGAGGAGGGAGGGGATCATTCTCTGTTCCACTCGCCGTAATCATTCATGACACCGCCCGTTGTCTCTACAAGGTGTCTTTGTCTTTGACTGTCCTGATTCCCCTCAGCAGCAAACAGCCAAAGTCAAATTGAATCCAGAAAGGAGGATTTTAAACGGAAAGATAAGGGGGCAGATATGCCTTAATCATCATTTGCTCTTGATTAAAAAATCAATGGCCTTTGATGCCAGAGTGCATGTCTGCCTTTGGAGTTAAGAGTGTGACAATGACAATGTGGACTGGAAAATTGGCCTTTTAAACAGCTACCTTCTTTTTGTTGTTTGCAACCCCATTCTTTAATGCAGTGAAAAGTCTCCTCTATCACATAATGTCTGCCTGTCAAAGAAATTACTTTTTCTCTCGCTTCTGTGCGAAACTTTGTTAAAGAAATCCTTCGAAGCTTAGAAAGCACAGGGAATTTCTTAGTTTGTAGAGCTGACTTTCACAGCATTTTCTTGATTTATGTAACGGATGAGAAATAAAGTTGTCACTCAATTCTCTGTGGCAGTTTTGAGATATGCCAAAGAGACAATCTTTGATGCCTTCCCAGGTTTACCTGTCAGAAAGGTTTAAAGGCAACGTGTCCCAAGTTATATTACAGCTAGGCTGTTGCAGTTAAACAATCTTTGCACCTATGAACTGCATCACAGTTTTTTTGCTCTGTGTTGATATTAAAAAAAGAAATACAGTACGTCAAGAGTTAACTTACTATTGCTGTATTTTTCAAAACGCCTTCTGGCATTTTAAGCAGGGAGGTTTTGCTTTAAAGCTGTCTTGAAAATGAATATTTGTACCTCGAAAACAGCTGGTATAGAAGTTAAGCAAACATGCTACACAATGATTGAGTGTGTGTGTGTGTATATGTGTGTGTATATATATATATATATATATTTGTTTGTCATATCTACATTTCATGCATTCTCCTATACCAGAAGATGGCGAAACCGCACTTTCTCTCCTCTCATTACTATGCCGAGGATGATGACGTTAAACTCGGCTTACCAGGCATCTTCCCCTCGCTCTCTTGTCCTCTCTTGTCTTTGCCTTTATGCCATGCTGTTGTACTTGCTGTGTTTTTACCAGCTCTGCATATCGATCCCGCTTTATCGCCACGGCTCCCCTTGCAATAAGCCTGCAGGAATATGGATGAGGTCTGGTGGGCAGGGGGATGCACTGCTGATTAATATGCCCTGCGTGAAGATATGATGAAAATTCACATTTATATGTGTTATACGAGCACTGATCTCTGGGTGGCGAACCTCCCTAATGGTGAATGAGGGATGTTCTGTGGAAAATGGTGATATACTAGTTGCATTTGCTAGCGGTTTGTCCTTGCCCATCACGTACACTGTGCACTAGTGTACATAATATATTGATTGCAATTCAAATGGAGGACTGACAGCTTCTAATCAGTGAGGGAGTATTAGCTGTTGCTATCTATGAATGGAAATGTCAGAATGCAGTGACTGATTCGTTCCTCCCAGAACTAACATGGACAACACATCCTGTGAAGATTACCTGGTGGACTCCATTATATCAGTCTAGTAAAGAGGAGGAATGGACAGCATGTTCTCATTTGACATGTCATTTCAATACATTTGTATAATAGAGGTGGGGGCTGTGCCATTTCGGACGTTAAAAAGTAGATAAAAATAAAGATTATAATACAAAAACGATTAAATGCGTAGAAGGAAATCGGAGCAATTTTTGCGTCGTATTTCTTCATTTTTCAGTGAGGTTTTGTTTCAGTATGTCATACCCATACATATTTTTTCTCGCAGAACTCCATTCCATATCGAAGTAACAGGTCACATTTATTGTAACCCTGATATGTTTTAGTACCTTGAACTTGTGTGTGCCAACGTGGGAAGAGAGACGTAGTGAAGGGGGTGTAGAGAATTGAACAGCTATTCTATTGCTTCTTTGATGTCAGAAATTAAAGGTCTTCAGGGACACCGGGATAAAAGGACCCACTCACCACTGCAGAGCTCTGGATTGGAGCGCCACATACGGACACAATTAGCAGCGTTTGCAGGTGCTGTCAGGTCTCTGTCTCTGCATTAGTGACTCCTACTGGTTGAGCTGTGTGAAATGAGTTGGGATCTTTGGGTTGATCGACAGAGTGCGAGTCCAAATGTGTAGTTCATCCCCTCCTCGTCGGGGGAGGAAAGAGACGGTGGATGTTCCACAGTGACGGGGATCACCGTGAAAGGGCGAGTGGCCATTAGATGCATGTTTAACGTAAATGTTTAAATAAGAGTATTTACCAGGATTTTTAGCCTTGTGGCAGTCCATCTTTGGATCGCGCTCAACTGGGATATAAGTAGATTTCTGGACTGAAATTATATTCGATTAATCAATCATCTGAAATAAGTAGTTTTAAACAAGGCAAACATTCTCAGGTTTGAAATACCGATGAAATAATAATTTGGTTGCAGCTCGAGATGAATAAAACCTTGACTGGGATAAAAGATTTTAATTTGATTTGCCTAACGAATTCACATGAAATAAAACCTCTCAAACCGAACACTAGCACTCCTTCATCACGACTACATATAAAAGGAGAAGTCCGAGAACACGTTCAAAGCTTATATTTCTCTGAGCCACGCCGGTAAATGCTTTAGCGGCTCTGACCTTGACTTGCTTCAGTTTTTTTTTTTTTTACTGAATAAAAGCATCATTTTAAGAGAATTACGTATCCATAACAACCATCTCAGGTACAGTGTATTATGTCAGCCGCAGTTGTTGAAAGTGAAGTAGTGGCTTATTCCCTCTGGGGAATAGCCACATCAATCACATAGGGGTGATACGTCTTTCATTTTTACCCATTATGGCCCTATTTCCTGTTGTGCCTTCCAGATCAGATTAGTGATTGAACACTTATAAACACTGGGCCACCTTCTTGTAAGCCACTCAGTATTTACACTGTTGGAAGTCACCTCAACACCTGCTCCCAGTGTGACGTGAACCATAAAGAAACATGCTTAATATGTTCCAGGTTTAATACAATGCACGGCATTGTTGGGCATATCGCTTTCTCCTGTTCTGAATGTGAATACTATTCCACAGACACATACAGTATATAAGGTTCTTTCTATATGATGGAGAAAGGGACAACAACTGTGTTTGCTGAAGCACGGAACTAATTATCTGGCATGGATTTTTCAGCTTAATTGCAATTTTGCAATTGCTTTTCAATGCTTTTAGTCTCATCATTATCACTCTCAGTGCAATTCCATTTGCAGACTGTGTGGTGCCTCCACGCAGTATGTACATTTAGGACATAAAGTACGTATTTCTGTGATTTGGGTACAACACATAGTCGAAGTCTATGCCAATTTGGCCTGTGTTTTCATAGAGAATACCTTGTGGCGCTCTGCAACTCTAATCCATGCCACGCACCATGCTCACAGCGTGGCAGTGTGTTCCACTGGGGAAACCCCGCTGTGTGAAGGTAATGATTGCAGATGTGTACGGAAACCACTTGTTGGCATGACAAGATGCGAGTTTCAGACAAACAAACATTGTGCTTTTTTTAATTCTGAATGATGAGTCTGTCGCCTCCCCTGGAGTTTGATTCTTCAAATCCCACCTGCTCTGATGTTTTGCCTCAGTGGCACACTCTCATTCCTGTTATTATATTCAGATATCACTTGATAACCATTATGTAAATAGGATGAAGCTTTTTATATGTTTTCACAATTGATTATGCATATTTCTCTATACTGAGTTTGAAGAACTTTTTGAACTGGTTATGAAACAGCCTCTATATGACCTACATAAATAAACGAGACCATCAGTGATAATATTGGGCTCAGACTCCGGCGGGGCCTTCGGCAGCAGACACGGCCACAAACAGGAACCGGCAAAATCAATACAAAATGAAAGTTCCTTGTAGTAGCTTTTAAAAAGCAATAACTGTTGAGACGTCAAACATCAAAAATGCACTAATGCAACCACCTGATCACTCATTAAACAAGGACCTAGAAGGAAAACAACAGGTAATAGTTCAATAGGTATCGCCATTGTGGTCTTTGATGTATCGTTTATACATTATTTTATCATTAACCAAGATTGATATACATTTGTTATACTTTGTTTTATTTCTTTTAGATGGATGTTGCAAAATATACTAAATTAAAGTATAATTTTCAGACCGCAGAAAAAAGGTTGCAAAAAGGTTTTGGTGGTGATTTTGAGTGAGAAATGGGTCTTTTTTTCCCCCTCCAAAATATTAATTTGAAACACGTGGTCATTGAATATTTTTTGCTCAGAGCAGAATAAATAGCCACACGTGTCAAAGCAATGAAAAGGGGAGTTTAGTGAGCATCGTTTAAGTTTGTTTGTGACTTGGCTTGACCATATTTTGTGGAATATTTGCATTATTCAACCACTTGCATTTTGTTCAACAAATAGATAGATAAAAGAACAGACTAGAAATACTATATTAAATCATACTATACTATTCATACACAGGATACAACATTTAACATTGGCCTACTGGTAGACAGAAAGTAGTCTTTGCTAAGACAACAATCCCCACATTAAAGTAATGAAGCCACATATTGGATTCCACAGTAGAAATTAAACAGCAGTTGCATCATGCACTCTGTCAGCGAGCTTTGGCTCTCGTGTTTAATATGAGTACTTCTGTGACCAGAGATAAGGCCGTTATGGCCATGACAAGGCCTTGTCTTGCTCGGCCATGATGCTTCTATTACTCCTCGTGCCTGTTTGCTCCCAGGGCCAAAAACAATATGCTGTAAATTGCTCTACGGCCTCTTCAGGTTGATATGCTGCCTGAGAACGTGATGTGATTGGGTATCGATTCACACCACAACGCTAAAATTGCCTGCCTCATGGCCCCAAACACCAATAGTGACAGCTTCAGTACAGGACAGGAGGAGTGCCATGGCATGGGTCCGTGTCTGGCAGAGGGTACCTTCTCTCTGATGGCCGCCCTCTCCTCCTCCTCCTCCTCCTCCTCCTCCTCCTCCTCCTCCTCCTCCTCCTCCTCAGAGAGGGATGGATTAGAGCTTAAAAGGACAGAGAGAACCCCCTACTGTGCTGCGTGGATGTATCACAGCTACACATACGGCAATCTAACCTCAGAAGCTGGGCTGGCCCTTTTGTTGGCATTTTGCAATCCCATTACAAAAAAGAAACAACAACAACTTGTGAACATCTTCTTTTCATTAAAATGCCAGTGATATTTGGACACGGACAGTTTTTTAATCTGTTTACGTTTTAACATTTGCAACGCTGAACAAAGATGGGACAGCTTTGTGCTTTTCACTGGGAAGTAGTGGTGACACAGCACTGTCAATCTGCATTCAGTATGATTAAAACATGCCCCGGATCCTGTTGGAAGATGAATAATGCAAGAGAAATTGCTTGTGTAATGAATAAATGGCAAAAAATCCCACCACAATTAACTCTCCTACATACAGTATGCAAACCAGTCATGCTCCATCTCCCAGGACAAGGTGTCCAGCTCAGGAAAAAGCAAAGTAGCCTGCTGATGCACACGCATCCTTGCAGTTTCAGGTGAATTGAACAAGTCCCTGTGCTCTGCTATTTTAATAAGCGGCAACATATTTTCATAATTATTAAAAAAACTAACCGTCCTTGGAGTCAAATAAATATTTAATTATGTAGCATCGATTGTAAAGGATGTGCTAATGTCATGCTAAATTGTCAGTCAACTTAGAATCAATATAATATCCTGCTGCCAAATGTTTGTCTTTCTTTAAATGTCGGTTTGAGAGATGCCATCACTGCAACAATAATCAAACAGTAATCAAACAGTCAGTCACTCACAGGAGGCCGATAGCATTCCTCATTAGCATTTCCGTGCTAGTAGCCACCGACTATATCTGTACCGGTTTGGTAAGAAACTACTGGCATTCCTAGTTTGCATCCTGGCTCTCCTTAGTTGGCATCTAACCAATGATAGACAATTTTAATTAATGTATTCGTGTGGTCTGTAATTTTCCTACATTTATTATGACTCCTGACATCACCTACGAACTGTCAAAGGTCGTGCACACTTCAGTCTAAAACCCTGTGAAAAGCGGTTTGGATAGGTTCACTTATGATACGATCAACATTGAACACCATCATTAACTCCCTCTCTACGGAGAGAATCGGCTCCTTTCAGAACGGGACTTTACCTCAGCGAAGCCAGAAACTAAAATAAAACGCATGTGAACTCATTATGTTAAATATCAGACTTTGCACAAAATACTCTGCATTTGAACTAAAATGCACCGACTCAACACCAACGCAATGCCCGAGAAAGATATCATTTTTTATTGTATAAGATATTTATAGCCTAAAAATACCACAACTTAATTGCTTTTTCATTTCTCAAACTCAAACTGTGCAGTGCCACCACTGAGGCTCCCTTCATGGATGCCTCTCTGTTGTTGGCTCAGTGGGTGTTAATGTCCAAAGCTGAGGCAGTTTTCTTTACACACAGCAGAACAAAGCGTGATTTAGGGAAGAGGGAGGGCAGCAGTAGTTGATATATGTGTGTTTTGCTTCATAGGTGAGAAGAATGATGAATGGATGAAGTCCACCGCCACCATAATGGTACCCTTGCGTACCATGGCAGGGGGAAAAGAGAAAGGGTGTACTTGAGAGAATAAAAGTCAGCCTCTTCAATCAGGACTACCTAAAAGAATTCTTGACAATATATCCTTGTTGTGCTTTCATGATAAGCCCGATGCTGGAGGATGGAGAGGTGTTGGGAGTATGAGAACGGAAGGGCGGAGGGTGTCAAGGGGCGGCATCAAATGAAGCTTACGGGATTTTTCTATTGAAGAACTGAAGAAATAAAAATCTGTTTACCTGACCACAAATGCATTAAATAAAGTAGGACGACATGGGTGAAAGTCACAGAGGAGTTTTGGTTTCTATAACCACAACAAGACTCTGTTAATAGATGAGCCTTTGAAGGATGCCTTCAAATGTCCCTTTCTTTCACTTTCACATGTTACCAGGGACATACGTGCAGGCTGTGCATATCTTAACATCCTTTTTTTTTTTTTTTTGTAGAGGAAACACCGCCCTGTGGTTCTGTGTTGAAGTGTGTGTGTGTGCACCATTACCTTTTAGTGTGTGTATGCTTTCAATCCTTTTTGTCTGCCTGTGTTTGCAGTTGTCCTGTCAGGTCATTTGTTGCTGGAGCTATTAATCCCCCCCCCCCCAGTCCTCTGCTCCTGTTGTGCACTCATTTGCTGATATACTTGGTCTGTCATTAGTCTATATGCCTACTCTGCATGTTGGAGAGAAATATTGACATTGTCAAAGCGCCGCTCTTCTCAATGTAAGCCGTGCTTTTTACATATCAGGTTGTCGAACGTAAAGGGTAAATTCATCAACGTATTTACACCTTGGTGATGTGGCAATTGTACTCCCCATGGACACGGAAGTGTGAGAAGAGGCACTTAAAAGGAGAGAACGGAGGGAGCGGCGAGAGGCTGGAGCTGACCCAGCCATTTTGATGCATATGTTGCACAGAAATATTGACCAGCTCTTTAGTCTGTGACTCCCTCAGGACCGGGTAATTGTCTGTCTGTGTTTCTATTGTTTAAACTAACTGCATTTTGGCAGTCTTCCTCCTCAAATCAACGATGGAAACGGCGATGGAAGACAGCGGCATCCATGCCGATCAGAGGAGGTGGCGGCTTCGCAAATCAATATCTTTTCATTTAATATTGGACAGTCTGAAGATCGATATTAGATTGCTCTTGAAACATATTTAGATCTTTTTTTTCGACACAGAATCTACGCAGAAAAAAAGTAGGCTGCCTTTTTTTTTAATGGCTGGATCGCTTATTAAAATGAGCTTTTAAAGGAATAGTTTGGCGTTTTGAGAGATATGCTTATTAGCTTTCTCGCAGCAAGTTAGATAAGAAAATCGATATCGCTTTCATATCTATATGAATATGAAGCCACAGCCTGGAGTCCGTTAGCTGAGCTTAGTATAAAGACTGGAAACAGTTTAAGCCATACAAAAACTGAAGTGGAAACATAATTTGTGGTTTTAGTGACGACGGAGCACGGCGAGCTGAGGACATTGTGTGAGAACACACAGAGCGGCCTACAGCTTCCGGCTGCCTCAAACAGTAGAGAGGAAACTTTTCTCTGAATATGATAATTTGTATTGCATCGCTGATGCAATTAATGCTGCCTATTGACGGCGCCACTCGACAAATCAACGGCACATTGATGATGTCCGCGCCGTGCTGGTTGGCGAAACACCACATGAGTCATCGATATGTTGACGATCTCAATGGAAATTAGTTTATAAACATGCACTAATAATTTCTGCCGTTGGATGCTTTGCAAAGCAGAGAACGGTTTGTTGATATGTAATCAGCCTTTTACAGAACAAAAGGATTTTGGAACTGCTGTTTTATGCAGACTGACTAAATTTAGATGTTCTTATGATTTGTTTATTCTCAAGTGAGCGTGTGCAGATAGAGTATGGGATAAATGTTTTAACATAAATACTGTGTACTAATTAGCGTTAACAGTAGTTCAGATATTTTTTTTAATATACAAAGGTATTTTTTTTTAACTACAACGGTTGCTGCAATACTTTTAACTCTGAACCCCATCACAACAATCTAATTATAATCGGAGTTTGGGACTGGAACATTGTCGGGGAACAAGTCCGGCTCGAGAGACCTCGGTGCAAATTCACTTGTATCCATCGGAAAACCAACCACTTGAACTTGTGTACGACTGCATTTACCAGGAGAGGAAAAGCGACGCACTAATGCAGCTCTTTTTTAGACTCCTATGTAACTGAGGTCCCGAGCAGAAACTGAGCTACGCACACTGATTACAGCTTAGCGCCCAAAAGGGGAAACAATTACTGTACGCCTGTCTGGCCTCACAAAGAGCACAGAGAATGGATTAAGAACACACACCGCATTGTTCTTAAGGGAAGGGATGACATTGAGAATTAGATAGTGTCTCAACAATCAACCATACTTGTTCTCTATTTTCTATCTCTTTTTCTGGAGGAACGCCACGTCAGCAGGAATAACAAGACGAGACAGAAACGGAAGGCAGCCAAATGTGTCACAATTTGACCCACAGATGATTGCGAATGTTGACACCTAATCACAAAGCGGAGTGTAATTCGACAAAAAAACAAACATCTTGGACATCACGACCTCTACTTTCATCCACGACTTCGCAAACAAGGCACAACGCCACGGCAATTTGTATTGAAAGCCGTCTCATTCTACATGTTGGAATGGGGTTCATGCTTTTTACTTTTTGCATCCGTATTAAAACCTGTGCTGAGAGCAGACACTTTCAATTTGGAGATGCAAAATATTGCAATGCTGATCTTTTGATGACTTGCATCTAATTTGGAATTAGCATATCCCAGTGAAGTGTACTGTAATTTGTCTTTGATGATTGGTTCGTCTGTAATAGATGGGGGATTGCCTGGGCTCCCCACTGCCCTCTCTCTCTCTCTCTCTCTCTCTCTCTCTCTCTCTCACCACCCCCCTCCCCTCCCCTCCCCTCTGCTGGAGAGGCACACAGCATCTTTGAAATGTGCTTTGACCATCAGAGCGGTGAGAAAGCACTAATATTTTACTGACCTGAAATGAAAGGGATTAGGTGCAAAAAAAATCTTCCGCAAAAGGCTATCTCGATTTACAGGTGATGTTTTGTTTGTTTGTTTTTTTCCATCCTTGGATATAATAAAAAAGACATTTTCCAAAAGCGTAAAGCTGTGGGCTTTGAAGCTTTTCAAATGTTTTGTTGGGGGAGGCGAGGCGGTGGAAAAGCATGTCTGCATTCAGAGCATCCATGAATCCCTGTCATCAGCCTCCTTCCATCTCCTCCCGTCCCTTTTTTACTTTTACAACAAACAAAAAACTAGCTTTTTACCACACAGCAGATACAAATGCTAGATAATAATTGAGTAGAATACAGAGACCGGAGAAATAGTCCCATTTCAATTTCACAGCCAAGAGCCGCATAGATTGCTTTTGTTTTATTGTGGGTGTGTATATACGTGGCACAAGAACTTTGCAATTATTTGCACAATTAGTTGTAATTATGGTATAAGCGTTTGTCTTGCTCGCCCAAGAAGTTCTACTGTGCCTTCTGCAGGGGAGAAAAAAAGGAAGAATGAATGTATATTGTTTTCTCCAGAAAAGCGTCGCTTGTTTTTGGTTGATGGCAATTAGCAGCTAATACCTGTGAGATCTGCCGTCTGCTTAAACCCGTGCTGTTTGCTGTTCCACAATGATCAGACGGTTAATGATGGGTGGAGAACACTGGCAGGACTACGGTTTTGCGCGCGGCGCTGTCACAGCGGTGGGCCTATACCATACAGCCGCTGTTGTTGTTTCCTGGTTCTGTGTGTCCCGATGCGATTGTGACACACAGATTATGACGAGGTTACATTTCCTCCGCGTGCTTTATCTTAGGTGGTGGAACTAATCACACACAGCTGCAAGAAGTCTTCCCGAAGTGTCTCCCCCAACCCCTGGGCTTCTTTCTTCATTTCAGAGCACTGCAGAAGAATCTCCAGATGCATTTGTTTGAGAGTTTGTGCATGAGGCTCTTGAAGTGTTAGAACACTAATAAAACCCAGGATTGTTTTGAAAGGCACTTCCCTCCTTGTTTCAATGCCGATATGTTGCCTAAGGGCCTAATGTGTGGTGTTGTCTCACATCTAATGGTGTTTGGATTTCATGCTCAGGTCGGGGCAACGTGTTTCTTCTTTGTAAAACCATTTATATTGTATATTATATTTGCTGATAAATGTGACATCTGGCTCCTTTCGATGCTCCTTAGTGGGTTTTTAGGTTATTTTAATAGTTGAGAAGTAAAATGTTCAATTAAACAATGAGTCGTCAACCTGTTATATATGAAGATGAGCTGGTGTTTTATTGGGCTCCACTGTAAAATCTGCAGTTCTGTGTTATTACATCTTTTGCATGCTGGCATTCATCTGGGCCTGGACAGTATCTCTGTCAGGCCCTGGGTTGCCTTTGTATCCTTGAGTGAAAAACAAAGGCTTCTATACATTTGGAGATGCCGTGTCTCTGACCCTGTGGCCACTGACAGCACATGGAGCCCACCAGCATTGTTGTGAGAGAACAACTGTTGGAATAATTCTGGAGATCTTGTACGAACACAATGGGCTGAAAACCCACCAGAGAGAGACACATTTGAATAGTATTCTAAAGAATATGTTTTACTTGTGCGTTTCTTATCCACTTCACACAAACAATGTAAAATAAATAAAAGTGAAGCTTAAATAGATGAATACTTTCTGCTTTGATTGTACAGCCATTTGTGTTTTTTGAGTTTTTCTTTATTTAGTCATACCTTTGTTGTCTTTGGTGTGCCGGAGAGCCTCACAGTCCCACTACAAGCGACTACAGGATTATTATTTTCTTTTGATTGAAAAAAAAAAAAAAATCAAACACACTCTTTGTCTTACTCGTGTATAAGCTCAGAATGTGTGTCGGGGCAGGCATGAAAGCATGAAACATAAAGCATGAGTGATGCGTTAGCATTGCATCGGTGTCTTGCTTAGTCTTCCTAATTTTGCTGAGAGGTTTCGAAATGAGCAAACGCTTAATTTATGGTTGCGACGCTGTTATGGGATGATAAAAAAGATGCCTTCTATTGTTTTTAAAGGGCTGGAATATGTGTGTGTGTGTGTGTGTGTGTGTGTGTGTGTGTGTGTGTGTGTGTGTGTGATTCACTAAACCCTGAAATAGCCCACCACCACTTAAGGAAACCGAGCCTCTCTGGTTTGTGCACTGCTGTGAATCAGTGCTTACTACAGCATTGTGTCACATTAATGTTTGAGTGCTACATATTGTCAAGTAGATGTAGGACTTAAACAGCACTTACAGTGAAGTGTACTTACATCAACTCCTTGTTTATTTCTTCCAGAGACATCCATGCAGACGCCATAATGGTTTCCGTGTTTATATTGAACTTGACCTCTGACCCCTGACCTCCTGCATAAGCTTGGTAATCATTTCATTTTTTATTTGGTGCATTATGATTGATTTTACCCTTTTGCCATGATCTATCATTACCATTGCCATTTTAACTCTCTTTTGTTATGATTGTTGCATTCTCTTCATTTATTTGTGTCCTGTTTTATTTCACACTTGTCTTGCTCTGTTACCTCCACTGTCCTTGAGCTATTAGCATCGCACAAATCATTTCTCAATTGTGTTTGCTAACGTATTTAATTTCTTTTTTATATTCCCTCATTTCTTTTCATCATCTTGATATGATAAACCATCCGACCATATTGCCATTGATTTCTTTTTCTATCTTTCACCAAGGATTACTACTCCCTGTTTCATACATTGTGTACCGCAGTAAGTCTCTGTCACGTCTCGCTCTTCCTCTCCTTTTTTCCCCCCGTATGTGTGTGGGAGGAGGTAATGTTTGAAAATGACAACACAGGGAAACTGAAGACAGTGGGGGAAGGAAATATGGCACAGCGATGTTTCGCAGCGTTACATCCCTTGTGTGTATTATGCTATTATTTCCTGAAATATCAACCGAACACCCAACAGGTAAAAAAAAAACAATCTACGCAGAAACGCATCATCCATTTTTTTCCGGATTAAATTCCACAGAGCCAATCCTGGGTGGATGGTCGGCATTTAGCAGCAGCATAAGGCCAGTGGGCCCACGGAGGGGCTGAGACGTTAGGAGAGCTGGCAGCAGGAGGGAGAAGGAAGTCACAAGGTTGCAACCCAGAGCAGTGGACTTGCTTGTCTCAGCAGAGTAAACATCACCCCTCGTCTGCACACAGTAATGACTAACAGAGGAGGACGTGCACAGAAACACTATCAGGACTACTGCCTTGTCCTGCCAGACCCCACACATGCCATTCCTATCATCTCCCAGCTTTTTTTGCATTCCTGAAAACAAGCAGAGCGCCATCACCCCGTGCGTGCAGTGTCATGGGCACAGGCATTATTAAAGGTGCCGCACCTCTACTTCCCGATGCCCTCGTTTGTTTAAGGTAACGTTGTTAAGTTCTGAAGGGGCCCGCCGCTCTTTATCCACAAACAAGATGGATATGTGGAGCGCCTCGGTGGTGTCGTAGACTTCATTGGGGTTTTATTTTTAATGAGACAGCGTTTCTGTATACAGACGCACTGACCATTACGCACAGCAACTTATCAGACTCCAATCAGTCGCACTGGAAACGCAGCATAACAACGGGGAAATGATGAGTGATTGGGAGCATCTTGAGATCTGACCCCCAGTTGTTTGACTGATTTTCTTTTAATTGGTTGTCGTCTCCCACTTGACACCATCAAAGCTTCACGCTGGAGGTGAGGCAGATGAAACGCTTCTATAATGCCACGAGTACGATAAGACGCCTCACACACAGGAAATGTGATTGCAATCACAAACTCGTCACCAAATTATTGCCGCGATGTTAATGAAGAAGTGTGAAGATAAAAGAGCGACTTGCACGCGAGCCGTGGATGTTTACCGTCGACGTTTCAACCAAAACAGGCCCGTTGTGAATGCTTTTTTTTTTGTTCACGCGTGCCAAGTTTGCGCCTAAATGCCGTAAATGTTTGGCACGTGGGAAACGGAACAGAATGACGGAGAGCACTTAAAACGTCAAGTAATTAATTTATGGACCCGAGCGTATGGTTATATCTTTATTTGTCTTCACTGGTACTCATAACATATTCAGCACCTCTTTTAGTGGTTGCGGTGCAAATTTACTATATCAGAACCATCTGTTGTCTCAATGTTAACTTCCGCTTCAACTTCTACTTTATTGTGCCCACAGGGAAGTTTGTCTCGGAATGCACACAGACTCAAACGCAAGATGCATAAAACATAATAAAATACATAAAGCATATGACGTCAGCATGTAGAGCATATGCTCAAACCTCCCATCGAACAAAGTTTCCACAATTCCGTTATTAAAAACAACAGATGAGCTGGCCAGTCAAAGATGCACGGAGCAAACCACCAGCAGCAGCAATAACAAAGAGCAACCTTTCCTCGAAATAAAAGTGCACTGCTGTGATCAGATCAAATGCACATGACAACAGTTGAGTTGCTGGTAAAGGATGAACTCCAGGCTTCGCAGCATCCATCTACGGTGCTTCCAATTAAGAGCTCTCTTTGCACTTCTGCACAGAGAGGAATATACAAACACAGACACATTTGTCTTTGGTTGCATTTTATTTATCCAGCAGATTTTTTACTGCAGAAACATTTGTTATACCCGCCTTAACAAACGCATCTCGTACTTCTTCTCGTGGCGAGGGCAGAGTTGCTCCCGGCGCGGGGCGTTTTGTTCGGCGGAGACATTTAGAGAGCGTTAAAATGTGTCTTGAGAGGATCCGTTTCCATCACCGTAAATTCCTCCATCAGAATGGAGGTATGTGTCGAGCGTGCCACTCGCGAGCGCCGGATTCATCCCCCCAGCCGAATGAAAGGTAGTGACTGGAAAAGGTTGAGGACGTAGTCGTAATACAAAGAGGCGACACGGCCTCCCGAAATTTGCATGTTGAGGAGGAGCCGACGCTCCCCGAGACTCGGCGAGAGACAAGTGTTTGCTGTGCCTGGTGATGTGCGAGACGGAGCGAGCAGAAGATTATTGTTAGCACACTGAGAAAAGATCATGAATTCCAATGATTCCCCAAAGCGCAGGCAGAAGATTTACTCAGACTACGCCTTTACCCCCTCCATCTACGCACGTCACTACCGAGTGCCATCAGCGCGGATGATTTTAGGTGGAGGGGAGTTGATGGTGTCCCCCTGTGCGCTGATTCAACACCCGATAACGAGAAAGAAATACTACCACCACCACCAACAAGTAAAGGAAGAAAGAAAAAAGAAAAAAAGATGACGGTGAAATTTTCCTTTCGAGCCTGTTTAATATGTGGTAAGGCGTAGCTTGTGAGACCTCTCGGCTCCAGTAATTTCAGCACATCAAAGACATGCCTCCTCCCCAAGCTGGTGTAGTCTTAAGAAGGGCTCATCACATCCAATCACACATTCACCCGAGGATCTTGTGAGGAATACCTCCAACCCTGTAATTTAGTTCATTAAAAGCAGACTAATACGGGTTGGTCAACACGGCAGCGGTACGCTGTGCCGTGACGGCGGTTGCAGCTGGTAGTCCTTGTCCCTCGTTGACCTGTTTTGTTAACTCCGCTGCTGTATTTCACTGCCTGATTAGATGTCACTCAATTAAAAGCACATTTCTTCGGGGAGAGCGGCCTCCCTAGTTGCTATGGATGCCGTGCCGGGAAAAAAAAGGTGGCGGAGCTGCGTAATGTGTGTCCCAGAGCACCGTAATGAAACATCCACGCTGTTGCAGCAGAAACACACAGACAACCCAAACTTTCACACCCAATCAATGAGAGCAGTGTGGCAAGAGTTTTTCTTTTTTTCTTCCAGGTTGAAAAATTAAAAATGATGTGTCTACCAAGTCACAGAGGACTCACACATTTTATAGTCAGCTATGAGAAGCTCTAGGATTAATAGACCTCTCCTAATATGCCTCGCATTGGTGGTCCCTGAACACCCTGATCAGGTAAGGCCCAGCGAAGCAAAGATCATTTATAAGTGGTTCATTATTTTACCTTCAGATTCCTCTGTCTGGCATTGATTTAATAAACACTGATGTATCTCCTCGTAGAAGAGAAGTGCCATTTTTCATTTTCCAGATTTGCTATCTTTGTTATCGCCGTTATCTGTCGAGCTCTGGCATTTCAGCGGTAATGCGCCCCCCTCCGATCTCGGCTGTGTACGGGGAGCGGCGCGGGGAAATGGTGCAGTTCTTCTGTGGCAGATATTCCTTTTAATGTTTACTGGAAGATTCTTAAAAAGAAAATATTGTCTTTTATCTCTCCGACTCGGTGCCTACGCGTCCAGATATGGCTTTGTAAATGAACACTTTGTTTAATAAAGTTCCGCCAAAGTGCCGTGATTATCCATGAAAGGATTCAACAACGTGTGACATCCACAGTGAGGTACAATAATTAATGATCTATCAGTGTGTTCTGATGATTAATGTATTTGTTTGTGCAGTTTGATGGACCCGTAAACTGTGCAGAACAGCCGATGAGCTTTGCCGTCGTATATTCCCTGTGGTGAATAGAAGCAACAGCACTGAGGCGCACTATAAAAAGCACAGAGAAGTGATGAAAAGAAAATGAAGAAGAAGAAAAAAAAGGTTCTTTATTATTAAGGTTAACTGTCAGTGAAGGCTCATGCTCCTGCCCTATCGTTTTTTGTGGCTGCGCAGCTTGTTGAGCTTGTTGTATTTCCCTGCTCAAAGGATTCTCCTGTGAAGTGTTAAAAGCAGTTTGTGGGCAGATTAGGTGTGTATGGCTGGCACATCAAATCAAGACGAAAATGAAATGGAATGATCAATTTGCCCTGCATTAATCCCTCCTCTCCAGCTGCATCCTATCGATTTTCTTGTTCAGCTTCCTTGATAACAAGAATCATTTAAAGGTCACATTTTGATGTCTGTCAAAAAGAAAACATTCTTAATGCACTGTGAGTGGCCTTTGAGGCTTACGGTTGTCAGAAAGCGCGGACTGAATCTTGGCACCTCAGACAGATTAAACAGAAAACAGCACTAAATGGCCTAAGATGCGGTGGTTAGAAGTTTGCAAGGCAAATACTACTCTCACTGAACCCATAAAATCCCTTTAGAAAGATATTTCTTATGAATAACCCTCTCTTGAAATGATATGGGTTTCCCTTTAAGGTAATAATTATGATGTATACCAACATTATTTCCATCCAAGCATACATTTTTAATTCAGGGAGGACTGCAGACTTTGCAAAAACTCACCAGTGGTGCATTTGCTTAAAATAGCTTGGCGCATGCTATCCTGATGGACATACGGAAATACTGCTAATGAGAGGGCCGGGCCTGTGTTGAGCCGGGCCTTTGACACCAACAGCCAGCCTCGCTTTTATCACAGGCGCCACAGATAGAAGTGGTCTTTAGTCTTTTTCCGTCTTTCTCTGTGTGAATTGTTGGCGCTAGATGGTACACATATGCTACTCTATGAACACAGTAACTGTTCAGAGATCAGCAGCAGCTCCCCTGGTTTCCACAAACATCCGGAGCTGACCTTTTCCAGGCTTCAGCTCCAGGATATAGAGCCGGGCATCACGGGCCGCTGCCTCAGGCACTTAGGATTCTGGGAGGGAGATGTCTTCAGGGAGATTTTGATCAAACGGAAAAAGCATGCACAGATATCAAAGCATCTGCACTTCTGTTTATACAGTTTTGTACAAAAAGCCAACAATTACAGTCAAGTCCATTAACGCAATCTTTATTTACTGCAAAAGCACTTCTGTCAGTGAGCATTTAAAGTGTGTCATACTGGATCAGAGGAAGAAGTATTTTCAAAAATATGCTCTGAATTTTCATTTTAAACCATCGCACGATACAATGCTGCATAATGTTTATTCCCTCTTTGAAATGTGTTGAACGTATTCATCTCAGTTCTTGAGAGTGAACACACGCCTATCTTTACCGGATAAGAGGATTATCCAGAATAAGAACATTTAATATGATACATATTAGCAGGTTGTAGAGGAATACATGTTCAGCAGGTGGAGTTGGTGCAGGCTTCAGTAATGGCCAATCATATCAGCTTCTCTCATCTCCATTAAAACCAGCAGACAGTTTAATGTGTGGGGAGGAGCGTCCTGGCTGGCTTCTCTGAGGAGAAACGCTTCTTTTTCTTTTCTCTGTAGAAAAACACAAACATGAATACCACAGAACCCCGAACATGCTTTCTTACATTGAATTACATGAAAATCCCTTCAGTAGCAAAAAGAAAAAAAGTTAATGTCATTTTAGAAGATAATAATTAGTGTTGGCTCTGAAGATTTAATAATCAATTCGGGCTGCAGCTACCAATTAATTTCATTATTGATAAATCTGCAAATTAATTTCTTGATTAATCATTTGCTCTATGAAATGTAATCAAATATAATTTTGCAGAGCCCAAGGTGACGTCTTTTTAAATGTCTGGTTTTGTCGGAGCACCAGGCCTAAACCAAAGGAAATTCAGTTTACAATGACGTCACACAAAGAAGCGCGCACGCAGGGCCTCCCACTGGAGGAGGAGGAGGAGGAGGAGAAGAAGAAGAAGAAGAAGAAGAAGAAGAAGAAGAAGAAGAAGAAGAAGAAGAAGAACAAGAACAAGAACAAGAACGTTTGTCCTTTTCACCAGAACGAATTACTTATAGCGACGATTAATCGATTATCAAAATAGTTGGCGAGAAGTTTTCTTCCAAGTGACCGCTCAGTTAATTGCCCAATTGGTCCAGCTCTAAATTAATTGGGTAGAGCACAAAGTTTGACCTGTATATAATAGTGTGCATCACTTCCCCAGCACTGACTCTGCCTTAATCTCATTAAAAGTTGTACTTGAAGAGCATTTAAATCCATACTCAATGAAAATGTGACATCAAAGTGAAAGAGGCCAGTAAGCACAACTCACTTGAAAGGGTTTACATGATAGTGTGTGTGTGTGTGTGTGTGTGTGTGTGTGTGTGTGTGTGTGTGTGTGTGTGTGTGTGTGTGTGTGTGTGTGTGTGTGTGTGTGTGTCCCTCCGCCAAATAAAGCCACGTAAATTGCTGGCTGCTCTTAAATTTGCCATAGAACCCGGTGAAGCAGCACAGTTACATGCCGATATAGCTCTGATGTTATGAGGAAGAAAATATGTTGCGTCTGTGCAAGAGGGAAAATGATTTTTTTTTTTTTCCTCACAGTTTAAGGAAAAAGCAGCAGCAGTATAATGGAGGTTTATAAATACTTGATGAGTGCCCCTCGTTTAGTCGTGTGTGTGTGTTTTTCTTCTGCTACCTGCCTGAGCCCATACTGGTTGTTGTAGTGGGGCCCCAAACAGAGGGTGAGCCGAGTCGACTGAGTTTAGAAGAAGAGGAGCAGCGGCGAGCCCTTCCACTCACTGTGCCTGGGTCAATATAAAACCTCATTACTGGGGTGTCATAGAAAATTTGTGCACTTTCTGCTCCATCTAGCAGCAATTTTGCTGGATAAGCACTGCTCTCGTTTGGCCCATTTTAAGCATTTTCACTAAAGAAAGGTTTGCAAACAGGAAGCCATCGCTTCCCCACAGGGGCCCTGGCAGCCCAAATCCCCCCAGCGCTGCCTCGGCTCTTGTATGTGCAGGGCTGTGTGTGCGTGCATGCATGTGTGCCTATGTTCATGCATACATGAGTCTTCATCATGTCTATAGTTTGTGCAGGCGACATGTGTGAGCAACACGGCTTATGGAGTATCGAGCGTGACGGCCTTGTGCCCCGTATTTCTGTCTTGAGTTTTTCTTTTTTCTCGGCCATACATTTTAAGAAGAGAGAACGAGGACGTGACTTATGCGGAAAGGTTTTCAACGTACAAATACTAGTTTGTCATAATTAATCTCTTAGTGTAAGCTAGTATTATCCTTGCTATTAAGTTTACGATGTGCAAGCTCTTAACTCAACGGCTTCATTTCTTTCTCCCATCATTTTTTTCCCCATCCTTTTCCAGCTGAAATATAAATTTTACTCATTCTGCCTCCCTGATGCCAAAAAGAACACCTCATAGGAGAAAAAGCGTTCCCTTTCTATCCATCAGGTGGCTGATGGGGACATCGGCAAGCTATTCACATGTTGTTAATGTTTTTTTCCCCCCTCATCCGTGCAAAATAGAATTTTATGAAAGCAAACAGAATGACACGTTTATAAATATGTATGTCTGCCTTCTGGACAAGCTTCTCAGCCAGTGCCACATTGGCCCCATCGCTTCATGGTGCAACCTTGTAATTTCATAGAGTGGGGAGAGAAAAAGAATCAAAGGGAAATCATAAAGGATAGAAGTGCTGTTTGGCCATCCTGTAAAGTGTTTTTTTTTTTTTGTGTGTGTGTGTGGAGCAGCAGAGACAGGTTGAACAGAATGTACACAACAAAGATCCTGAATAAAACATGATCAGATAAAAGCCAAACATGCAGAAAATACCAGAAAGGTCAGAAAGAACCCCAGCCATAATTATGGATGGAGAATTTGCCAGGAATGCACTAATTAAACCACAGACAAATCTCCAGTCTCGACCTCCCCCTTGTCCCTGCAGCTCCTCCATAAGCCCGCATATTAATCATTGGGGAGGGGACTTGGCTGGCGGTTGCTGCTGTACTAACAGAGTGTACTTTAAAACACACACATGCACACACATGCGTATAAGCCACAGTGTAACTGAGAACGAGAACTGCACTTTAGGTTGAGGAGCGTCCTGCTAGAATAAGGACGGGTACCAATCGCAGTCTCTCCCTGAACCGGAGTGGGAGGCCCTTTTTAAACACTCGGCTCAGAGTGAAGTAAACAAAGGCATCGGAGGTGGGCTGCATGTTGTTGTCAGTGTCTTAGGCATCACCACACAGGTTAAAGTTAATGCTGGATCATGCTGCCTCCCACCTGCAGAGTGCCCTGTAACTGTGTGTGTGTGTGTGTGTGTGTGTGTGCAGGACTGACGGTATCACGCTGTTCACCTCCAGTAGTTTGTCTGTAGGTGTCTTTCTCGTTGGTGCCGGATGGCTGGTGATGATCGGACTGATCCCCTTTCTAGTTTGATTTTACAGAAGTGTTCTCCACACTGCCTGTGGGGAGAAACAGAAGAAAAAAAACAGTTGAATATCTCAAACTGTAATGTTGCATTACATAAGCTGTATATACAGTTGTACCTGTTATATAATAATACATGAAAAGTATTTATTTTGAGTCATTATTTCTGTGAAAAGCTGCACAGGAACGCGACTTCTTTGCCTCTGTCTCTGGCTCAACTGCTCCTTACTTTCTGGTATCAGGGAAACTGTTCTACAGTTCCCCAGGATCCAGATGGCTAACTGTACACGACCTCCAGCACTGAATGATAAATGGCCAAAAAAAGCACATTTCATCCATCGCCCAGCTTACCTCTCGGCTGCACACTGATATTCCCGCTGAAAGTGTGGTGAAAAGCACAGTTGGATGTATGGATGTGGGCTGCACTGGAAATGATTTGATATAGAATTATCCTGTTCAACAGCTATTCTGCTTAGAAGCTACCTGCGCCTTTGGTGTTCACAGATGGAGGTTCACGGCTGAAAAACCTGCCGGCTGATCGGACAAAAAGCCGTCAACGAAGATTAGCGGTTTCTATAATACTCCGGTTGTGAGCTCTTGGGCGGCTTTTGCTGCATTTCTGTCTGTCAGGTGTGAAAGAAATAATGCTCAATTACGAAATGTAAGGGCCCCTCTTCTGGTTTTAAAGTCATAAGGCGAGAGGAACAGGTGCGTCCCCCCCACCCCCACCCCCGACCCACTCCTCTACACATCAGTGCCATGAGCATTGTTCAAGGAATTTACAGTGTTAATTGTGTGTTATACCGCACCCTGTGGGGCGCCCTATAAAAGCAAGCCATCCAGTGAATTAGCTTGTACATATTACAACACAGTCTGAATGCGGTATCTGAGGCTCGGGCTGTGTTTTGTTGTTGTGTTCTGTTGTGTTGGGCTCTCCAATGGCGTGTTCTGGGATTGGAGCCCTGGGGCTCACTGAGCCACATAACCGCCCCCTGTCAAAGGAGGCCTGCTGGCTGGCTGGAGCAGCCACAGAGAGTATGTGGCCTTCACAGTTAATCATAACGCCGACTCACTCTTGCCTGATTGTACGGGCGGCTCCAGGGATCTGCCATAATTGGATCCTTGTAAGTGGGATGGAGGAGCTAAACAACCAGATTGCTGTTTGTTTATACCTTTTCATATATTAGTAACGTGCCGAGACTTCTCAAGCAGTCTGGGACTTGTCTCAATGCTTGCCGCTCTAATTAGTAATTCATTCTTAACACATGCCTCAATTGTGGCCCTATCCAGCTATTTGTGATTAACTCCGCTTTAATTAGAGTTGCTCATGCAGACTTCGGCTCTGCATGGACGTGTAGTGGGCACTTGAAAGCCACCATTGCCCTGCGTGGGTTCATGTGACAAAGCGGTGGTGCCCTTGATGGATGGGCAACTTTCTTAGCTTCGGGCGAAGGACATTTCACGAAAATAAACAGGTACGCATGTATATGGTCTATACAAATCAACAAAGCAACTAATGGAGAAAAAAAAAGGAATTAAAGGTGAAATACGTGCATTTCTACACGTCATTGGCGGCGGCAAGCTGTCTGAAGCCGTGTGGACGTCTGCTGCTTGTGTGAATCCAGCGATGCAATCCATGGCAAATGTGGCAGCCAGTGAAGTGTGATACAACCGAGCTTATGCTTGATTTCGATGCATGAAAATACAAACGTGGTGTGAAATCGACGCTTCCAGTCCACTGGCTCTGTCTCGCAATGAATGATTTATTAACTAAAACATTACAGATACCGGTTTTAACTGGATCCAAATATCAAAGCACTTGATATGAATATGTGATACATTGTATTATTCGCTGTGAATCCTTCAGACGTAGACAGACACACACTGAGCTTCATCTAACAATTTCTCACCTCTCTAATACTTGTCACCTCCCAGTGCTTTGACGACCTAACTTAATCAACGAGGATTACACATTTCTTTTATCGGTTCCTTTGCAGTAATTAACTTACACGTTTTGTCAGACAGTCCCCATCATGTCACCTTGGGGAGCGTGCGTCTATGTACATCTTCATGCTAAGAAATTCCAATATGTCTCAAAGTGCAAGCTGTCCTAGTGATATATATATAAAGATGAAACTTTGCTAAATAACTCAAGAGGCTTTCATATTGTCGCACTCCAAAACTAAAAGCCAGTAATTAAAAGGCGACAGCTTTGCAGATTAACGGATGGGGTGGAGTTTGTGGGGAAACTCATGCAGGGAAGGGGGCATTTAGTCCCATGGCCGCGAGTTTCCCCACAGATAAAGCTCATTTTCTCTAGCAGTGGGGTAGAAAGAGTGGAGAACACAGCCCATTTGGTTTTGGCCTCACATGGGGCCCACAGGGGTAGCCAGCATTTTATTTAAGGTCACTGGGAATAAATGGGATTCAGGCTGTGTGTGGCAGGTTGCAGTGGACAGGGCCCAGGCTGGGGCCCTCCACCCCTGCTGCCCCCAGGCGCCCTCTCCATCTCTTCTCGCAGGAGAGAGCGAGCCTTTTTCCTGCCTTCCATTTCACTGTCTGGAGCCCTGGCTAAATACCTCACAACTCTCCTACTTCCAATACCAGCACTGTGTCAAAGGGTAATAGCATGTTAAAATCCCCCTCAGGTTGTTCAAAAGGGCGAATGCGGGGAAAAAAGGATCCCAATAGAAAAGCTCTTAATTCCATTTAGCTCGATAATGAGAAACAAAGGGAGAGAAAGAGAGCGAGACATGGGGAGGGCCTGCATTGTTGGGTCAGCCAAGTGTAACACATAAAACGCAGGCACCCCCTGGTAGACCGCATCAGATGATCCTCTGTTGGGTGACACTTCGCTTGAGCCACTCAGTCATAAAGCCCACAATACGCTTTCAGGGGAATGAGTGGCCATCACGGTTTTAAGGGCTTTTCTCTCAGGTGGAGGCAACAAAAAAACGCTACAGAGATGGATCTGGCTGCCAGTCAAGCTTTGTATCGGTGACTGTGCTTTTGAGGAAATACGAGAGGCTGGACTGCTGTCCCATCACAGCGTGATTCAGAATGAGAGGGATTGGAGCTCACGCTGAAGCCAAGCTGCTCTGCAGAGCTGTGAATATGTGAGTGGGCCATGTATTGTGGTGAGGATAGCGGCGAGGGGGGGGGGGATGGGGAGGAAGCCCCCGTTTCCTCTACCTTCAGACCGAGACACACTGTTCAAGTGCTAAACGGGGACTAACTGCGTCTCTCATATCTGTCAAGTGCTCTGCCTGATCACTTCTCACCATTTCCAACTTGTTATCTCCTAATGTCTTATAAATGTCTTTAAATGTGTGAAAAGAAGAAGGGGGAAAAAAAAGCTTAGTGTGCAATGCCGCAGCGTACACACTACTGAGGTAATTGATATTGTGCTGTGTCGGTGTAGCAGATCCAATGCGAGCTGTTTCATGGCAGCAAAGAGATTCAAACTGTATAACCCGCGGATACACATTGATATAAAATCCTTGTCTAAATAGTTTGTGTTTTTATTAGATATGATATTGCAGTTCATCAAACATTCAAACTGCTCTTCACATACCGGCACGGCACAATAGCAAAGACACATGTAATCTGTGTTTGTATAAAGGTCTTTAACAAACTATTGAATAGATTTTCTGTCTTTCTCTCTTGCCAGAATAAAGCGTAATACAAATGTAAAAATGTAAAAAATAAATGCAATCTATAAGTCACTTTCCAGGTTAACAATAACATTGGAATTCCCTCAAACAGCACTTTAACATTAGAGCCATTGTTTAATTTCAAATCCAATGTGTTCCAGTACAAAACCAAAACAATGAAAAACCTACACAGCCCAACGGTTGACTGCACTGTAATGCATTTGTACAAATTAATTATGGCCTGAAAATGATCCATAGTATTGAAAAAAAATTGTCCCTTCAGAAAGTCCCAAATGGGGGCTGCTGTATTGTTTCCCGTTGTTGTTCCAGATCCAGAGACTGTGTATAATAAGTCACCGTGACGTCACAAATTGGAAGTTTTGGCCGTCACCATCTTGTTTTTGTCTGTGAAAGGGTGAAACCAATGTGAAAGGGTTAAAACACAGATGTAGCCACGCCCCCCTAAAGCATATACTGCTTTATCATCTATTTTTTCTCCAAATGGCACCGTGATGTACGAAATGAACATCTCGCTGCATTGAAGAAGACTTGGATCTATCGATCGAGGCCGTAAACCCGCGTTGACAATGTTTACAGAGTTAATAAATCCAGTGAGAAGTAGGGTCCTTGCTGGCTATTGCAGAGGATTCAAGTTTAAGGCATTTTTGCAATGGGTTCACTTTGTCAGAACTGGAGGTTGCCTCTTGACTCTTTGCCTCTTGACCTGACCTTAGTACGTTGTAGCTTTTGAAAATGAAAATAATGGTTTTCTTGTACCATCCCAGTCGATTCTGAACAGCTACTGCTGGGAAGCAATTATGGAGACTAAATGCCCCTTCAAAGGTTATACTTACAGGCTCTTTACATCAAAGGTGACAAGTGGATTATTGTACAATGCCTTGAAGGTCTCAACACAATATTTGATTCCTTTTTGTATAAAATATTTTACAACTGTTTATATGGATCAGAAAGCTTGGGACAGAACAATTCCTATGTATTCAAATGCTGTGTAAATAATGTGCTCATAATAATAAAGTAGTCTGATTACAAGTGTTCATTTTGGGTTCTTTCATACATGACAACATATGGAGTTTTATTTTTTTTAACTAAAGCAATTCTAATGTGTTTACTTTACTCCCTTGATACCTTTCCTCGCTGTAACCCTTCCAGCTGGCTATCTGAGGCTTGGGCTGCTGAAACCCTGAAATCATGACAGGAAAAAAAGTAGTTTTTCTCAATGAAAAATGTAGTCTCCACGAAGCTCATCAAATTGAGTAAAAAGCGAAGCATTCATTAGTTTAGAAAAAGAAAGACAATTCTGTTATAACAAACATCTCCTTTATAGTGATCAATTTGACCCAGACAGATAGACTATAAAAGGATTCCACTGTATTATCATTATCAATCAATCTGCTGATTATTTTATCTGGATTATTCCAAAACCCAAAGATATTCAGTTTCCAATTATAGAAAACAAAGAAATGCACCAACATTTTTCACATCAGATGCTAGAACTAGAGCGTCTGGCTCAGGGGTTAGCATGCCCGTCTTTCAATCAGAAGATCGGTGGTTCGATCCCCGGCTCCGCTAGTCCTTGTCGTTGCCTCCTTGAGCAAGACTCTTAACCCCTAATTGCTCCCCGTTGCTGTGTATAGAGCAACAATGTAAGTCGCTTTCGATTAAAGCGTCAGCTAATTGAAATGTGTTTGCCATTATTTCCACAATTAAATCAATAATCAAAATAGTTGCTGATTGATTGAATTTTTTGCCTTGAATCTGCAAACCCTATATTGCGCTGTCTTTCCTTCCATGCCCACACCAAAATCCAACATATTCAACCTCTGCTTTTCCCCTCCAAACATATGCCTGGAAATTAGGCAGGAATGTGATTATGCAGATTGAGAGAGGAGCCATGGGTACCAAATGTCAGATGTCAGGTATGCATTTTCAGACCCTTGTGGGATGGAGATGATTATCATGGTAATTATTCAGCATTTGAACAATCCGTTTTCTGTGCGAAAACACTGGGACGCACATCTGCCCAGGGACCTGATGTTGGTGTTTGTCTGACTCTGCCGCCACAAACACGAGTGTGTTAGTCAGAGATACAGCATGAGCCGGGGAGGCGAGGCGGAGAAAAGTGATGGAGAGAGTGCGTCGTCTGCATTTCAACTGAGATACACTTGAGAAAGAGCTGCTGCACCTTGTGCCCAATTCCCTTTTCCTTTCTCTTAGCTTCTATCCTTGGCTCCTCTTAGCATTAAAGAGATTGGGCTGGAAGTGGAGCAGATATCAGTCATCTTCATCTCCCAGCTGGGGGAGGGCTGGCTCAGGCGTGGGCTTTCCTCTCTTTATGGCTTCTTCTTCCCCTCCTTTTTGTTTTCCCACCGCAATCTGTGCATCCTTTTATGCACTCTGTATATTCTGAGGCCAGCTTTGCGGTTTACTATGCATGATACATTTTATTCCTGTGTTCATATCCATTATCCGTTGGACTGACCCCCCCCCCCCCTCCTCCCCCAGAGTCTGCTCTGCTGACAGGGAAAAGCCACACTATGGATGGCCAGCAGGAGAGGGAGAAGGCCTCTCCCGTCCTGGTAGTCATTAACCCTGTGACTGGAGAGTGACCCTAACACCTACACTTTTACACACACACACACACGCTCATCATAATCCTTTGTCGTCACCCTTTGATGTCCCCTTCAGTCCTGATGTACTCCGCTGAGCACACAGACATGGCTCAGTTCCCTTATGGCTGCCTACTCACACAACACACTTCACACAACACTCCTGTACTCCACACAGACACCCATTAACTGCCAAGGACATTGGTTATCTCTGTTGATAATAGATTCGGACTCCTTTTGTAAAGTGATATTATCATGCAGCACTTGAGCTCATGAAGTTTTGTGCTTGAGAAGCTCATAAAGGAGTGCGCTTAATGGTTACTTAACGCACATCGGTTTTTATATTTCCTGCCGATACTTTTAAATATAGCCTGATTCCGACCGCATGCACGGCCATCTTCATGTAAATGGCAGTTGTTCTTCAAAGTCTCACTTGCTGGGCCACTTGACTTGTTCGGATGCATAAGGGGAAGCTTTGACCTGAAAACTCAGTGTTCCACATCTGTGGCACAGGGACCTTGACCTGCAGGTCTCCTAGCAGAAGGCAGACAGAAGGAGGAGGAGGAGGAGGAGATGAAGAGGACAACAGGAACAGACAGCCTAAAAGGGGGTTGAGTGCACCCAGACAAGCTAAAAGCCTATTGGCTCCAGATGCATTTTGGGCACCGCACTGGCAGAGAGGGAAATTTCCACCATGAATTGTTAACTGGGGTCAACCCAGTACAAGTAGAGCATGTAAACAGTCAAACTGGCCTTCTAACAAGCTTGACTCTTAATTTACATTCTTCCCCACTCCCTCCGGCTTCCATTATACATGAAACCCCTCATGAAAAAGTCATAAATGCAGGAATGTTTCCAGGAACACAGCAGAGAGATTAATTACAGACAATCTAGTATCTGCTGTAGTTAGGTATGCTACTGTCCCACCAGGGGCTCTGTGTTTATCTTACGCTTACTGTAGGCTGTGGTAAAGGCCTGTGCTATATTGTAGTTGCTGCCATTTCTCACTATAAATTGTTGCAGTGATAATGTATCTTAACCACATTTTGTTGTTGTTGAGAAAACCACTTTAGATTATTTTACTTAAAGGGGAAGTGTGAGGATTTTCTCATCAAAGTTTGTTTTCAGGTGTTGAGGAGTACTGCTGCTATCTCCAAAAAGTTGCTTAAAGATATTTGCGGCTCCAAAGGGAGCTGCCTGGAATCTGATAAATTCATATTTTATTTGGAGCAGAAGGCTACAATTTTGAGATGTGGGGGAAAAAAAGGGTGCGTTGAATGAGACGGAAGTTAGTTTAACAGACATCTATAGCCTGCTGCTCATCTCTGCTTTAGGCGAGTGGCTCCAGGCTACATTTGTCGCTACGAGCATAACTCCCCCCAAATCTCCAACCGAATTCGAGGTGGTCGTGTGTTGCATTGTGGGTAATGTAGGCACCTGGTTTTGGCGAGGAAGAAAACAAAGACGATAGCTCTGGTTCTGGTGCATCAAGAGTAGTACCTCTCCATCGAGGCTTTTGGCAGCAAACAGAGTTGTTTGTGGGGGAAATACGTTGCCGTGTATCCACTTTTGCCACAGCGTCGTGCAACGCAAACACACTAGTTCACCTGGAAAACATTGCATTCTCTCAGCTGGAGCGCTGTGGTAATTATAAGGTTAACAACACAAGCGTTGAGACGTGGAGAAAAGTGCTGCCGGCGTCATAACTTTCCAGAGTTTTAAAAGCAAACCGCTACGCAGTCTTTCGGCATGTGATAAACCTTCAAAGTGGACCGGTTCATTTTTCATCTTCTCAACAGTGCACGGCCACACTGACTTATTTTTAATTCTATTTTTCTGAACATGGTACAGTGTGAGTGCGGTACATCCTTTTCGTTAGTTTCCATCCCTCTTTCTTCATCTCTGTTTGAAACTCCCTGTCCTGGTTTAGTGAGATGTAATGGTAATGGTAATATATTGATAGTAATAACAGTAAAATGAGATTTCAGCAGAGTAAGTGCTTTCCAACATGATACAGTGCTCAGTCTGTGCTGCCCGGCACTGGATGTCTCTGTGGGTCTTGGGTGTGGTTTTAAATTCTACGGGGTAATTTCTCCCCACGTAATAAACCGACAGAGGCAATAGTTTTTGAACACTGAGACATTTTCTGATTATGATTAAGCGTAAGAGACAGGATGTATTATGGTGCCTACAATTTTGGGTGATTTCAGTGTTGCTGACTGTGCATCAGGAGAGTAAAATAGTTTCTTTCTTCTTCTTCTAATATATTAACTTTGAGGGGCTTTGCATCGAGTTATTTTGGTGACAGACACATTTCATTTCTGCTGCTTCCCCGTGCTTTATCTAATTTCTTTTGTTGTGGAGTAAACATGGAATTTTTTGCGAAAATTCAATTACCGGGGGGGGGGGGGGCCTTTGGAGATTCTGCAAACACAGACGTATCGGCCGTGCATCTCCCTCACCCCCCAAAAAAAGTGAATAGCTATAGTGGAGTTTCTAATTTATTCAAGCAAAACGTCGCTACCTCCGTTAATCATGCAGAGTGGGCCGAGAGGCCCCCGATCGTCGCGGACTGGCACAGCCTGAAACACACAGGCCTTATTTATTGAGGTTTGTGTTTTCCTATTCTGCGGTTGTGTAATGCATTCAAATGAGGGCGCAACAAGCCAAAGTCACAGCAAGTCGCTGAGGGAGTACGTCGAGCATTGTGGCAACGCTTTTATTCCAGCCTCCTTGCCTCTTTTGCTGCTCTGCCCTCCCATCCTGTAATAATCCATAATCCTGTAATTTCCCCACTGCGGGACTAATAAAGGATTATCTTATTTTATCTTATCTTATCTTATCAATAGATCTCATTCAGCTGAGGCTTTTCTTTCAGCCTGTGTTGCATTATGGCAACAACTGCTTCTTGACGGAGGAGAAGGGGACGGCTTGTCAAGGTCAGAGCTGTGCACTAATTAGCGATCAGCGCTGAACTGCTGGCTTGACTCCTGTGCCCTTCACCCCTGAGGCCTCGTGGCATTATCTGTGTGTTGTGTTTTCTATCATGCTTGCCTCTGCCCTTTGTCTTCCACTGCAGTGGCCAGCCATCTGAGACTGCCTATACAATACATACCGCCTCTATTACGCCCCAGACTTGACTCGGATTGGGCAGTCATATGTGACAAGCAGACAGAAGGGAAAGGAGAAAGAGATAGAGGGAGGGGGGATGGCAGCCAGCATTAGCATCCCACTGGGCTTTGTGTGCTTGTTATAGCATGAGATCACACAGACAGGAGAGGGCAAAAGAGAGGGAAGGTGAAAAAGGGAATGAAAGAGCAACGGCGCGATGGCCATCGGAGGCAGCGAGATTCCAATTGATACCAACACAAACAAGAGGGTTCACTGAATAATGATGGCAACAGAGAAGTGCGATGGCAAAAGTTCAGCCGTATCTTAAGGGGTAATTTTAGGCCTTTCGCTTGGGAACGGCAATTTCCTCCAGCTCTGTCTCTGAGCGGTATTACTGTGGAATCATTAGACTAATTCATCATCCTTGACTTCTCCGTGTTTTCTGCTGCACTTGTGGGAAAAAACGGTTGTTCTAATTGCGAGCCGTGGAATTTAGATGTGGGCTCTGAGTCCTGCTCATTTCGGCTGCACAGCTCTGCTCCGAACACTTGCAGAATTCGTCGCGATCAGTTGTTACCGGATAACACAAGGCCTCTGGCATCTGCTGGATTGTCAAATTAGGGTTTGTGTTGTGGAGTATGTTGAGGTATTTCCTTGTATATCACTGTTTCATTACAAGTATTGAGTACTTACTGCATATAGCCTGTACAGCACATTACAATAAGTGCTTTGCACTATATAGTAACAGTTGCCGAGAGATATTGATCCAATTTGGCATGAACATCATGCTTGGCAGGATTATATTTTTTTTTGCTGTATCATATTTAGCTTTAAAAAAAGAAAGAAAATCCCTCCCACATAAACTGGCATTGTTGTTATTAAATGTGGCTGATATGTATTCCATCTCTGTAACGCTTTGCTAGGAGCGGTGAAGGAGATATGTTAACAAGTCTGTTCTCTAAGCAGCATCCATATGGATGCCTCTGCCCTGCTCCAGTCACTGTAGTGGTAACTCACAGACCGACCAAACACATGCATGCCGCTCGCCTCCATTAATTTGTGTTTATTATGTATTTATGCTCTAAGCCCGAGATTTGCTGTGATCAAATGCATCTGCTTCGGTATGGATCAGCGGGTAACTTTGGCACACCACCACCTCCTTCACATCCTGCTTCTCATCTATACCTCTCCTCTGTTTCTACTTAGCTAGCTCTCCCTGTTTCGCCCTCTCTATCCTCTCTCTCTCTCTCTCTCTCTCTCTCTCTCTCTCTCTCTCTCTCACATTGCTTTCTTTTTCTCCTCCTGTATTTCTTTTTTTAGCCTCTAGAGCATTTGAGCCGGCACACTGTATGAATCACCAGTCTTTCTCTGAAAATAAGATCAGTTCACTTAATGGTCAAAGGGCATTTTCAGCTTTATTAGCCAAATCCAGGGATTTAAATAAGGAGGTCTTGAAAGGGATACGGCACAGGTTTTCTCTCAAACTCTTTTTAGATTACTTATTATTTCTTTGAAGAGCCTTTATTTGTATATAGAACCCCCCCCCCCCCCCCCCCCAATTCAAATTAACGTGATGAGTGGAGCATGTGTGTTGTACAAACATAATTAAAATGTCCATCACATTCATTTGATATCCCAAATGTTTGTTGTTACATTTTAACTCGTAAACACGAAAATCACATTTAACACTTTGACTTTGGAACAGATTAGATTCAGATGACAAATTGTTTCCTTAAATGGACAGTCATGCGCTGTGGTTTCAGTAATTTGTTTCAAATTTTTCGAGCAAACATTACAAAATGTTCTTGTCTTCAGACGGAATTTAAAAAAAATGGTCCGAATTCATGCCTTTTACTATTTTTTTTCTTCTTCTTTTCAAAATACAGCAGCAGCTGTTAACTACAACATCAGCAGCAAACAAATATGTCCTGAGCGGTTGCTGTCTGCCGAATGCATCTGAGATTCAGTCTGGCATGAAAATCCCATCAGCTTCTTGGCCCGGTGTAATAGAGACATTTTTTTTTTACTCATTATGTCCTAATGCCATCTCTTCAATACTCTCAGTGCATTCTGGTAAAAGAAAGGTATGCCCTCTCAGCACTTCCTCCATGACATGCTGGCCGGCAGCGGACAATTGCCAGTGCTTTTAGCGAGACTCTGTAATGAGCGAGTTGTAGACATGCGATCCATGCTGAATGACCGATGAGCACCAAAATGACAAACCGTGCCACAGTGATGGAAACGTATAGCTACGCTGTTTAAAACACATCATTATAGCGTGAAGCCAGACACACACCAGGCCATAAAATGTAACATGCATACTGTAGTAGGTACAGTCGGCGCGGTATATGTTTGCATAAAATCTAGCAAATAGCAAACGTATACACTATTGTATTTATTTTAGACGTCCGATGGCAGAACAAATACTTTTTTGATTACACAAAATGAATACAATAGTATCATTTCACTGCAATTTATCAAGGGTCATTTTTATTTCTCATTATAAACAAAAAGTGCTAATTCAAAATATTGTCTATTATTTAAAATTGGAATACATCCAAGAAAAACATGCAGTAAAGATGCATCATCTTTGTTTTGGATGTGGCCTAAGAAGAAAAGATCAAGTTTGTGCCTGCTTAGGGAAACAGCAACTTAACCAGCTTCTTTTTAGTCCAGTCAGCGATTGCTCGGCGCTTGAGCTCCACATTGCATTTTTAATCTCTTTGTTAGGTGGAGATGAAGTGGGGATCACTTGTGCCTGCTCATTATTTCAAACATTTGCTTTAAGGTCTTTTTTTTTTTGTGGTGCCGGGCTCCGATAATGTGCTTTCTAGTAATCTCATGACATTGTTAGCATGGATTTAACAATTAGTTTTTCACAGAGAAGGTGAATAGTGAAACATTTTAGTAAACAGTGGAATCTGTTTATTTTGCTCCGCTCCTATTATGTGAAGCTTTTAAAGGCAGTTTAGCGATGTGCAAATTAAGTTTTAAGCAAAACAGGCTTTTCAGGCACACTGCTGTGCAGCCACTATCCGAAACTCCTTAGCTCTCTGTGATCACGTCTCTGGAGGCTGCAGAACATAGCGAGCATTTGTTTTATTCTTCTGGCGTGTGACATCATTAATTGACTTAGGACACTGAATAGCACGCCGGTAGAAGACATTTGTTTTAAATGGATGATGACTGCCTGGCCTGCTGTTTAAACAGCCTTGCAGGCTTTGGGCAGGTGGAGGAAGAAAGCGATTATCCGTCTTCATCATAATATCAAGGTCACGGACGGGTAGCTTAGCTAATCTCCTTCTTCTCATATCTCGTACGGAGGGAAAGAGCTGGCAGGCCTGCCGTGTATTAAGCCCTCTCCAGCCAAAGACAGAATACGATGTCGGGTTCCACACGCGGAAATATGATAAACTACACTGAAACAAAATTCAAGAATGTGCAGCTCCCGGTATTCGCAAGTGATGTACTGTACACATCCGCATCGAGACACCAGCTGCTAAATCAAATAGGAGATAATCTATGCATATTCAAATTCTGTGCCAAACTATATAATCTTCGGCATCTGCTTCATTATGCATAGAATACACCATTTTGAGCACATATTTCCACCCAAACGCCATATCCCTGTTGGTGTGCTTGGCGATTAAATATTGTACCAGACTAATATCAGGGGCATGATCAAAGCACAAAGCACGTGTGTGTGTGTGTGTTGAACTTAATAATTATAGACTCATGTTGACAGATGAGATGGGGTAACGGCTCCGAAGTGCTGGATCTGGAAGAGAATTTGCTCCCCCTTCTCCCACAAATAGATTTGCCCTGCACACGGTTTTATCCCCATTGTTCATTAGACTTCTGAAAGAATAATTAACAAGGCTTTAAAACACAGCTTTTATGGATCACCTGCTGTCCCCCCAATATCATTTTTGTGATTGCGCAGCAGAATACGGCGAGAAGCATTGATGCTAACGTCTGGCACCCAAATGCCTTACAGGATCAGTAACTCTCCAATTAAAGCAACATCTCCCAGTCTTGTGCTTGGCATCGTAGCAGTGGGCTCACCACAGGCCTCGTCCGTATACAAACACCAAACTTCTTTATAATAGGACCGTGGCCCCGAGATAAGAATAAACCGCCTAAATGCACTAATGCGACACGCAGACACATTGTGTTTTATGAGGCTGAACTGTATTGTATAGTGGTAAGCCAAGAGCACGCTGGAATAATGGGTGGCAAGGACGTTGTTCATTTGAAAGTAAGAAAAAGGGAAAGCAGCATATGCTTTCATTTGAAAGTTACAGATTAGGCGAAGGACATTACCCCTTATCATCACAGGCATGGCGACCGCGGAGAGCGCCGTCTCCTTTCAGCTCACGTGGATCGCGGCGCCTTTCTCACAAAAATGCACAAATATATTCGTCATGTCTGGGGCCCGCCGAATCACGAGGTAAATATTATCATCCAACAAGCAAACAAACAGTCTTTTGTGTGGTAGATAAAGGTGGAGCGTGTGGTGAGGTTAATGGGGCCGGGCTATTAGCATTGTCACTCAGTCTGCCAGGTCTGACAGTGCAGCTCAGTCTGAGGGCCTCTCCTCCCCTCGTCCACCTGCTTATCACCCAGATAAATTAACTCCGGCAGACAGGAGAGGCAGGTGGAGCGGAGGGGTGGTGGAGGGGGGGGGGGGGGGGGGGGGGGGGGTGCAGATCCTCACCTATCACAAGACGGGAACACCAGGCACAGATCATTGCTCTGTTGACTCTAGTTAATAGCGTGGGGCCACAGTGTGTGTCAGATTTTTGGGGGTCCATGAGATTGACGTGCCGGGGCAGGAGAGTAAACACTTGATAATTAAACACAACCGCATGTTTGTCAGAGGTGATGACAATGCCCACAGACACCCCCCCTTCCTCTTTTCACTCAATTCTTCCAACTTTGTGTGAAGCGACAACTCAACCTGCAGGAGTTCCTCCAACCTTAACGACAAAATGCATAATTTCTCACGACTTTCCAGTGTGATCTGACGCGGCCACATTGTTCGTCAGCGCCCGAAGAACTGAGAACAGGATGCAAATAACGGTCTCTGATGTCAACCAAATTGCCCTCCGTTGCCCTTGCCCTCTGGGGTTTTCTGGCATTATAACGTCATCACAACGACAGCCTTTTTTTTTTTTGCAGAGCCAAAAGAACATGTATTGATTTTAAAAGGAAAAGTCTGACATTTTGGGTAATGAGTTGAAACGATTGATACTACTCTATGGCACAGAGTAGTATCAATCGTTTCAACTCAGCGTTGGTTAGCTTAGCTTAGCACAAGACTGGAAACAAATGAAAAAGAGAGAGCATGTCCAAAGGTAAATAACCTGCCCATCAGTACCTGTAAAGATCACATTAAGCGTATAGATGTCAGGTTGTGGTTCTATGTTTTGGACTATTTCTCCTGGTTATTTTTGACTAGTTTGAGTTTAGACCAAGAAATGTTCAGACATATAACCGCAGCTTTTGTAGTAATTAAACAAACAATATATGAATGTTCATTTGTAGCGTCCTCCTCAGCCAAAGAAATTCTGACTAGCACTACATACACTATTGTCAACTAAACAATGAATTGATTCAACTGACAATCTGGGAAATTGAGTTTCTCCACAAAATGTCACACAAATGCACCACTTTTGTGTTGACCAGAGATGTACTCATACTGTAAGTTTCTTGGAAATAAGTAATTTAGCATGAAAAAGCCAACATGACTAATGGACTAAGAAAGGGCACCGATTCCCCCTGTTGGCTGCCGCTGGGAGCCTCATTCATGTGTTTAAACAAATGACCAATGCTTTGGTCTTTTGGTGACGACAAATCTCAAGAGTTCTCACGTCCAATATGGCGGAATGCTTTTTTTTTTTTTTTTTAGATTGTGAAGTCTTTGCTACAAACATGGATTGTTGATTCAAGATTTCAAGATGAGTGTTTGAATTTGAAAGCATTCACTTGGCTTTATTGGGCCCGGTGCCTTGTGGGTACTCTCTGTTTAATTGAACACTCATTAGAGACAGCACCGTTATACCCCCACAGTTTATAGTGACATTCCCCCAAATGTAACGTAATTAGGTTTAGGCAAAATGGTGGGCTGAATGGATTCTGATCTGCTCTATAACTGCATGCAGTTTGTGCTCTCGCTGGCTGGTCATAAAAGAAATAATTTTGGGGGAAAAGTGTGTGACACTGGCTGGCACCCAGAGCATATGACTGGAACAGGAAGATTACAGGCGCGGGAAAAAGGGAACAGTAATTGAATTCCGGAGATCCTGACGCACATTACACCCGACCGAGAGACAAGAGAAAGCTTTTTTGCTCGATGGGGGAAACTGGAGGGTAGAGAGAGGTGAGTCCTCTCACTACACGGCCCCTCCCCCTGTTAGTGCCACTCAGCAATGCTGGAGCCATTGCTGTGTTAACAGTTTCTGTTCTCACGGGACGGGAGAGCCCTAACTGTCGCCCACCTCCAGTTGGCTGAGACCGGTGAAACCACTCCACTGTGTCTACTTTATATTGGTGGTTATACGACACGGCCGCTGCCAAGAATTGTCTTTTCTGCTGCTGAACATTTAATAGAAACAAACTATCCATGAAAGACAAGCCAAGAGCTTTTATCAAACTACTTGCAAATTTGATAGAAGGGAAATCCATCTCAGTGTCCGAGGGTCATCGCACGAGTAAACAGCTGGGAAGTGTTGTAACAATCAACGTATGTAGAGTCAACAATACAAATAGTTTTTCCGGGAAACCGATCATATAAACATGTCATTGGGTGTTTAAGTGATCCCCATAAAATGGTGACAGGGAGACAATGAAACTGACCATTTTAGAACAAAAATGAAATGTGATACATGCTTCTGCATAAAAGGAGAACATCCGTAATCAGCCTCTAAAAAACATTGCAGGGCTGTGAATTTCCATATGGGAAAAAGAAAGCCACTTTTTGCTTTTGTTTTCTCCCTTTTTATTCAAATTACTCCTTCACGTCTTGAAAAATGTTCAACCTCACAGACCCAGAAAGAGCACAGACCGTGTAGTAAATGAAATATGAGTAAACAGAGGGCTTAATATGTTACATATGGATACCCTATAGTCTCACCGTTTCAAGATTTTCTTTTTTTTTGTTATGTGAAAGTGGAGTCTCATCCACTCTACTGCAACTGAAAACCTCAAGAATGTTATTGTCTTAATAATTTAAGTCAAACCAGAAAACACCCAGCGAGCTATATAATGTTTAAACGGCTCGAAAACAAATTGCAGAGCAGTTACGCATTAGCCAGCTCATCGGGTAGTTATGCATCACATCAGCGTTTGTGCTTCTGTTTTGTTTACGAAAACAAAGTAAAACCATGGAGATTTAGTTAAAATAGAACATCAGTATGCATAAGAAAGAGTTTGGGAGACATCAAACACGCTTCCAGTCACAGTCATGACACATGCTCTAAATGTAGATGTACAAAAAGACAATTTCCATGCACCTAACTTCCACTAAATCTGAATGATATAAGGCACACACCATTCCGCAATTCCAAGTTCCTGTGTAATAAGCGCAGCCAAATGAAAGAAAAGAAACGGGGAGATTTAAAATAGATATAACAAAAGTGGAGAGGAGGGGAGATTGAATCTGTCAGCGAAGGCTCTTGCTGGATCTCCCCGGTTCCCTGGGCCTCATTTAGCCCTCGACTGATACCGCTGCAGCCCTGTTAATTGGCCGAGGCCAAAGAAATCCCGCTAAAAGCGAACCCGTGTTGCCTCTGCCTTTTTTTTGATAGACCAAGACAAAAACTTGGATCAATACAGAGAAATGGAGGCAGATAAAGGGGCAGAAAAGTGATCATTTGGCCGGTAAATGGTGCTATCAAACCGCTGACCTGCTAATTTAGCAGCTCACAACAGCACAGCCACCTTCCGTCTTGCAGCATAAGTGAAGATGACTATCTGGCTCTGGGGAGAAAAAAGTTCCCCTGCCCTCTTTTCTAAAGTTTTCTTCGAGCGAGGGAGCACACAGTGTGGATATTGAGGCGGGTTGAGCATGGTGGAGGTTGTGGGGTGCTTGAACTCTCCGTGGTGCAGGCAGCAGCCGTCTTTTATATTCAAGAGGGAGAAGATCAAAGAGCGTAAGTTTAAAGGCAGGAGGGGGGGGGGGGTTTAGAGGCTCTCCTCTCTTTGGGAGGCATCCAGGTATCTGCGGTGTGTATTGATGTGGAGCACTGTCGCGAGACACACTTTCCCATCCTTATTTCCTCTTGTCCTGTTGAAGCTAAACGGGCCGTGCTTCAAAAACACTGCTTTATCAAAGACGCCACTTAAATTGTCTCTCCCTTTTTCTTTTCTTTTTTGCGGCGCAGCTCCTCTGTTCTTCTGATAAATATTATGTGTCTTTCTGGCTGGAGCGCTGCAGAGGAGCCTTCAGAGAGTGACTGGTTAGAAGTAATCCCAGAGAGAGGTCGAAAAAGGAAAGATGCTGGTTAGCATTTCTTCAGAGACGCGGCGCAGAATCGTGAACTGAAGTCAGATGTTATTTCAGCATGCGCTGTGTGCTTTTCCCACAGTGTTTCTTTGTCTGACCCACACAGTCTAATAAGACACTAGAGGAGCTTCTTTCAAGCTGCTCTACAAATGACTTTGCTCCGCAGTTCCACCTGTGTCCTCCTCTGGTCCACGAAATAATCAAATCAAGAATTGGGTTGTCATTCAGACCGGCAGATTGTGTGAACTAGAAAGAGGCCTCGGCCTGTGAAAAGAAACAGCTCCCTCTAGAAGCTACACTCAAAATCACTGTATGATCATTTGCAAATACGGCGTATTTCAATAAACTTGGACACTGTTTATTAGTCCAATTAAACTGCTCCCTGCAATATGATGTCTGACATTGATTTTAACGGCACATCTTCTTTTACTGGATATCCCTCTCCATGTTTATTGTCTTGTCGCTATAATTATTGCACCTGTCTTGCGAAAAATCCAGACGGCACGCCGATGCATGTTCCTGCAATCCTGCGGTCATAGTGATTAGTGTCTGTATCCTACACAGATTGGAGCAGTGTCAAAAGAAAAGAAACCAAACTAGAGACGGGGTAAATAGGGTCTGGCAGAGATTATAACGGTGGATATAATAAGGCTGGTTTCCACTTTAATTGTGACACCAAGCCAAAGCTTTGCAATTACGGTGCAACGAGCAGCACTCTTAAGTCCACACACCAGTGGGGGGATCAGCAGGAATCCTCAGCAACTTTAAGCTATGGTATAGTCAGATTATGTCACTATTAATTAGGCGCTGGATGAGAACAACCCTGTGCTGCGTCCCCGCATGTAGCCAACCAGGCAAGTAAACTTAGATCAATAATTACACAAGGACTGTCCTCGCTCCTCCGCAGTTCTGTCACCAAATCTCACACTAATTGGCCACACCAGCTGAGAAACCCGGAAACAGACTTTTATCGAGTCAGGGTATGACTGTGCTTAGTCTGGAGGGACACTTGCATTACCTAGAGTCGCTACATTGTAAACTAAAGGCGTCGATACGGACGCAAGTTTCAAACAGTTCAAACTGTAGTGCCTGTTTCAAATAAGGCCGTGAGTTAGGCATGCAAGCGTAGTGAGCATTGATCTGCTCACACCGGGACATAACTATGTGATGCATTCCCAACTAACCGACCGTATATGTTCTCAGTAAACCAAGAGTTGTTGGGCTTTAGATGTGTAGTGCAAGATCGGCCACACAGTTTTGATGTATATATTTATGTGTATGGCCTCATTTGCCTTTTAATGCTGGCTGTTGTTATCCTCCCTATTGATTGTGGAGAGTAAGAGGCCCGGGAGTCCTCCTGGTTTGATCTGTGTAACATCCTTTCCTTAATTCTCCTCTGTGAGTTTAATACCGAACACACAGGTCCCTTTTGACAAAAGCTGCATCGAGTGAAACGTTGAGCTATCCGATCGAAAGAGGTGAGAAACAACAACACCTTGAAACAAAGGACCGCTGAGACGGCGATGGGACGCCTGCCGTCTTTCAGCTGTCATGGATTTAGTTGAGATTGCCGTCGCTGCTCTGACTAACCCTTGCTTTAACTGACACACTGCGCGCTGAAGAGTTAGAAAGGGTATCGTTTAGAATTGCTTTGAGGTTGGGGATGTGTATTCTTTGTGTCACTGCTGTCTCTGCAAACATCGAGATTTTATTGATGCAGCATTGTCTGAGAAGCTACACGATTCTTATCATAACAGCCCTTCTTTGATTGGCATATAGTTGCCTGTTTAGAGATGGTTCTAGGGGGTTTCAAGGACCCGGGTAGACACAGACTGTCAGACAGCCAGCCATCACATGAAAAAAAAAATTCTCCATAGCTGACAGGTCCGTTTTTTGGTGTGTTTTTTCTCATCCAGGTAAACGAAGGGGATCAAAAAGCAGGGGCTTGAGGTAGCATCGCTCCGACTGCGATAGAAGGCCGCGTGTTCTTAGATCTCGGGCATTTATTCTGCCTCCTTCCCTTTGCTGTATCTTTGATGCCATTTTAATGATAAACTCACCAAGACTGAATTGTTATCTCGAATACACAACCCCACAGACATCGCATACCCGTATACCACACACAGCCCTCGCCATAACTCCCAGAGAGCTGAAGGACTGCACTCCTCCTGAAAAGTTTCCATTTGGACAGCTATCTTCTTCTTTTTTTTTGACAGTTGCATACCCTGCGAACATTGTATATCTGTTTGCAGGCCGGTTTTTCATTAGTGGCAGCACTGACGCCTGTAATAGTGAAAAAAAAAAATCAGCTCTGAATCTGGTGCTAAGTGTTTTTTTTTTTTTTAAGGTTGGGTGAAGTGCTGTAAAAAGCACCGTCTTCTTCCCCGAGGGGACACACCCACTCAGGAAGGGTGAAAGAGGGAGAGTGCCTGTGTGATGGTCAGAGAAGCAGACATCTCTGGTGCTGAAATTGAATCTGGTCCCAAGTTTGTAGTGGAAAAGCCAAAGTGACAGAATAGTAGATAATAGGTTTGCTGTAACGTCACGCCTGAGTGTATGTCCACACTTGGGCATTTCTGGAACAGTCCAGCTTCTGACGTCCTTATGACAGGCATCTTCCCATTTCTTTCCCCGTTACACGGCTGTGCAGCCACGGCCCATTTTACTTCAACACTTTTAGCATGCTCCATGGATTGCTCTGTTGGCTATTACTTTGAGTGCTGAGCTATCAAAAAAAAATGCCTGATTTGTTATTGATAAAGTAATGTTAAGAAGGTCATAAAAATGAAACAAAGCCCATTTGTGTGTTTGCCCAGTAGGATACCGTGCCTGCCTCTTTTTTTAATTCTCTTGTTGCATTGTTTTATGGTTGTAAAGCCCATGTAATCCTCTGCACTTAGGAAGATAAGTGAAGTGTGAAAATAAAGAATTATTTAGGAAGTATTACATTGTAATTCCATGTCTTTGGCCACAATGCTTTAGTGAGCAGCAAAACAAAGAGTACAGAAGAAGCCATTGCCTATTATGCACCATAAACATACCAATAATGCATTAGAAACTGCCTACTGGCTCATACATATTCAAACTGCTATATAACAATAATCCTAACGCATTACATAGCATTTTATGACGTATGTGATTTAAGTAATGTGAAACAAACGTTAATCTATGCAAGAACAACACACACAATGTTGTAACATTAATTTGCACTTTACTTAGTTAAGCAACAAATTACCACTTAGACTAACATATAGTCACATTATGAAAAGATTATAATGCAACTGTTAGTATGATCCTGTCAAACGAAATGTTGGCGAATGACCAGCAATTATAGTATTATTCTACTTGACCTTAAGTCATTATGTGATATGTTTATAATGTGTTATGATTATTGTTATAAAGCATTATGTATATTTATGACTGCTAAAAACTATAATTATACTGTGCTATAGGCAGATTATGATGCATTATAAGTATGTTCTGAATGCTTTATAGACATGAAAGTTTCCTGTTTCTTTTTTTCTCTTGTAGCCTAAACTCGCGGTCTCATCATCACTTCGGCGTCTCCGCCTCAATCACTCCATCTCCCCTCGCTCTCCTTTCCTCTTTTTTTCCCTCTGGCGGTGACCTTGAAGGTATTCCTCCCTGTGTTTGTCCAGACCCACAGAACTCTGTTTCTTTTTCTTCTCCCTTCCCTTCCTCTGTTTTCATTAGCGGGCTCAGTCAGACCGCCTAGGGACAGCCTGGTGCTGTGCTCACGTTACAGGCCTATTGACTTCGGAAGAGAGAGGAAATACTGTGGACATGATTCCCCATGCATGAACCTCATGATAGCAGTTTTATCTGAGCCTTCTTTTCAATGGAGAACGGAGCAGATAAACCACAAGGCATTTTTATCACCCTCACTTCAGGCACGTCAGTAATCAGATACATAGACCGGGCTAATTAAATACTTGGAGATACTGCCACGCAGTCACACTTTGGCACCGTTAAAAATGACATGACTTGACACAAAGTGCAAACGCGTCGCCTCACTGAGGCGCTTTGCCTTTTGGTGCAACTGTTTCCGACTTTTTCTTCTCTGGACTCACCTGAGGTAATTATTTTTCAAGGCAATAATCAATAGGGCTTTTCAGTGTTTGAAAAATTGCCACAATCCAAAAGGTGATAAAATAATAGAAAAATAATGTTTTTGTGCTAATTGATTTTTTTTGGGTTGAATTCATTATGCATGCTGAATTCTCATACTGATGACAAAGCTTGTGAATGGAAAGCTGAGGTGGGTGCTCAAGCCTCACTAACTCCTGTGTGCTAATCTGGCACCATATTGGGCATTAACATTCAATAACCTTTGTATATAAATTGTAAGCACTTTATATCAGGTTGTTGCATCCAGGAGTTATGGTTCTGCATATTCTTATGAGCTCTGAAAGCAACGATGAAGGCACTGGAAGTAATAGCCCTCAGAGGTGGATGGCTGTTTTATCACTCTTGTACCCCCAGTAATTAACCAGGACCGCCCTGGAATCTTCTCTTCTCCCATGTCTTCTCCTTTCATTCCTCTCCTCTAATATGGAAGGGTGGGGTGGGTGTTGTCTCTGTTCATATCTGCAGCTGCACAATCCAAGCTTTGAACTCTGCCACTGTGGCGTTATGATAATCAAAAATTGAATACATTTTCAAGAACTGCTTAATGCAGCAGCACACTGTGCTCTATATATACACACACGCGCCGTTTTTGACCCTATATTTCTGGAAGGAGTCGGGGATGAATTTCGCGGCGCGCTTAGCAGCTCACATCCCAGTGATGATGCACCTGATAGGTTGGCAGCCATGCAAGCAATCAGTTAAATGACAGACAGACAGGCTCAGAGCACAGCTGCACAGTGCAGTCTAAGCCAATTGTGTGACAATCAGAGGCTGCTATTTTAGGTTTCCCTCCCCCTACAGAGAACAGATTTCAGTGAATCAGTTGGCCCTCAGGCGTCATAATTATGCAAAAAAGTTCAGCGGAGAAAAGTTGTTTGTTCCACTATTGTTTCGAAAACTGTCTTTTCTCATCGCTTAATCATCTGAGGAGAGTGGTTGTGGTAATATGGAGAGAGGTGCGAGCTTCTGTTGACTATAAACATTAGGCTTAAAAGCAATTTTAAAGTTAGATTAGAAATGCATCTATGTACTGAATTTGGAGCCAAGATTTTGCAATGCAATTTAACTTTTCTTTTTGACTAAATATAGCCTCTATTTTGAGCCTAGATTTTTGAAATAGCCCAAGACTTATGATGCGGAAATGACCGGAATTGTCCCCTGCACATGTAAACTTAAGTGAGATGTCAAATATGCTTAAAGACAAAGGCTGACTGCTGAATTCAGCAACAAGCTCGGATTGTTTAATAAGGCATAACATACAGCGGGAGCGATGTCACTCACCTGCAGCTCATACTCGGGCGTGAGTTTGAAGGGCAGCTTGGCTTTAAGATTCTGCCCACTTGAAAGAGACCTGCGAGAGGAAAGGGCACAAGCTGCCACTCTTTTGACTGGCTCTCCCCCTGCGGTGAAAAAGCGAGCTGAAACAATTACAGGCCACCGCCAGGTCTCTCGCGTAGCGACGTCTGGAAGTGTCGGACGCACGTAAACACACAGGCTCGCGCGGCAAAGCCAAAGTTATTAAAACGAATTAGCTTGAATTAACATTTAAAAAACTTCTCATTGCCCTTTAGAGATTTTAGGTTGACTGCTGTGAGTAACACAAATCCATCCAGACCTCCAGGACGTGTGTGTTAAGCCCCTCTGGTCAGTCTATCAATGCAAAGTGAGGAAAGCTGTTTCACTCCCTGTGCTGCTACACTTCCCCCTGCAGCTGCACGGAGCACCACAAGTCGCACCCATGAAGGTGGAAGACTTATGTGTTAATCCCGAAGCCCCCACCTAAGCCCCTGTAATAAAGCACGCTCTCAATCAGGACCTGTCCCCGCCCTCCAGGCAAGGCAGCTTAGGCCTCTGCAATCACTAGCTGGTGAGCCGCAGGAAAGCTAATGAGCCCCTCGTCTAGACGTCCAGCACCTGCATTCATAGCGGTTCTGGTGGGAGCTCTCTGGGGTGTAGGCAGACTGCAGTTGGAGATGATGGAGGTCTGCGAAAGGCCAGCTGTGATCCCCACCAGGGGGATCATCTGGTGACCAAGCAGTCTGCAGTCTGAATACATAGTAGTCAAACTCCACGGGTCCCCGGCGGGACGACTTGAACCCGCGGCTAACCTGAAGCTGAGCGCTCACTCAATGGAAAAGCTTGTGGACTTCAGTGTAAATTAATTAATGATGTCTAATTCAATGCAAAGGTCCAGTTGTTCAGCTTCCACTCGCATTACAATGTGTGTGTGGACGGTTTCACCGCTCCCCGCGGACTGCTTGCTGTTGAGAAAAATGCAGCTAAGCTTTTTGTAAATGCTAAACGGCACAATGCAGATGTTCTTTTTTTTTTTAGGGTTTGTACATCTGTTGTGCCTGCGGAGAATCGGGAATGTGCGTACACTTAGAGTAGGTTCATGTGATACCTTGACTTTTTTTTCTCCCCTTCCATATGGATGAGGGAATATTTCGCGAAATATTCCGTCTTCTTTGGTGCATCCGTGTATTTATGACACCAATTACTCTGACAGAAAGATATTGAACGAAATATGGGAAATGACCTTTTATTTGTTCATGTAAAAATATGTCACTTTCACTTCTTCTTTTTTTTTACAGCACAGATTTTCAGGAATTAGCAAACTATCCTAAATAGTTCAGATAAACTGCAGACCCAGAGCTTAGTTACAACTAACCCCATTTCGGCCATGGATAACGGGACCTCATTTATGTTGGCCGTAATTGTCCAGGCACCAATTATATTCTCAACACGGGAACAAATCCACTCTGATTGAGGGACCGGCTAAAAGAGCAGTGAGCTGGTGTCCTGGATGTTTTTAGAATCCTGTTCAGGAGAGTAGAGCACTTGTGTAAGTGTTTGTTATTCAGGTTTAATTATGTCCACAGGGCCTGGGAGTGTAGGCCAATCTACGCAGCGCCTCTTTAGCCCGAGCCACAGTGGACTGGCTTGATGTCTTCCTCTTCTTTCCTCTGCACTGAATGAGCAATTAAAGGTCATATCAATTAGAGCATGTTGTGGTCTCCAGACTCATTTTGAAACAGCTTGCTCCTGTTGCCCTGTCGAGAAGGAATAAGTATACAAATGTAAAGCTTGGCCTTCCTCGGATAAATGTTATTTTTTAAATATTTTTGAATAAATCTCTTCTCCAACATTTAGCGTTACAGCAGTAATGAGTGGCTTGGCTTGGGCCTTTCCTGCCATAAAGAATATACACTGTATCGTATACAACAGTGTAGGTGTCAACAATAAAGCAGTTGTATGATGGATATGATCAATTATTGTCCGAAAACCTCAATCTAAAAGTACAGTTGTGACTTCCTCGCTTACGAGTCATTTGTTGCACGCTTTGTGTTTGTGAGTGTGTCGACGTATATATGCTAATGTCCGAGGCGTAGCTTTCACAGGTTTAGGATACAGTTGGGGTCTTATATTCATAGCGCCACGGAATGCATGTTTAATTCATGACCACAATACAGTGAACATGAAACCATGTTTGAGCGGCTCTCTGCAGTCATTCCGTGGTCAGATACGTTGCAGCCGCAGTAAAAGAAGCACAACAGAAATCTATTCAGCCTAAATGTGGACGGTCTATATTTTCCTCTCCCTCGTACGGGTGTGTAAACAATCATTTCTACGCGCTGCCAATTGAGAGACAAAGAATTGTTTTCATTGATGATCCATGAATCCTAATGAAGAAGCATGCACAAAGAGACATATTGCAAAAAAAGGTGACACGTGCCGTTGCCATAGTGAACTCCAACCCACCCCCCCTTTGTGTGTACTCTGAAATTATATATGTTTGTTTGCAAGAGGAACTACTGACGGAGATTCCTTGGCAGTCATGCAGCAAGTGTTTGTGTGTGTGTGTGGGGGGTATTCCTGATGTATGATTAGATGAATTTTAATTCATTCATTTATTCATGAAATGCAATGGATCTCCTGTCTTCTAAGAGACAGCACAGCAAATGCCTTTGCTAGTTTCATCATCACTCTTTGTATTATTTGTAAAGAAGAAAATACATTGTTTGCATCTCTACACGCAAATAAGAAAAGGAGGAACCAAAGAAAGCAACATTACAGCTCAGCCTAAAACACGATCCCGGCGAGACGAGTGGCGTTGCATCAGCAGCCCGCATTAATGGCGTGACGCAGATTTTTTGGTTTGTTTTTTGTTGACGGCAGGCTGTTTGTGTTGACGACTGGTGGCGTTGGATCTGCAGGCCCTTTTTCGAAAACCGGATTTTAAAAAATGTCGGCGGCTGTAATGTGAAGGGAGCAGTAGATCCCGAGCAACTATGGGAGGGGTCTCATGCAGGGAGACGCGGCGAACTGGCGGGAGCATGAAATTAATAAATCAGAAGAACATATATCAGCTCCTTTTTTTTTTTTTTTTTTAACAGTCATTTGGGACAGCGAGCTCATCAGTGGTTTCCCTTGTGATTATTATAATCAGAGCAGACCTGAATGAGACCCCAACCTTCCATCACCCACAGGCCATCGGACTCTTCCTGTCTCTATGAGGACCCTCAGTGAAGCGTATTCCATCCAGCATATAGACCCACCAATAATCCTCCATTACAGCAAATGACAGTTTTGGGGAATTTTGGCACAGTTATTTTCATTTGATTAGATTCCATTTTATTTTGCAGTGATTCTTCACTCCCTTGCCTGAGAAAAGTTCCGCGCTGCCCTTCTGATTTATTCCACGGATATGACTAAGAGTGTAGCCGTGGGAAGTGCATGCATATATCAATATGTGTCAGCAGTCTCATACAGTAAATTGGGTGGCGTGATCCAGCGTGCCTCAGTGTGGTCTTGACAGTGTCCTTGGGCAGGGAGAACCAAGGTCAACGCAGAAGTTACTTTATTAGGAGGTATATTTTCATAAACAGTGTGAAAGCATGTAATCAGTGAATGTAGAATTACAGAGGAAGTCCATAAACCCCTGACCTGTTCTCTCCAGATCCAATCTAGCTAAACATGACATGCTGCAACAGTCTGTTTGCAAGGGAACACGTACTTCCTATTGCAGCAGCTAACATAATAAATAATAGACGAACAAACCTTTTTTTCCCCTTATTTTTTAACCTTTTTGGAAATATTCAATTGAAGTGGATTCTTCATCGCATGCATGACTCATATTGGGGCATACAAAACTAACGGTTTCCTCCTCTCTCTTTTCTTTCATGTCTATGGATCCTCCTGGGTCGTCATCAACAGGTAAACACAATCTTTTTTTTTCTACCCTGATATATCTGGTGTTATACGCGGATGATAAAATACTCTGGACACCTGAAATGGCCAGATTATTTTCCTGTCAAACTCCTCTTTGCCTCCCTTGACCAATCATATTGAATGTTTACCACTGTGTGCCTGAGTGCGGGTGGGGGTCCCCTGCTGTCTAAACAAGCCCCCCCCCCCCCCCCCCCCCCAACTGTGCAGCCCTTTTCACGAGCGCCGTAGTGGAGAGAAAAGGGCAAGAGAGCAGCGCTCAGGCGAAAACAATAGCAACCCGAGGAGATGCCAGACCCCGGGAGCTGTGAGGTGGATGATGATATGAGCCCACTGGTGTTGTTGTTTCTCACTCTGCTGAATGCAAACACATGGCCCCCCGTG